>KV751324.1:20994878-21013362 GCA_001698575.1 Mola mola | reverse complement strand
GGAGGAATTATGGACTACAAGCAGGAGGAGGCTGAAGCTTTTTTTTTTAGGAGCTGAGAGTGACCCAGTAGGTGAGAAACACAAAGGGAGAGAGAGGAAGGGGAAAAGGATGGGGAGGAGGCATATAAATGAGACTGGAGTGAAGGAAAAGTACTGGGTGGATGTGATGCTGCAGATGCTGAATGCACGTGGGTGGAGGTGGGCGTGTGCAAGAGCACAGAAGACAGCGGGTGCTGGAAGTGACGGTGAGGGGAGGTGAAGCGAGAGACGGCTGAAGGTGAACGGCAGAGAGGAGGGGAAATGTGCTGAGCGGGTGCTGACGTCACACACAATAAAGTCACAAGATACAAGCCAAATCATGGAGGATATCTGAGTAGATATTCCACAGAGAAACGACACGGTGCAGAGGGGCAGTGACGGCACGCAAAGGGAAAGGAAGATGGTGATAAAAATGTGGAAAGATTGAGATAATTGTGCAAAATCCAAGAAAAAATTAGTATCTATGGTGACACCCAGTCTGGAAAGGTTGAAAAGTGAAATGTGAAAGGCCGTAGGTTCAACTCTGACATGTCCTTTCAGCTTTTGTGTTTTTTGGGAGTTTTTTTTTTATTACCAATGAGTTTATAAGTCACGTCAGTAATGTGGTTCTGTAATTCTGTTGATGGACCTCTGAGGATTGCTATTAAATTTCATACATTCATGATTCCCAGAGGATGAATCTTACTTAATTTGATGATGATGCTACCATGAGGTTAACATTTGGGATTTTATGTCAAATGATTCAGCGACATTTTGATTGAACTCATTCACATCTGGTACAAACATACATGCCCTTCTGTGTGTGGGTGAACAAAATAAGTCAAAAACCAGTGTGGGGTTCCAATACACTGGTTGCCCCTATTTATTATTATTATTTACATTTGAACGCATACTTAATGCAAACACAATACAGACACACAAACCACAACCACTTACCAGAGATTACAGGATACATTACATATATTGTAAGATATGAAATTGGTATAATATTCGTATTTAGTGAATCATTGTATCACCAGTCCGTCATGAAGTTTCTGCCGTCTAGAGTTAATATTCCTCTTCAGAAATAAGTCTTTTATTTCTTATTTCTTATAAATCAATCATTTTGATAATAACCTGACTTTTCATTACGTTAATTTGGTCTAAAATTGTCACATTTGTCCCATAAAAATTGTTGGTTTCTGACCAAAAGCCTGCAAGGTCAATGTCTCCAATGCTTATAACCAAATGTTGCCATGCCAACACTTTACCTGCGATAGTATCGTGGTGAACATATACATGCTAAAAATCAGCAATAATGCTTTAGCATTAGCTCAGCGCACCACTGTGGATAAGCACGCCCTCGCAGGGCTGCTAGTGTGGCTAACGAGTATAGTTTACACCGTATACACAATTAAGCCAGACAGGGCAGCAGTCCTTCAGTCTTACAGGCCTGCTGATGCTGTCTTAATAAAAGCTACTGTACTCTGATTGTATTACTTGATTAAAAGCAGCCCTTCCTGGTCAAAAGCACTTTACAGTCCCTTTAGGCAGGATGAGGTGGCAAAAACATTGTGGAAGCAAAAGTGGGTTGAGAAAACACTGCAGATCATGTTTCATTTAGTTTTAAAACTCGCTCATACAGGATGGAAAAGCAGATGTGAGGACAGAGGTGAAACATAGTGAAAGAGGGAGACATGTGTGCAACTACTTAAGTGAACGGTGATTCAGATTGAATTCATTTTACTGTCCGTCGTGTGCATGATGCCTCAGAATGTTCAGAGAGCTCGGACCAAACTGAGAGGAGAGGAAACCCAGCGAGACGCAGGTGTGTTTTAGCTTCTCTCCTCTGTACGATAAAGCTGTTCATCAGGGGAGGCTTGCAGGAAGGAGGGTGCAGAGAGAGAGAGAGAGTCTGTCATATGATCCCGAGGTTGCCACGGCAACGGCTCCCAGCAGTCAGCTGGAAGAAGGTGCGTCAAAAGCATCACAGCATCGGATCGGCAGAGACACGTCGGACCCTGAGCTTTTTAACCCAAAATAGCCTCGGCAACATCAAATCGCTGCGCCACAAATTGAGATGTGAGCCCTTTGTTTCTCACGGGGAGTTGAACTGAATTTCTGAAACAAAATAACACAGTCGGGATGAGAAATGGCCTCTGAAAGTCTTCCTCCCCATCTCGGCGGCGATGAATAATTACCTGGTCTCTGCAAGATTTATGCTCCCCTGGGTGACTATGTCTGCAGCAGTCATGTCCAATGTCTCACTGAGACAAAACCACCCAGTTTTACATGCAGAGAATCGATTTCTGCGGGAGGATCCAGATAGAAACCAACTTGTGTCACTGTTAGTGTGATAAACAAGCAACTTCAGAGTTAAAACTAAATTTTTTTAGAAAACTGTTCTTTTTATGACATGCTGAGTTTGTGGAATATCCAAAACGTATCTAAAATATCCAAAGGCTGCTGATATAAAATTAACTCCATGTTCATGTTCAACTTCGATGCTTTTGACATGTTAATGCCTCAGTAATGAAGATCTTTGTTTAATTCAGAGTTTGATTGTACCCTCCAGGGGAAACTAGATCTGCACTGGTGGTCCAAAGCTATTGAATGCACAATATACACTGACACTGGACAATGTTAACAGCCAGCAACCAACTACTGATTAAAAAACAATCCCATTATCACTCAAGTGTCATTAAATATCATTTAAATGTGGGTGTAAAAGATTAATTTCAGTCACTCTTTACAGATTCCAGTAAAAGGAGTGATCACGTCCCCGTCTAAAATATCATTATTATATTTTTTTCAGTTGTTTATTGCCTTGACTACAACTGGTATCGCTGGTTTTGCTATAATTTACCCAACATGAATTCAGTCCTTCTTGCACCACAGGCATCTGCGTGTCTGTAAGCACAAACACCCCTTTTCTCACGGTGCATGTTTAACAGCTGGCTCCTCTCTTTTTGCGCGCTGGATGGTCTCTATTTATTTGTTTGGGTTTTTTTTAATCACCCGAAGCAGGGATGACGGAGGCTGCGTCACGCAGGTAGGAGTGGGTGACCTTGACAAACGCGCGCACACTTTCGCTCCGTCGCCACCGTCCCGATCGCACCAAGTTTGGGACAACAAGTGATCTGCGGCTCGGTCGGTCGTCGTCATCGCCGGGGATGTGCGTCACGGTGCGCCCCGGACTCCCCATCCCACGTGTCCATTGGAGGCAGCGCAGCTTGTGATCGGCCGTCCTCCATCCCTCCTTCTCTGTCGGGCAGCACACCGAGGAGCCGTCCGCAGCCTCCCTTGAACGCAGTCTCCAGGTGAGAAACGTCTCCATCCATCGCTCTCTCTCAGCATCAATAAATAAGTCGATACACAGATGCTCAATCCGGGAGAAAGTTCACAGAGAGCCTCTGAAGAGTTGTCCTCGCGCTGAAAGCTTGTCGAAGTTGCCTGAGGTCCGGTTTACGCGAGGGATGAGAAAAACCGTTTGACCTTGTCTGGGTGTCGGAGGGAGAACGCGGAGTGACGATGCGGTGAGCAGGCAGGAAGAGATCCGGGCTCAGGTGCATTCACGACGCCAGCAGCGCTGCTGGGGAGAAAAAATAGAAATGTCGACGTTTTGCAGGATAAAAGTCGCTGTTTGCCTTTAAACGAACTAAAGTGTGAATCAGCTGGCTGATGTGTGACTTAAATTCATCACATGAGCAGGGGATGATGATGAGGATGGTGGATTAATTAACAGGTGCTGACGTCTGAACTCGACTAATCTCTGATTCTGATACCTGCTTCTGGTTTGTGTTGCCGCTCTCCATTAAAAATAATAACGTTTACGAATCTGAATAGGCAGACTGGCCTCTGTGTTGGCCTACAGGAGCGAATATGGCGATGAGGGTTGAACCTGTGGCCTTGCTGGTGATTGCTACTATGATAGGTTCTTTAAATGACCCTCACATGCGCTATCCGCTGTGATGAGTCCATATGTTTGGGGCAGTAAGTGTGGTTTTCAAAGCCAAAATAACAAATAGTTTGTTATTCTAGTCATGTCACTTATGAGGATTTGCTGTTGTTCTCTTTCATTTGTGAGCCAATACAATTCAGGAGTGAGTTATTTCTGAATCGTTGTAGTTCTAATCTTGGTGCACCCGTTCCTGATCGCGAACGTGCTCGGAGCGTGACAGGCACGACAAAATGTGTTCATGACTAATACAGAGCCAACATAACACGCGACGTTACTCCATATTGCGCTCGCTCTGCTGAGGATGTGACATCGGCGCGAAACAAGCCTTTTAGGTGATTTGCTGAAGATAAACTGGTTTTCTTTGTGACGCATGGAGGTCCGGATGTGCCGGGCAGAGAATAAACACAAACACAAAGGCCAGGGTAATACAATGCTTCCATTTTTGACTGAAACCATCGATGCTCTCCGGAGGTCATAGCAGTGTTCAGCACAGGAGAACGATACCGCTGAGGCCCAGATGAAAAGGGTCATCTGATCTGTGTCGTTTTTGGATAACCGGTTGCCTGAGTTGTTTTCACTTCTCCGGGTTGGCTGATGATGCGGCCTCTGACTGATATTACGTGTCTTGTATACTGTAGGATAGAATCGGATGACAAGACAGAAAAGCAGCGGCCGGGGGCTTAGCAGTTAATGCACGCAGGATTATAAAGACTTGTGAATGGGTTGAGGATTATTGCAGCATAGGCTCATCGAGACATGCACCGAAGATAAAAATCCGTCGTGAAAAGTAAGCAAGTGAAGCGAAGCACACACTTCTTTATGAGTTTTTAGCAGCTGTCTGGTGACGACGAAGTGTGCATCACTGCTGTTGCGTCATTCTGTTTCACTTGTCTTCAACAGACTAGAAATAAGAAAGTGAATTTTTTTTGTTATCGTCCGTCTCTTCTCCTGTAAACCAGAGTTGAAACGTCTCACAAGCTTTGCTTTGCTTATCATATTTCTATAACAGAGAACCTATTCACTCAATAAGTAATGAGCCTCCGATGTGTGTCAGGAGAGCTCACGACATCCGAAACGTCATGTTCACTTCCTCCATTACGTTTGGGTTGAACCAAGCACCCGCTGAGAGAGGGGTGAGGACGGATGCTGCGGCGAGGCTTCCGAGGATTATGGGGATTTACGGAGGGGAAAAAAAAAAAACCCTTCATTAAAGTTAAGCTTTGCAGAACAGAGAGAATTAAATAGAACAATTTGCAGAATTGAGAATTTTTTTGGAATGAAAAAAAAACACTGCGTGAGAGGAAAATAGCTATTGTGGGATGGGTTTTTTTTGTTTTTTTTCTGGGTCTTTTGGTCTCTGTGGACTCAGATTGAGGAGAGGCAAATGGTCTCTCGTCTTCATGTTGACATTCTTCACGGCTCTGAAGAGGCGTAACCATGTGTTACAATTCAGTGTCGTATTACGAGCCTAACCAAGCACTAAATGGAGGAACAATTGTGTCAGCAACTGTGTTATTTAAGGAAAACAGACTGGAAAATGAACCTTAAAATGACTGTGCATGAAATGAGCCTTGTGGTTTAAAGCTTCATTTAAAATCTGGGATATTTTTGTTATTTTTTTGTTGCCACTTTTATTGTTATGAAGTCCTGGAACCCTTATTGGCACCTATTTGTTATTCTGATGCAGGACTGAGGCCCACACCTGGCATCCTCCTTTACAGCCACATCCATCCATCTCTTCTCCTCCCCTCTCTCTGTTACCACCAGTCTGCCTCTCGTGCTCTCATCACCCCCGGCCCCTCCCTCCTGACCCCGATGCCTAAGAACAGCAAGGTGACGCAGCACGAGCAGAGCCATGAGCACGTCACGGAGTCGGTGGCCGACCTGCTCTCACACGAGGCGCCGCTGGACTACAAAAGCAGCTCCCAGAATGTCGGAGCGGCGGCCAGCAAGACGTCGCCGCAGATAGAAGTGCCAGAGAATGACGGGCGCCCCGCCTGGAACAGCAAACTGCAGTACATCCTGGCCCAGGTGGGCTTCTCTGTGGGCCTGGGGAACGTGTGGCGCTTCCCTTACCTGTGCCAGAAGAACGGAGGAGGTGAGCCGCTGGGTTGCATATCTGATCACTTTTACTGTCACAGAGGTCCTTTAGACTTTGTATTTTAAATCAGTGACTTTAGCTTAACTTAAATCGCACAGTGCAAAGTGTGAAAAAACACAAAACAATAAGCCAACAAATGCGGTTTCCTGTGTTATAAACAAACTTGGCATCAGAAAATAAAAGATAAAAGTTGTAGAGGACAACAGGAGCTCATGTTCAACACAGAAACAGATTTTATCAGCCCTCCATTGATCCCATAGTCATAGTCAAGGTCATACCCTCATCAGGTCAAAATTAAATGTGTCCAAGCCGGCAGCGACAAGCCTTACAAAGCTTGTGGGCTTCCTGTCTCCCCTTCAGCTGCACTTTCCTCCGTGCTAATCAGCATGATAACATGCTACACCTGGACAGTGAACATGCTTTACCATTAGTTTGGAAAAATGTCAACATGTTAGCAAGACCCTGTTGGCTTTTTCCAAAAATTAAAACAATTGAAATCAATCAGGACGTGTGAAGAACTTAAATAATTATACTGTATATCTGCTTTGGTGTGACATTTTACATACCTAAGTTAAAACCTAACCCAATTCATTTTATGTTCTAGTTGACATAAATTTAAGTTTTTGCCATATTGTTTTGTGCACAGATATGTGGTAAGTGTTCCTGTACAACTGTCACATGAACGTGATTTTTTGTTATGTTTTTATAACAACACAAACATTCAGATACAAAGTCGGGATCTGCACAGCTCGTTATTTGTGTGTTTTAGAGGCTAAGCCATGACTGTCGCCGACTACAGGTCACTTCTGTTCAGCAACAACGGCCAAGTCTATAGCTGCACGATTGATTACTAATGTCGGCAGAGAAGGTCGCGGTCAGCTGATACTCTGTAAACAAAAGCCTGATTAAAAAAAAAAAAAAAAAAAGGATGAGCGTCAAGGTATGGAGATGGGGATGTATTTTGGTTGGGGCGCATGTAATCCGAGGCGCGCACAGTGTAAACCTGAGTTCATGCGTCAATGTGCTGCTTTCATGGCTCCAGCTCTGTAACGCTCTTGTGTTTGAGTCTCTATTGCCCATGTCTGATTTCCTGCCATTAGGCGGGATTTATTGCCTGTAGAGTGGAACTTACTGACATCACAGCGTCATGGTATTTGACCCAGGGAGCAGCCATTTATCACTCAATAAGTGTCTGTCAGCGGGCCAATTAGAGTCCGTGTTGTTTGGGAGTGATGACTGCGTGGGCTTCTATCTCATTTCTGGTAATTCTCTCACATCGTTCTTCATCTCTCGCTCCATTGTTACAGCTTTACGCCCCAGATTCATATGACAGATCTATTTGGCTCCAGTTTAAATAACTTGGGGCGTAGTGACAATCCTGGCCAAGGCCCAGGGCTTCGCACTCCATTTAACCCAACTATCTTATCTTTCAGCTTTCTTGATTTACCGTCATCTCCTCTTTTCTCTCTGCCTCATTACTCCTCCCGCTATCAAGTGTGTGTGTGATTCCTACTTCTCGATGTATCAATTGCAGTACACGCTCACCTCTTCTAAGTCCCGGGTGATGAGTCACCCTTAAACACCCATAAAACGCAGCTGAATCCTGAGTACGACACTTTGGATTATGCTGCAACAGGACAGATAGAGACATCTATCAAAATTAAAATGGAATGGAAAGTTGTTCAAATATTGGACAGATGTTGCTGGTTTTAAAACATAAATAAACCTTTTAAAAAAACTACCATACCAGTATGTTTGCACATGTTTTGTCTATTTACGTCAATCATCTCAGACAAATGCCAGGAAAATATAAATCGCCTATTCAAGGGGTACAGCCAAAGAGGGGCCTCTTCGCTGTCTAAAGCTACAGGATGTAGAGGAAGTTAAGTGTTATTTGTCTTTGTCACTGTTTAGGAAAATGTCAGTAGTGAAGACGAGGAGCCAGATGCAGACAGGAGCTGTTTTCACTGAAATGTGCACTCTGGCCATTTTCTTTTTCGCCTGTGGCTCGCAAGATTCTTTTTTTCTTGAAGCCCCACTAGCCCCCCGACACACACACCAAAAGAATGATTGTCATTCACCTGAAATTTATATTTTTAAGTGAAAACAAAAAAAAGTCTTTCTGACTGGTTTGATATGCAAGGTTTTGCCTAAATTGTCCAATAAATCAGCATTCACATGAGATGTTTTGCGACTGTGAGAGGAAGCCGGAGTACCCGGAAAGAACCCACGCAGACACAAGGAGAACATGCAAACTCGCATAGACACGCCCTGACCCAGAATCAAACCCAGGACCTTCTCGCTGTGAGGCGACAGTGCTAATCACTGCACCACTACACCGCCCTAAATGTGTCATTACACAAACCAAGAGGGTGTTTGAATCCCTGATGCCCACACAAACACTACAGCCACGAGTGTCCCCATTAATGTATATGATCAACCATTTTGTTTAGACTTGAGCCATAGTAATGGAGACATGGCAGAAATTATAACTACTATTGTTGTTGTGACTGCATACATTTTCTTTCGTTTGGTCATTTGTGATGGCCAATCCTGTTTCCAGAAAGAGAACAGATCTCATTGTTACAGACGCTCCATGTACGCACATTTAAAAGAAAATGAAGGCACTTTGAACAATCTATTTCCAGTGACCAAAAATGCGTTTTTTGTGTGTGTACCAGAAGCCCCAATACGTTGGTGTGTACAAGGCCTCATATAGAGCACACAGGGCAGGTTGACAGGACACAGGTGAAACTAGTCAAGGCGGGAGGGACAATCACAGCGGAGAGAGGACAGGAACACAACACATGAAAAGAAAACCTTCAAAACAAAACTGGAAACATCGAAACAAGACACCAGATTGTGACAAAAGAAGTCCTCAAAACACAGAATTTACTGGAAGTCACAAACAAACACCCAAAAAGAGCAGCTCCTTACGTTGATTTTCAGTATATTAAAGAAAAAGCAGTTTGTTTCTTTGATAGTTGATAGAAATTGTGCCTGACTTCTCCATTACTTTTCTGTGCAGACACATTTCTTCCTGTTCTGCACCTCTATTTTTGTTCTTGATAGGCAAAATGTAACACAATTACCATGAGATTTCTTCATGCAGTGTACAGTAAAAGCCTCTTTGTCTTCCAGGCGCCTATCTGGTTCCCTACTTCATCCTCCTCCTCATCATCGGCATCCCGCTCTTCTTCCTGGAGCTGGCGGCGGGTCAGAAGATCCGGCGCGGGAGCATCGGGGTCTGGAACTACGTCTGTCCCAGTCTGGGTGGGATAGGTGTGTCCAGCCTGATGGTAAGAGGGAAAAGGGCTATCTGTCGTACATATGTATGTAACATCCGTGAAACTGATAAGGCAAATGTGTAGGATGAAGTTACACCACCTGGAGTCACGGCAGCAGCCTCTCATGGGCTTATGGGGGAGGTATTGACGTGTTTGACGGTGAAAGGCAGCCTTTTCATATTTGCCTGGCTGGTGTGCAGAAGAAGCTATAAATATCTTGTGAAAGATCAGCTTTGAAAAAGAGGAACACTTTAAATATTCATGATTTCCACAACCTTATTTAGCTTGTGAACATCCTGGCTGGCACGACTGCTCAGAATACTTACAGCAGGCTGGGACATGAACAAAGCATAAAAGCTCATTTGCATGCTTTTTTTTCTATTATAATTAAAGTATAAAGTGTGATACCAGAGTAACCACGATCTATCTATCTATCTATCTATCTATCTATCTATCTATCTATCTATCTATCTATCTATCTATCTATCTATCTATCTATCTATCTATCTATCTATCTATCTATCTATCTATCTATCTATCTATCTATCTATCTATCTATCTATCTATCTATCTATCTATCTATCTATCTATCTATCTATCTATCTATCTATCTATCTATCTATCTATCTATCTATCTATCTATCTATCTATCTATCTATCTATCTATCTATCTATCTATCTATCTATCTATCCGTCTCTCCAGGTGTGTGGCTTTGTCGGGCTCTACTATAATGTGATCATTGGCTGGAGCATCTTCTATTTCTTCCAGTCCTTCCAGTATCCTCTTCCATGGAGCGAATGTCCAATCAGAAAGAACGGGAGCCTTGCCTGTGAGTGATTTAAATAAAACTCCGCTCTCTTACTGCGAGGTGCTCTGGAAGGAGCAAATAAACACGCCTCTGTAGAGATAGTAGAGAAAACTAAAATAGATGAAGCCGTCTTTCTCAGCGGCGGGTCATCCAACGCTCTGTATGTAGAGATATCTCAGTTTTGGCAAAAGTGGCAGAAGACACAAATTTGTCATCCATGTAAAAACTGTAAGACCCTCGACAAGAAATGACATTTGAGCAAAGACACAAGTTGCCCCAAAATGATAAAGGAAATGCAAGTATAGCAGAGGTAAACAGGAGATTTGAGTGTAATTAAGATTTGAAGGTGATTAAATATGATGCACATACGCGTGTTCATCTGATATCAAGCATTGCAGCATTGTGTAAGGTTCCCTCATGTGTTCCTCAACGGGCCAACCTTCCGTCACGACTTCACTGACGCAATCCAGACTGAAACGCTTCAGACTTTGATTAGAGGTGATAACATCGCCCCGTCACGTTAGCGGGTGTGACTCAGCCTCGCTGATGCTGCTGCCAGACGGACGCGGAGAGACTCAGCCGCTCAGTCCGAAGGACAGCGGCACAGTGTGAAATACTTCACTGTGAGCATTTGTATGTAGTAAACAATAAGCCTGAGTAGACACCGTCTCGAGCAGACTGACAAAGAGCTTCTCCTTGCGTCTGTGCATGTGTATCTGCACCATCTTGCAGTATTATCACACACTCTATACATCATTTCCCCGAGGTAACTGAAGAATAGCTCCTGTGCACAGTCAAACATGTCACGCTCAGCATGCTAATCACACAGATTACACAAACCGTGTTTACCTCCCATTACATTTCTGCTCATAGCACACCGACACATCCGACAAACCTCCCTGCTGTGTCTTCACAGCCGTTTCGTTGCTCTTCGTTATAACCCAAACCGAGGCTCCATCTCCTTTTGTGTTCACACACGCAGTCGTGGAGCCGGAGTGTGACAAAAGCTCGGCTACAACCTACTTCTGGTATCGGCAGACTCTGAACACCACCAGCACCATCGCGGAGAGCGGCGGCCTCAACATCAAAATGACGCTGTCTCTGCTCGTGGCCTGGATCATCGTCTGCCTCGCCGTCATCAAAGGCATCGCCTCCTCTGGGAAGGTAGTGGAGAGGCTGGCGGAATATGAAGACCAAGTGTTTTCCTCTCCTTAATGTCCGTTTTCGTGTTTCTTTCACAGGTGATGTACTTCAGCTCTCTTTTTCCCTACGTGGTGCTGTTCTGCTTCCTGGTCAGGGGTTTGATGCTGAAGGGGTCAGTGGACGGCATCGCTCACATGTTCACTCCAAAGGTGACACTGGCACAGTTGCTCATCCAGCTGTTTCTAAATAGTCCGGTCATAAACTGACCGTCCCTTTTTGTCCGTCCTAGTTGGAGAAGATGCTGGAGCCCCAGGTGTGGAGGGAGGCAGCCACCCAGGTTTTCTTCGCCCTGGGCCTGGGGTTCGGAGGAGTCATAGCCTTCTCCAGTTACAATAAGATCGACAACAACTGTCACTTTGACGCCGTGCTCGTCTCCGTCATCAACTTTCTCACGTCTATTCTGGCCACGCTGGTCGTGTTCGCCGTACTGGGCTTCAAGGCCAACATCCTGAATGAAAAGTGTGTCGCAGAGTAAGTTCACCTCGATTCCTTCATTCTTACTGCATGTGGGCCACAGAATACTTGTTTGTTAACAGGGGTGTGACAATACGTAACACTATTTGTATCGTGGAGCCTCAATCAAATCATTTTGTATTTGGAAATGTGTATCATGATACTCTGATACCATTAGATATTGTCCATTTCAAAAAGAAAGAATAATTTCACAAGGACTAAATAAATGTTTTACAATATATCCCAAAAGTGAAATTATGGACATAATCATATCTTTCTGCAATGATAAAACATCAGCACCATTCAATATTCGACTGTTCAAAGAGCTAATTAGAAAGAAATTTTGTATGTTGCGGAATTTATATGTCATAAAGGAAGTTGATAGGCAAAGATGAGATTACTTAACACCAAGCGTCTGATTATATCTCGTGCAATTTAGTAATATGCTAGCTAAGATTTAGCCAAGATTTACTGCTCTAAACAGTAAATGAGTCTTAAGTACTATGAGTCTTTCTCTATGACTCCATCCATAAGTATCTAATGTCTAACACGGGTTACACAACACAGGGCACAAAATTGTAGCAAAAATCTGACCATCTGTGTTCATACTTGTACCATTTTAGGGAAATTATGCAGGAAACTTCAGTCAACGGTCCCCCTGCAGAAGGGCATGTTTAAGGCTCTGCTTACATCACGGAGTCTGTTATACAAACGCTGCCTCACACTTCCTTTATATACAGTGCAGAGGAATCTGAGCCATAAAGAGATGGAAGCACTTGTCTGCATAAAATCTGTGTTTGTTTAGCTTAAGGTTTTAGAGATAATTTCCTTCTATATGTTACACGTCTATCTTTTTATCTCTATAGGAATACGGAGAAGATCCTGGGATACCTCAACTCTAACATCCTGAGTCACGATCTCATCCCCCCACACGTGAACTTCTCCCATCTCACCACGTCAGACTACGCCGAGATGTACGGGGTCATCAAGACGGTTAAAGAGGGCAGCTTCGACCAGCTGGGTCTGGATTCTTGTGTCCTCGAGGATGAGCTCAACAAGGTGAGTCTTAGAGCGCCTGTTCTGTCCATTACCTGATTTCCCCCCCCCCGCTCACTGACTGTCTCTCTGCAGGCTGTCCAGGGCACAGGCTTGGCCTTCATCGCCTTCACGGAAGCCATGACCCATTTCCCGGCGTCCCCGTTCTGGTCGGTCATGTTCTTCTTCATGCTAATTAACCTCGGACTGGGCAGCATGATCGGCACCATGACTGGCATCACCACACCTGTCCTCGACGCCTACAAGGTCCAGAAGGAGCTCCTCACAGGTAAGCCTCCACCCTCTGACTCCCCGAAACAGAACAGCGCTATTAGTAAATGAATCCCTCCGGTTCAGTGATCGTTAAAGCACTTTCAGGAATGGGCTGGAGCGGCTTTTGTATCCCTGCTCTGTGTACTGAATGCAAAGCAAAGCAACTTCCTGTCAGTGAAACCATTTTAGATGTCCATTTTCTCATCCATTAAGTGGAACTCTGGGCCATTTGTCAGTGTTTTGTCTGAGTGATGATTCTCTGGGTTCGGTTCAGTGGGTTGCTGCATCGTGGCCTTCTTCTGCGGACTGCTGTTCGTACAACGGTCAGGGAACTACTTTGTCACCATGTTTGACGATTACTCCGCCGGACTGCCCCTCACTGTAGTGGTCATCCTGGAAAATCTGTCTGTGGCGTGGTTTTATGGCACAAAAAGGTACAAACGCGTGCATGTCTGCGATTCAAATTTGATGCATGAAATAAAAATTAAAAAAACGGTCAATGGAGTAGATGGCATTAGATGTAATAAAATGGACATAATGATCCCTTTTTTTTCTGTCTCCATCAGGTTCCTGCAGGATCTGGAGGATATGTTAGGATTCCGACCATATAAGATCTATTTTTACCTGTGGAAGTACGTCTCCCCTCTGTGCCTCATTGTGCTCATTTCAGCCACCGTCATTGAGATGGCCATCAGCCCACCAGGATATAATGCCTGGGTCCAAGAGCTGGTCAGTGTGTGTGTGTGTGTGCCTGTGTATGTTACCTATTCGGGACACAACATAAACTCTGTGTGGACCAGTAGTCCTCATGGGGACCATAGACTGGTCCTAATGTGGCACAATGTCATTTCTGACTTCCAGGCCAGGTTTAGGGCATTTTCTGAATTGAGGTTATAAGATCTGAAATTTCAGCCATGATCTATTTACGTCCATGATATGTGTAATAGTACATAAAAAGAGAACGGGGACATGTAAATGAGGTCAAAATGGGATTTTCATCACAAAGGTTTTTGAAAGACAGTTTTATTCTTTTTTTTTTTTCTTTTTTTTAATATCCCTATCTGTGTGCCTGCAGGCTCAGGAACGCTTCGAGAGCTACCCTCCCTGGGCGCTGACCATGTGCTTCACTCTAATCATCGTTGCAATGCTTCCTCTCCCCATTGTCTTCATCGCCCGCCGCTTCAACCTGATGTCAGACGGTTCCAACAAGCTGTCCGTCTCCTACCGTAAAACCATGATGAAGGACATGTCCAACCTGGAGGAGCAAGACGAAGCCAGATTCATCCTTGGCGCCAAGCCCGGCAAGGTGCCATCATCAGTGCCAGCATCTAAGGCCTACCTGACTCCAGGAAGAGACAAACCTCTGGACCCCAACTCACTGTCCCCGAACAGCTGCTACGGTACGAGCTACCAGAACGATGCCATCAGCCCCACCACGCCAACCGAGCCGACCACGCCTACCACGCCGATCACACCGACCACACCGACCACGCCGACCACACCGACCACACCGACCACACCGGAGTCTGACTCCTGACTTCTGTTTGGACACCTTACTGACACCCAGTTAACATTCAGCCACCAGGGGTCTCTGCAGAGCACAGAATCCCCGCAGCGACCACTTTACACCCACTGTACGCAGCATCCCAATTCATCTCAAGGCGCGCCTCACGAAACAACATCAAGGAATCAGGGTGACGTCCACAGTCACACACTGCTTTTCAATCTATTCTGTACTTAACATCACAGGGTTTACCATGACAGTTTGTAATCAGCTTTTCTCTGCCTTAGTATGACGATCCTCAGTAGATGCAGTTTAATGCTCCACACACAGTTTAAGGCACCTCCCTGTGTGCACGGTGAAGGGGACCCGAAAGAATGAATGTGAAGGACCTGGTGTGGTCCTGGTGATTGAGCTGGTTTTCACCGGTACACTGGCACGGAGGGCCAAGATGAATGTGAGTTTAATTAAGACCTAAAGCCAGTCGGTGTTTGTTCCCCCTGTAGTGGTTCTGTATATCAAAGCCATAGTTGCTATTTGATCTTATGCAATGGTTTCAGTGGTTACGTACACTTGGTGTGTCTCGCTCTGACCTGGAAAACGAGGATCTGTGACATGCATTCAACTTTTACTGTCCTCCATCCCCCCTTTTTCTGTGTGTTTCGTGTCTAGTCGGTATTGTTCTTGGTCACTCTGTAGGCAGTGATGTAGAGATTAGTAATATGAGATTAGTAATATCCTTTTTCCTAAAGCCACAGCATCATTGTCAAATACATGCACATAATAACGTGTGGAAATCACTCATTTCCGTTTCCTACCAAAAAGTAAAACGTATGTAACAATAACACTTGAAATCCACGTCTTTACAGAACAATAAGAGATTTTAAACTCTGTTGAAAGGGAGCTACAGTAGCAAAGAGCTTTGTTTCACTTTTTCAGTGACAGAGAGCGCATGTTGGTCATAAGAATTTAAAAACAAGCAAGAAACGTTCATTCCTTGCATGCAATATTTAACTTTTTATCATACAAAAGCACAGAAGAGATTTTACTCAATCGTTGCACACAAGTGAATCACTAAAGTTAATTAAAGACCTAAAGTCCCACACAAGTAAGCGCTATGTATGTATGTTGGCACAAAAAACCAGAATGCACAAACTATGTTTACTAAGGACCAAACATATAATCAAAGAGAAAGACGAAAAAAAGATCCTTTGAATCAAATATTTTTAAAAACTTAACAAACTTATGGAAAATTCAAATCATCAACTAAGAGAGAATATACTTGTGTAAGCCTCGGACCTCTGCGCACATGCACATTTTTTTCTGTGTTTTTGTTATTTTAAAGTTCCAGTCGTGACTGAAAGCAACTGACAGTCTGAACTAGATGGCTATACACCCTTTCCTGTTTAAGTTTTGTGCACATTAATAGCAAATAACTGTGTACAAGTTTAAACTGGGCACATTTGAGTTCCTGTTCTATGAAGGAGGATACTGTTATTTTTATATCACAGTATTCAAAGCCACGTTATTATGGATTCAACGGATGTTTATTTAAATTGGTACAGTAGAACCAGTTCGTGGTTCGTGTCGCTGATTCTTAAAATGCTGTTTTGAGGTGGAGGTAATGTGACGTGAAGCCTTGTCAGAGTGCTCCTCTGGCTGCGCCTGGTGTATCGAGACAGCTATTTGCATTTTAGACGACTGGTCCTGTTTTTAGCAACGCTAGCGCCACAAATAATTCACCATGGACCCCTAGACTCAAAATTTCCTTTTGCCCCACACTTGGTGAGATGCGAACTAACGTGTTATCTCCTTTTAAAGTTAATTTAATTGATTTTATTAGCCTAGATGTTTCATTGCTTCCTGTTTAAACGTTGAGGGGTTTTTGCAGTAAAAGTTTATTCGACAGAGCAGCCAGTGTGTTATTTGACGTCGTGTTGCTATTTGACCTTAAATGAGTCTATCAAACTTAAACACTAAAAAGCACAACGATATCTTTACATCCAATGCTATCAGCAAATAAAACTTCCAAAATTCTGACCCGAGGAGCACAAAAATACATATCCTGAATAAACCTCGGCCAATATTGGCCTCCCACTTACTTACACTTTGTTCAAGCACATGGATAAATAAATCTAATGCTTCAGGTAGCAAAGCAAATTTTGCATTTTGACTAACTTTGTCTGACTTACTTATCATTCGACCACCTTCACATACTGGATGACCATATTCTAGAAATGAACATGTTTTAGTTATCCGCCGGTAGATGTTACCCCACCAAATTTCCGCCTTCCTTTTCTGTCATCCAATATTTTGTTCGTAATGTACATTAGGGTGATTTTGCAGGACCACTAGTGTGGCTTGAAATGTTTCATATTTTTTTGTGTTTTAGCTCTCTCAGTTGTCCAAATCTGTAAATATTGTTGTGTATAGTCAAACTATTTTGCAGGTAGATCCATGTTCCGTATATCAAATGTCTTAAAAGTAACTGTTTTAGCAGTAAATGTAACATAAAGTAATAATGAATGTGATTAATGCACTTTTGTTCACTAGGACTGAATAAAGATAGAATAGAATTAGTTTTTTTCTCCTTATAGCAGTCAGTTCAAAGTCTATCTGAAAGCAATATCCAGTCATGAAACTGAATCTTGACACGTTAGTGTCGTTTAATAGCAGTGACTCGAACATGTCCTTCATAGCTAAAGGGATATTACAACCCTTACAAGTGCTGGAGTGTGTGTGCATATGTAAAATAACAGTTGGTGTGTGTGTGTGTGTGTGTGTTCCTTCTTATTACCTGTGTGTGCAGGGCCTTACTGAGCAAATGTTTCAAGCACTGTCTGTACAGGAGACATGTTTAGAAATGTCTCTCGCTCTCTCTCTCTCTCTCTCTCTCTCTCCTCAGTCATATTATGATTGTATCATACTGACAAATGTTACTGTAAATTGTGAACATCACCAAAAATATTAATATTAAAGTGCAGAAAAGCTACTGGGTTTCTGGATATGTTTTTTTCTATATCCAACTGATTCAAAACTTTGTTATAACGTAAAAGTTAACCATTCATTTCCATTGTGTGATTTTGAGATGGTCATTGTCATTGGCCGCATGGACTCTATGTCCACACAAGAGTGTTGTCTTTTTTCAAGTTTCCTTAAGTTTATTCACAGTGAAAAACATTTTTTTTTATTAGCTATGCTATCAGCCTGGCTCTATGGATGACAACGCCTCTCCTATTCTTCAGACATCAGGTCATAATTTTAATTATCCGATGCTTTGTTTTATTGCCAAAAACCAAAAGAAAAAAAGCATCTTGTTGTTGTTTTGGTAAACAACAGAAGCACGCAGACTTTAGTCTTTAGCCTCCACCACTGCTAAGCAGCTGTCAGCATGGCTGCAGGCATGTTCGTCCGTATTATTATGTGGATCTAATTAATGGAGGCATGTGGTTGTCTCAGATTATTTGTTTAATTATTTTTAGAATTTAAAAAAAACTTGCGCACGGGACTTCTTCGTGTAACACTGTTTATTCTTAATTATCATAGTAATAAAAAAACAGAAGATAGACTCTGACAGTATCAAATTTGAAAATGTACAAAGGTGTAAACCACATAAAAGAAAGTACTTTTTAACTTATTTTTTGTTTAATTTATCAAGAACAAGCTAATTGTAGAAGTCAGACAGTGAATCCCAAAATATGGTCGAGCTCGTTGCGAAGGGCCCCACCGTGGTTTTACTTTTGCAGTCCAGGTTACACACCAATGTTGTTTACGTGTCTCCAATGGCTCAGGCCTGATGAAAACTGTGAGTGCCTAGGTGCTTTGTCCATTTATTATATCAGT
>KV751324.1:20961872-20980915 GCA_001698575.1 Mola mola | reverse complement strand
GTTGTTAGCGCTAGTCTACAGTTAAAACATTGCGTTAAATACAGTGTTGGTTACATTGATTACACAGTCTAAGGAGCCTTTTTTGTTGCTGTTGGCTTACATCGCCGAGTCGCGCTAAAAATGGCATTTAATAGTAGAGCTGAGGCTAGCCTGACAGAGCAACGTTAGCTAGCTTCGGTGTTACCGCAGCGGCAGAAAGGGCCTCGTCTGTTGGTAAAACTTGAATTCATCGCAAACTTCTGTTCACATACCTCTGAGTCTTTTCTTGGATTGCGGGTAAATTCACCCTTGCCTTTATTAGGTAGCATGGTTCTCTGTTTATTGTTCAGAGGAAGCCCACCACCGTTCCCACCTCCGTCCATAATTTTCGGGGCGGAGTATCCTCTCGCGAGACGAGAACGGGATCTGTGCTCTTCATTTCATGTGTTTCATTAGTCTTTCATATATTCTAACCATACTTATGTTGATATCTCTCTAAGGGCTTCCTTTCTTCTCTATTCGTCCTTGACGCAATCATGTAATTTATGGCTATGTCATATCAGAAGTGATGCATGAGACATTTTAAAGATGTATTAACAGCAGTTTATTAAGATACCGTGCACAGAAATTTAACAGGGGGTATACTACTGAAATATTTTCCAAACTTAACTACAGATAGAACGTTGAAAATATAAGCATACGTTATAACTAATGTGTCACAATATATTTCGTACAGAACTTCTTCTGCACATCAGAAACCTCTTACCAGAAAAAGTGTATACCTGTCCAATCACAGTGGCATTCTTATTTGTTTAATCTGGCAAGAGTCAAGCCCTTTGCTCCAGTAGTACCACTTTCATTAGTCTATACAACTGAGTTTAAACTTGGGCAAGTTTGGTTAAAACAAAATGGATCCATTATAAAAAGGCATTTTTCAAATGCTCTTATCAAAACACAATAGTAAGCAATGTTTATTTATTTTTGGATTATTACAAGAAATAAAACTGGCAAAAACGTACATTAAAACTTATGTAAAACATACATACTGCAAGTAAATCAGAATGTAAAACACTGATATATCAACACCTCCTGCACCGCTGCAGAAGTGATCCACCTTTGAAGGGAAAAAGACAACGTATGATTTGCTGCATAGCTCTCAGTGTATATTGTAGAATAAACAATCATGGTGGGCATTACCATACTAGGAGAATAACACAGTTGTACATATGAAGAAGGATTATTAAGTGAGTCACAAGGCACTGTCAACTGACCGGCATGGTTACCGCACTCATCCTGCTGACAATGGCCTCACTAAAAGTCATTAAAGCTGCAAGTGCAGAGTTGAGCACACTTGACAGTAGCGTAATTTAGGCTACTATACAAGTAGAGTGACAATAATAATGAACTACAAGATTATACGTCAACTAGATACTGAGGAAATAAACGCCAACACCAAGGTGGCAAAGACCTGGCAGGGACGGTACTGGCAACAGTCTGTCTAAAAATCTGACCACTAGGGTGAAATACAGCATGATGAAATGTGTGAAAAGCTTTGAATCCTGCAAGAAACAACTATAACAGGCACACATCCTAACATAATCTGAACAAAGTATCATTCAACTAAATTATCTAAAGCACCCACTAATTTTAAAATAGATGAGCGAATATAGAGAAGTAAACGTGGGATAAAATGTTTGTGCATTTTAAAGCTTCACAGAAGAGTACTTAAGCCTCTTGATCAAGGGAAACAAAACAGTGAGTAATTAGAATAGCTATTATACCACAGGATAACACAGGGGGGACAGCTAGATTATTCATGTTCAGACCCAGCAGATTTTTCTGTAGCACTAATTTTCAATGGAATAACATGAGGTTAGCATGAGTCATGTGACAGAGCTAAATCTGAACCGTTTGCTCTTCAGCAATACCAGCATGAGATCAGCTGATCACAGACTGTTGCATAATAGTATATCTCTGTAACTCATTATTGTATCCGTCGCACAGAGCTGCACGAACAAATTTCCCTTTGGGGACAATGAAGTCATCTACACAGTCATCTAACATTGTTCAGAACATTGTTTGAGACTTGAGTTACACAGAATAAAACATAACTGCAGAAGGCTTGCAATGATTTTGCTGATAGAATATCAAAATCTCTAAAGCTATTTTATAGCTCCATTGTAAATAGTAACTGAGACTATAGATCGTATAGTCAAACAGTTGTTTTGGTATGTAACTGACCCAGACTCAGATGCTATCCTTACCAGACACGAAAACCTCAATCTCTTCCAGCAAATAATCTTTGCTATAGTCAAAATATGATTCGTTCTATTCATTCCAAAGTTCCATATATGCCCAGACCTGCTGAAGGTTTGCAGTAATGTGGACGGTAGCTAGAGGGAACGTTTCCTCTGTATCTTATGGATGGAATGTAAAGAGTGAGTGCTGCCACAACCAAGCAAAAAGAGTTTTGCCAGTTGAGCGATGAGGGCAGAAACAGACTCATAGAAACACATAGCCAGGATCTACAATCCGATTATTAAATTAGTTATGTTTGTATCTAAAGTATCAGCCAGTGCATTTTTACCTTAACTCTCACCTTCACCTCAACTTTAACACTTGCCCGTTACAGTCATTTGGCACAATATATTGATACATTACTAAACAGATGGGAACCAAAAATAGATACACGTGCTGTGTTACAATTACTTTTTATAGCCAGGTGGGTGCCATGTGCTGTTCTGAAAGAAGCAGCGAGAGCTGCTGTGGTGGGAAAAATAAACCCAATGTACTGTATGCTGTGCATCCTCTGTAGAGTAAAAAATACAGTACAGAAATATTCATGTTGTCGTAGAGATGGAGGATGTTTGGTACCATCCACACTCAGGTGCGCTGAGGTGTAGTTCCCTGCTGACTAATATCTGTGAACAATAAGAACAGGCTCAGTCATTTAACACTTAATAACAAAACAATCGTAGCAAAACGCTTTGTTTCATACCTGTGTTTGTGTGTGTCTGTGTGTGCAAAAAACAGCCAACAACAAGCTGTTTATCAAGTAACAATTGGTAATTACAGCTACTCAAATATTACAACTTCCCATCCAATGTTTGTAAATTAAATACTATGGGCTGTTGACAACTGTTAAAATAAAAATAAGCAGTTTTCCTTAAATCTAGGTTATTACTTTTGATAATTTATTGCATCGCAATTACATAATCAAACAATGAATTATTGGCTTTTAGTTTTGCGGGTTCACTACTGTTCTGCTGTGTTCTGTAGCCAAAGTTTGGAGAGTTGTACCTGTAGTAGTTGGGTTTAAAAGGACCGTTCTTATTGAGGCCCAGGTATTTCGCCTGCTCATCAGAAAGCTCTGTCAGGTGGGCCTCAAACGTGGCCAGATGCAGACTGGCGACATATTCATCTGAAATGACACCATATGATAAAATAAGACTGTGTCAGTGTAAACATGCGGAAGACTAAACACAGGAAATCAAATCCGCTGGGGAGAGCGGCACTGCAAGGTCACAGCACAACAGTAATGATATCTCATTAGTACAGGTCAAAGGTACTTATCCACACACGCTCACCCATCTTCTTTGGAAGTAAGTAAACATCCTGCTTGTATCGTCCCTCAGGAGCGTTGTACAGCTCGATCAGGGCCAGAGCCTGAACACACAGATTAATAATTCTCTTCAAACAGGATTGAATGAAAAATGGTTAATGGAACTGACAGCATTTCTGACCTCAGAGCAATAATAACAGACCTAAGAAGAGAGTGAGCGATGCATATTTATGGGTTACCCACCAGGATGGCCAAATATTGACAAATAAATACATGTTCCGTCTGTTCAGTACAGTCTGATATGGACACTTACCTGAGTTGTGGCTGTGATGGACAGGACAAAGGTAGGGACAGTGGAACAGCTGAGGTTAAGAAGACGACCCTGTGGAAAAACAATACGTTATCGAGACTACACGCTTTACTCTTAGTTCTTCTCTTCCCTTCCTCAAACCTGCTCTCGTGGCCTCAGCATGTCCAGAGGAAAACTGCAAAGATTCTAACTTTTGGCACTTTCCTGAATATGCAGATGGTCCAATCCTCCTTTTATTTGAATTTCAATTTTTTTGTTCATTGCCATACTCAGGGACCTTTACACAGAACAGCTGCATAAAAAAAACATGTAAAACTTGGATATGTACCAATTCACAGCTTGCTGCAAACAACATCTGAAACCTTTCTGACCCCTCAGAATGCAGAAATCTCATCTTTCATTATCTCAACTCATGGTAAGGAGTTAAATATGATAGCAAGTCAAGTAATCAAATAATATTTGATATACGCAGATACACAGATGCACAATGTCAGTATGTGTGTATTTATCACGGTTTGGTTTTTGTTTTGTTTTGTTTGTATGTGATATGCTAGTAAGCTTTAGTATTAATCTACACCCTTTTAATATATTATGAGGGCTGTATTTTTGAATGTAGCTTTTTGTGTTTGGTGAAAATGAGAAACAAGCTTCTCTTACTAATTCATTCATTCCCTCACTGATATGTGATCTTAAGGTGCTAAGATGTAGCAGCTTACCTCAGCCAGAAGGATAACCCTCTTGCCATCTGGCCAAATGACATGATCCACTTGAGAGCGCACCCTCTCCCATGTCAGCTCAGGGGTCCGAAGGCTTGCCTGTGAGAGGAGACAACATGAATCATCCTGTGACTGCCTCTAAAGTGCCACTTAAACATGCTCGTGCACACACAGGGCATCTTAAGGATACATTAACTCAGTATGTAGGTTAGATTTATCTTTGTCCATTGTAAACACCAACTTACCACGTCAATCTCAGTGTTGGAGTGGCCCATGTTGCAAACAATAGAGCCATTTTTCATCCGGTCAAGCTGGTCTCTGGTCACCACATTCTTGTTCCCTACAGGATGACACAGTCATTCACCTCCAATCACAGGTTTGCTATAAAGACGTGTCAATCCTACGTGTGTGCCAAAGAGGAGTTACCAGTGCATGTGATGATAACATCCACTTGCCGAATGACCTCATTCAGCTTGACAACCCTGAATCCATCCATGCTGAAAACAAAAAGAGGTTGGGCGCTCAGGCATAGTGGGGAGAGTATCTATTATTAATTGACAAGCAGCTAAATGCAGCTGAAGAGCCCAGCTCACTGTTGGTTAGATGTAATGTTTGACTTGAGTTATTTTCAAATACGCCGGGTAAATAAGTAACAAAACCTGCTATGCTATGTTATATCTATACATTTTTTCTCACAGACTGACTTTCATCATTAGCAGCATGTTTAATTTGTTTTAATTAAATTAACAGTAGTCAATGTCGGTGTCGAGTGTGGAGGCGGCTGCTTGTAGGCCTAAATGTCGGGGCTCGGTGGTAGATTTGGGCGTACAAGCAATAGAAGTTCCAAAAAGAAAAAATTGTATGTTTGTCCTTGGGCTGCTACAAATGAACTAACATGCGGAAAAGGTCTCGGTCCTTTTTTTGACAATCCATGCATTCAGCGTGGAGATCATCAAGGATCTCATTTTCCTTACCAGGCCTGCAGTGCGCAGATTGGATCGATCTCTGTGACACAGACGATGGCTCCCAGAGCTTTCAGGGCAGCACAACAACCTTTCCCAACCTGCAAAGCCAGCAGCATCATGCAGTGAAGTGTTACAGTAAAGCATACATTATCATCTGCTGTAAGATCAGCAGAGTTATATAGGGTACCCCCCTGGTTTCCATATGGACAGTAGGGACAAGTCCCGACCAATATCTGAGAGTTAAAATCCTCTTATAGTGCAGCACAGTGGAAAAGAACAGCTTAGCAGTAGGATTGCGCAAGAGAGATATGGGGGTGTTGATGACAAACCTACGCCCTTGGAGTTATACATGAAAAAATGTATTAAGGCATATATATAAAGAAATTGCACTTGTGTTAAAAAAGGTATCTCACCTCACCGTACCCACATACAACCACCTGCTTGCCTCCAAACATGACATCTGTGGTTCTCTTCAAGCTAGAGAGGTTTGAGATCAAAAAAAGAAAAGAGCACATTTTTCAGAGGTGGAAAACTGCCAGCTTGTATCTGTGCAGCTCCAAAGTCTGTTGTCTTTACACTGATTATGTTTAAAATGTGATTTAGCAGATTGTCCCACAGGAGGGAGATAAAGAACAAATTCATGCATTCTGAGACTGTACACAGTTATGAACTTCTGCACAACAAAAGAGACAATCAGTTTACTTTAATATCCCAGTGCAATAAAACTGTTAGTGTCATTAGGCATTATGAAACACCGGCTACATGGAAAGAACCGCAATTAATTATGTGCTCGACGTTATCAACGGGAGGCTAATAATGCATCAGTTATGTTCCCAGGGTGTTTTGCTCAGGGTTGAACACAGTTTGCACCGTGCAGGACAGCAACATTAAAATGTCAACTTTAAAAGGCTACTGAGGTTAACTTACACCACACTCAAGGGGAAAGAATTCAAATAACATGACCTTTTCTTTGAGTTTAAGCTCCAGATTGTTTTCGGGTTTATGCCTCATTTCTTTCCACTACTGTAAAACTGCTAAATAAACCAACGGCGCGCTGTCTCAGCATGTGTTTGCATTGGTCGTCATGCAGCCGTCCTCACACCAAAATTCCACTCACCCGTCCAGGATCGACTCTCTGCAGCAGTACAGGTTGTCAAACTTCTGCTTGGTCACAGAGTCGTTTACATTCATCGCAGGCACACACAGTTTTCCGGCTTTGGAAAGCTGATACAACCTAGGGAGAGAAAAAAGAAAGGTACAAACTGAGGGTGGGCAGTATGGCATCAATATATTATCACATTTCTATCACGCCATATCCCAATATACAGTAAATTACACAATGTTTTTCCTTAAAGTCGTACAAACTGAGGGTGGGCAGTATGGCATCAATATATTATCACTTTTCTATCACGCCATATCCCAATATACAGTAAATTAGACAATGTTTTTCCTTAAAGTCTCCTCATAAATGCTATGTCTAGGCAAAAAAATCAAAAATCATTAATAATTTGGAACATTTACCTTGGCATAGACACTGCAACAATATTGTAGGGATGACTGTGGGTACTGTACTTGGTATATTTGTGACAAATAATCATCAGTAATGTGGATTTAATGACAGAAGTATGTGAAGGCAAATATTATAACAGGTAGAAAAAACTCCGGTAAGTTAGGAAAATTACATAATTTTAATGTAATGCAGCCTCTGAAACCAGGAAAGCACAAGCACCATGTTCTGGTTGTGTAACAGAATATTTAAAACTTTTAGGCAGCAGCTTACCTGTGAACCCCAGTGACGCTCTCCTCCACAATGCCCCTGATCTTCTTGAATACATTTGGGTATTTCTTGTACATCCAGTGTGTCAAGTCTCCTCCGTCATCAAGGATCTAACAGGTAACAAATACGTTTCTCTTAGTGGACAAAGCCAAATTCATTTCAAGTGAGGGAAAGATTTAGTTGGAATTTGCTTGTGGATAACAGTCAATCATTACCATGTTAGGCTGCCAGCCCTCAGTGTTGATGCAGCGATCAATGCACCACCAGAAATCATCCTCAGTCTCCCCTTTCCAGGCAAACACCGCCACGCCTGAAACATAACAATCATGTTTGTCTGCCGTGCCATTAAGTATTTAAAAAAACTGATTTGTCTGCCTCAAAGTTTTATAATGACATGCCATCATGACTTCTCAACGTGTCATAGTTATCATCACTGGGTTAAAATGCAGGTTGGAGAACTATGCTAAAGTGCCCTTTAAACTATGCTCATACCCCAAACCTTAGTGCTCACCATGGCTTTTTTCTAGATCTGATTTTTTTTTTTAGGTGGCTCTTCACAGTGTATTTAAAATGTGGTCATTATCAGACAGTGTGAACCGGTCAAGGCCCTAATGTGACCCACATGTGTAGAAGAACCACAAGACGTCACACACAGCACGATGGGGAAGGAAGTAAACAAGAAAAAGAGATCTAGCACACATGGAGGCCACAGATGTGAGCGTTTAAGGTTTCATTTTTAAGTTATTGTGCAGTGGGAGCGAGACGAATGTGTCCACAGATGATAACTGTGGCTTTTTGTGGAAGTATACAGGTTTCCGCGTGACTTCCGCCTGCCCACTTTGCCTGCGCATAATTAGGACAAATGTCAATCTAGAGTGAAGTAAAACTAGCATTGAATTCCCACACGGGTCACATGGCTGCTTAGACTGAGGTCATGTTTCCGAAAACTAAGGTCTGCATCTGATTTAGAACCAAACATGAAAGTGGCCCAAATCTGATTTGTAAATGTCAGATTCCACGTGATTTGTGCTGTCATGATGCAAACGATGCAATCATCTGGATCACATGTGGTAAATGTGTGTTTGTTGCTGATTAATGTGTGCACAGCAGGAACTTACTGACAGAGGCCAACCCAAACAAAAGTTTACTGAGCGAAATCCTATATCAGTTGTCACCCCCTCAGCTTGTCAAACCACCAAGAAAGGTCCACAGCCGAGATTGAGTACATACTTTAACCAATGCATAGCGACCACAGACAAAAGACTCCAGTAGTGTTGTCACTTCACTGGATGGCAAAACATATATGTATCACATCTGCAGGGCTGAGCAGTATCCCTGCTTCTTCTCTTACCTCTGCTCATAGGAAAACCTGCACGATTTCACTCCATTTCTACTAGGACTTAACTTCTTACCGATCTCCGACAGAGCAGCGGCCACTTCATTCTGTGTGGAGTAAATGTTGCACGCAGTCCAGCGGCACTGAGCCCCGAGAGCCACCAGAGTCTCAATCAGCACCTACGGGCAAAAAGCTCTTCAGTGGTCACAAACAGACCAATTCTCAGGGTTTAAATCAACAACACAACAAGTTCGACCAGCTGGTGACTAAAATATAGCAAACAGTGTATTTTATGCGTATGCACACAAGCACTCTGATCATTTAGGAGTCCTTGATGCTCGACGGCACAGAGAAATCTTACTGCAGTCTGGGCAGTGATGTGGGTGCAGCCCACAATTTTGGCACCAGCTAACGGTTTCTCACTCTGCGCTCGCTTCCTGAGTGAGATGAGAGCTGACATATCTGAAAGCAAGATGACATAAGAAGGAGTGAGAGCAGGACAGAGATGCAGGCGAGGCAGAAGAGCATCACAAAATGTAGGTTTTGTTCCTCTAAAATTAGACCACACTGTTATTTTTGTTTCTAAAAGCCGACTACTGACTATATTTTTTCTAATCGTGACAGAGTTACCTTGTTCTGCAATCTCAATTTCACGTCTGCCAAATTCAGCCTGTTTGATGTTCTTGACACAGAAGTTGCTGCTGCCCTTGGAGTTGACCTGAGTTCTGTCCCGCGGTGACGTCTCGTCGTCAGAGCTGTCCGTGTAGGAGGCGGCTGGAAGAAATGGCCACATTAAACGGGAGCAAACACATTCGAGCCGTTTATTTTTAAAGAAGAACAAATATATGGTGATGACAAAAAAATAAACAAAGATTATTAAGCTTGTTTCACATATTTATAACACAGATTTTAAAAATGTATAAAGAATGTTATAACTTCATTTATCACTCTGTATTCACCATTTCACACAGAAAACAGCACAGAATGGATGGATGTTTGTATGTTTTTCTCAAATGAAAGAACATTATAATACAGACAGACTGAACACTTGTGCACAACCGTGTGTCTGACTGTCTCGCCATCCTACCGGAGCTGTAGCTGTCTGTGGACGACTGCGAGATGGAGCGGGACAGCGAGCGACGGCCCGTCTTGGTGGGGAATCTGCTGAACTCCTGCTTGTCCTCCACAAACTGAATTTGCTGTTAGAAGAAAAAGACGACTCATGTTCAACAGCGTCCATTCCCTGCTTTCAGAGATGGCTTAAATTGAGCGATTAAAAAGCTCATATTATGTTTCAGCTAAAGGCCAAGAACTGTAAGCAGCTGTGCCTTTGTTGAGTGGACAGCAGAGTTGGACTCGCATTGTCTCGCTTGAAATGTTACTTATAAATGGCTTCAGAACGGACCACATTTGAATGGAGTGCTAAAAAGAAAAATGAGGATCTTTGCCGCTATTCTACAGGAGGATATTAAACTTAGATAAATAGAGATAGAGATGACTTCATTAATCCCCGTAGGGCAATTAATTCATCACAGCAGCAAGGATGGTCAGATATAGGACCAATAGGACATATAACACTATAAAGTACAAAAGAATAAAGTAAAACAATAAAAATCAGAAAAATATAAACGGTAAAGGCAGTTGTGAAAACCTAACAATGTAGGAGGAGGAGACTGATTTTAACAGGTAAAGTATCTAGTGTCTCATAACAGAGGTGTTGAAAAGTCTGATTGCACTGGGGAGGAACGACTTCCTGTATCGTTCCTTGTAGCAGCAACAACAGAACCTGCTTTCCTGATCAGCTTATTCAGTGTGTTGGCTTCCTTTGCCTTGATGTCTGTGCCCCAGCACACCACAGCAAAGAAGATGGCGCTCACCACAACAGAGTGATAAAACACCAGGAGCATCGCTTGCATACATTGAAGGACCTGAGCCTTCAGAGGAAGTAGAGCTGGCTCAGGCCCTTCTTGTACACAACCTCTGTGTTGGTGAACCACTCCAGCTTGTTCTGCAGGTATTATAGAAATCTTATAGAAATGTGACTGTGCTGTATTAACAAAGAGGCATTTCTGGCAACAACCTTTACTTGCTGACAGGTCTTTTGCATTCATCAAAAACACGTGAGACGATAAGAAGAAAATCTCACACGTCAGCAGTTTCAGGAATCTACAGTATTTGTAAAAAAAAAATGTTCAGTCTCTAATTTACAGGTTTTGGTCTGGTGCTGAAAAGTCTCCACACAGCAGTGGACATTGGAACACAGCAACGAACAACAATGAGGAGCTGTTTTCTTGGGATTAAGGTGACAAGACACCACATATTTTTCCCCTGGAAGGGGAGAGAGTGGGCTGCAGCAGGGTCCCAAAGCCTGACTGCTGACTTAGGTCAGTGGGATTTGTCACAGTATTACACATTGGAATTTTATTTACTACTGTTTCGATTCCAAAGTATGCCCCTGAAGTAAAATGTTGTTCTCTTTCATCTAATAAAAGTTTTCAGTATCTCACTTTATGACCCTTTACTGCAACAAAAAGTTGCAAACACTAACACACAGACTAACCAGCACTGCCCTAAATCTTCCAGGCTGACAAACTAAACCATAAATTCCAGTCTATGTAGTTTGACTGAAATGTCAAATGATATTATATTATTTTACTATCCAGAGTGCAAATTTTTTTTAAGTGTAGGTACTAAAATTTGGAGCATTTAAATCTAATAAAATAAAATATTGCTGTGCAAAACAAAATATTGTGATATTTCAATCTGGTTTGTCCAATCTAGAAGAAAACTTGGACTGGGAGATTGGCAATACATATGATACGACAAAATGTGTGGTCAGAGATTTTGAATGTTGCTCTATCGTGATTTGGCACAGTTGTTGTCTGTTCCTGATTTTAAAAGCTGCATTATAGTAAACTAGTGTGATATTCTGAGCTTATTACAGTGTTATACCTGTTCCAATATTTGCCCTCACCCACTTCAGTCATTAAATCAATTTTTAATTTTCAAAGAATGATGTATGCTGTGAAGTTTTAGCGCCTAAAAGTCCGGAAAACAGAGCTGGGGTTGAAAACTACCAAAGTTCTCTTGAGGCAACATCACCCAGCTCTTACTGGGACAAGCCTATTTAAAAGACTATGATTAATATCACAGCAACATCTAATTAAGTACGTAGTTTACCTACTGGAACAACAATGACACAAAACCCCACACTCGACCAAGATTGTTACTTTCAAATCATTTGTAAGCTTGGAAACAACCATCAATGCCTGAAAATGAAATGCGGGACATATGTAACAAGAGCTAATCATTGAAGTGTCAAAATACATGTGTTTTATTGGGCTTTGACCCCGGATCACTGAGGGCATGAACAACATGGACACAGCAAACAGTCCTCTGGTTCCCCCCTTCCCACATGAACTGTCCTCAGAATGTACAAACGTGACCATAATTCAATTCACTGTCAAACAGTTGTTAAATACCAACATTCTTATCCTGCTACGATCATCCAAAACTAGATGGAATGTGAATCATGAAAACTGCACGAGTTTTACCCCTTTTCTCTTGATTATTTGGCTGTTGAGGCTCTCTGCTCATCAACTACTGTTCTCATGGCAACTTTTCTCTTAACACCTCATCAAATCACAGGCTGTTCTACTTGAGGTCCAAAACATTTACAGCTGCAAATCATTGTTGTAATATTTTAGTTCCTCCCGAAAGGAAAAAGAGGATGTGAAACAACTAGTTTATAAAGACGCTGAGCTGAGTGAACAACAACTCTCTCAGTGTTGGCACTTTGCATCACTTATACAGACAGATGCCATCTTACATTAGGTACACCAAGCTAAATTTAAAACAGGCTAATAAAACAGGCCTGCAATGGATTTTATGTGCACAAAGGCTTGTCGATTGTTTTTGCCAACCCGGTAGGAACATTTGAGAGTGCACTTTGTCTATAATTGGAATGCATTTGTGCACCTCAGCCTAAATGAGGTGTGCAATACCTTCCATTCCAAAGACTGAAGGTGAAACGCTTCCTCCTTCCTTCAAAGTTGCAGGTCACACCTTACATTTGCAAATGGTGATTGCCATTTCCTTGAGCTGGATTTCGTGAAAGAGGAATTGGATCGACTTATTTAAGAAAGCATAATTGTGAGGTTGGTTTTAAAACATTTAAGCCTATATTCGGACGTTATTCAGACGTATTCGTCTAATAAACTCCCCTCAATACACATAGATAAAACACAGTGATCAGTGCTGTGACTCGTCGATGCATATATTCTTACACGTAAGTTGTAGTTTTACACGTGAATTCTATTTAATAGTGTTCAAATTAAAGAAAAGTTCACTTCGTACGTAGCAGGAAATCATTAACACAGATAAATACAGGACACAGGCAGCTTGACTCTTTGGACAGAAGCGGAGGGACTTTATGAGCGGCCGCTGGCGTGCAGAGGCTCACCTTCTTCACCGGTTTGTGAGTGGACACGGCGCTGAACGAGGACGACAGCTCTCCCACGTTCATCTCGCTGTTCTTGCTCACGGTCATGGACGAGTATTTCTCCGCTACGTTTTCGCTCTCCTTCACCTCTTTGCTCGCCTGTTTCACCTCCAACCTGGGCTCCGCAGTCTGCTCCGACATGCTGACACGGCGGCTGCCTGACGTTACCTGCCCAGAAATGCCGCAGCCTTCCCCCGTAGAGCCGTCACGGCGTTAATAATATCCCCCTCGCACCGCTAACACGCCACTCCGCAGGACGAGAGACGGACGCTCAGAATACACACACGTACGAGCCGGAAGGAGGCGCAGCTATTCAGTACGTGTGTGCGAGGTGTTCGGGTTTGCCCTGACAGAGACCGTCTAGCTGTGTGCTGAGATGCGTGGCGTGCAGCCGTGCTCGGTCCCTGCTGGCTCAGCTGTCACCTGGCTGAGTAACTTGGAGGGCGGTAACTGAGACTGAGGGGGCTGGTTATTTTCACAGCTGCGTTCAAAGAGAGTGGGAAAATAAAGATACCTCTTGGTGACCGCACGTTTTCGAGGGTTTATTGCACACGAGTAATAATCTGTTTCGGGGTAATTCAACAAAATACTTCAGGCTATAGTATCATATTTATGGTCAGTGACTTCTGTTATTAAAGAACTCATACGAATGTAGTAGAGCCAATAACATGAGCCTGTGAAACGGGTACAGAGTCGAATCTGTCATTTTCCAGTTTCTAGTTTCGTTTCCAGTTTCCAGTTTCCAGTTTCCCTAAAAGGCAACATTAAGCTGATCGGGGTCCTCATTCAGCGCGCATGCTCTCTATAGCTAGGTCGAGATTGCGAAATAAAAACACAAACAAATACTCTCTTGAGTTTCTGGCATGAAGCTTTCACTCTAGACTAGTGTAGTTCGGGACGTTGTTCTATATAAAAGTCATATGTAAGATAAAACGCTGTCTGATACTGTTAGTTCTTACTTTATTTGCTCTGCCAGGCAATAGTAAACCATCCTTTAGCTTTATTATTTACATTGTTATTGCTGTGTACATGTATTTTGCACATGGTTTCTGACAGGGACAAATGTGTTTCTTAGATTTACACATTTTGATAGTATCAACAGAGGCATCCTTATTTTACATCTTAACCTAAAACAGGTGATTTAACGTTTCGTTTTCTGCCGCTTATCCGGGTCCGGGTCGCGGGGGTAACAGCCTGAGCAGGGACATCCAGACGCTCCTCTCCCCAGCCACTTCCACCAACTCCTCCGGGGGGACACCAATACGTTCCCAAGCCAGCCGAGAGATATAATCTCTCCAGCGTGTCCTTGGTCTGCCCCGGGGTCTCCTCCCGGATGGGAATGCCCGAAACACCTCCCCAGGGAGACGTCCAGGAGGCATCCTGACCACATGCCCGAACCACCTCAACTGGCTCCTCTCAACGCGGAGAAGCAGCGGCTCTACTCTGAGTCTCTCCCGGATGTCCGAGCTCCTCACCCTATCTCTAAGGCTGAGCCCAGCCACCCTGCGAAGGAAGCTCATTTCGGCCACTTGTATTCGCGATCTCATTCTTTCCGTCACTACCCAGAGTTCATGACCATAGGTGAGAGTTGGGACGTAGATTGACCTGTAAATTGAAAACTTTGCCTTCTGGCTCAGCTCTCTCTTCACCGCAACAGACCGCTTCAGCGTCCGCATCACTGCCGACGCTGCTCCAATCCGTCTGTCAATCTCCCGCTCCATTTTCCCCTCCCTCGTGAACAAGACCCCGAGATACTTGAACTCCTCCACTTGGGGAAGCGACTCTCCCCCGACCTGGAGTGGGCAATCCACCCTTTTCCGGCTGAGAACCATGGCCTCAGATTTAGAGGTGCTGATCCTTATCCCTGGCGCTTGACACTCGGCTGCAAACCGTCACTGTTCGATGAGGCCAACAGGACCACGTCATCTGCAAATAGCAGAGACGAAATCTGGAGGGGCATAAGAAAGTTAATGGCATAATATATTCCAGTGATATTTATAGCAAGTATAGCTTGGATTGGGTTCAAATTTGACATTAAAATGGACATATAATAATATAATACGGAAATTATGGGCTGACAATGATTATAATATTTATTGTGGATGTTGATTGTCAGCATCAACATCATTATTATCCTGTTTCTTATTATCATAAAAAATGTTTTAGTATTCTGTACATTTTTGGAACATTCCTCTTTTCACCTATTGAAACCATTCACTTATCAAAATATTCAGCTCTGACATTATGCCTTTGTATTTTTCTCATTTCTACCCTTAATAAATTTATACTTCAGCCTTTTCTGGGATTTATCTTATATTTTATAATCTTATAATCCTTCTAAATCCCCCTGATTTTGTTTTCTATGGTGCAGCTGTGACCTGTGAATCTCTGATGATGGTTAAGTCTTTTATGTAACATAAAGGACATTAAAGATATTAATTTCTCCCTCTCTGTCTATCATATTTCTATTCACATTTCTGCAATTCAGCAAACAGTTTTATTTCAGTAATCAACACCCACTCACATTGTCGCCAGGAAATGCAATTCCTCTAATAACTAATATGATTTTGTGTCAAGGAAATAAGGAAATCTCCCATATTAAAAAATAACTGTACTGAACTTGTACAATGTTAAGTATATATGTTGGCAAATCATCAGAATTGGTTCTATTGGTTTCTGTGCAGAAGACCAAGGGGCTGACTGAAATTGTTTATAGGAGACTGTTATTGGTTGATTACAGAATGAAATAAAAATCCTCAGCCCTGGAACTGACTGCTTATTTCAATCATGATGTGTGTTGTGGTACACAACACTGAATGGGAATGTTAAAAGTGCTTTAAAACTGCTTTCAGGTGTAGGACAGTGGATGTAGCCAGTGCACACAGCAGATTATTATTAATCACTGCTATCAGTGAATGAATCATGTCCATATCGGTCGATACTTATGCAAAGTCAATATATCGGTGCATCCTCACCATTCTCCATCATTATTATTTTAAGACCTCTGCCACGCACTTCTACAATTTCCCATCTATTGAACCATTCAACTATCAAAATGCTCAGCTCTTTTAGGACATGCAGTTTCCTTTATACAGTATATCTATACTGTATATATAACGGCAACAGCATGTCCTAAAAGAGCTGAGCATATATATATATATATATACAGTATATATATAAAACCAATAAGGTACCTAAATAATACAGCAAGCTGTCTATAACTGAGGCACTGGAGACTGCCAAACAGGCTCACAGCCCTGGCTGCCTACTTGAAGAGGTACATTAGAGACGTGGAAGCTGGAAGAATAAACAGGATGTTCACCATTGAACCATTCAAAGTGCACTCTTAGCGGGATGGTAATAAGATGAAAACGGACCCACCCAGGGTTGAGACTGAACAGTACTAGAAAGGCATATGGGAGATAGAGGCATCACATAACACCAGTGCTCAGTGGTTTGCGGACTTGAGAGAGGACCACAGCCATCTCCCAGAACAAGACCCAGTAAACATTACAATGGCAGACACCCATAAAAGAGTCTCAGGGATGAAGAGCTGGACAACACCAGGCCCTGACATGATCCACAGCTACTGGCTAAAGAAGCTAACTGCGCTCCATGAACACCTAACAGCTCAGATGAACCAGCTGCAAAAAGTTGGGACCAACCTAGAGTGGGTGACTCAAGGTCGGACGGTCCTGATCAAAAAGGGACCCCAGAGGGGAAGGATTCCATCCAACTACCGGCCAATAACCTGCCTGAAATGACATGACATGGAAGCTCTTGTCAGGCATCATTGTTGCAATGATGCGTAGGCATGTGGCTCAATACAGGAGCAGGGCCCAGAAAGGGGTTGGTATTTACACCAGAGGAGCCAAATACCAGCTACTGGTTGACAGGGCAGTCTCCAGAGACTGTAAGACCACGAAGACCAACCTGTGCACTGCCTGGATTGACTACAAGAAAGCCTACGACTCAAAGCAACATACATAGATACACGAGTGCTTGGAGCTATATAAGATCCACAGAACTATAAGAGCCTTCATCAAGAACTCAATGGGGCTGTGGAAGACTACTGTGGAAGCCAATTCAAAGCCAATTGCCCAAGTTAGTATCAAGTGCAGCATATACCAATGAGATGCCCTATCCCCCTGATGTTCTTTATTGACCTGAGCCCCCTCAGCCAGATCATCACAAAGAGTGACCTCGGATACCGGTTCAGAAATGGAACAACGATCAGCCACCTCCTCTACATGGATGACATCAAGCTGTACGCAGGAGTGAAAGAGACATAGTGTAGCCAAATGATATCAAAGAGAGGCAAGATGATCACAACTGAAGGAGTTGAACAACCAGAAGGCAACATAGCCGATGTTCAGGACAGATCCCGCAAGCAAATGGGAATCATGAAGAGGCCGCAAAGAAGTCAGCCACAGTCAAATACCTACGTGGAGTAAAGCAGGTCCTGAGAAGTCAGTTGAATGGTCAGAAAAAGATCCGAGCCATCAACACCTATGCCCTGCCCGTCATCTGATACCCTGCTGGTATAATAACCTGGCCAAAGGAGGAGATAGAAGCCAAAGACATCGAGACAAGGAAGCTCCTCACGATGCATGGGGGGTTTCACCCAAAGTCCAGCACCCTGAGGCTATACACAAAGCGGAAAGAGAGAGGCCAAGGATTAGTGAGTGTCAGAGCCACTATCCAAGATGAATCAACCAAGATCCAGGAATACATCAGGAAGATGGTCCCCAATGATGATCTGCTAAGTGAATGCCTCAGGCAGCAGAAACTCAGTGAGGAGAAGGAAGAAGAAGAGAGACCATCCTGTAGGGACAAGCCCTTGCACAGGATGTACCACTGACAGATAGAGGAAGTGGCTGATAACGAGAAAACATACCAGTGGCTGGAGAAGGCTGGTCTCAGGAACAGCACATAAGCACTGATCATGGCAGCACAAGAACAGGCCTTGAACACATCGATAGAGGCCGGGGTCTACCACAACAGACAGGACCCAAGGTAGAGACTGTGCAAAGATGCCCCTGAGACAGTGCAGCACATAACAGCAGGGTGCAAGATGCTGGCAGGTAAGGCATACTTGGAGCGTCACAACCAAGTGGCCAGCATAGTATACAGAAACATCTGTGCCGAGTATGGGCTGGAGGTTCCAGGATCAAAGTGGGCAACGCCTCCAAAGGTGATTGAGAATGACCGAGCTGAGATCCAGATCCAGATCGATAAGATGGTAGTGGCTAACCAACCGGATATCGTGGTGGTCGACAAGCGGGATAAGAAGGCGGTAGTGGTAGATGTCGCAATACGAAGTGATAGCTACATCAGGAAGGATGTGTAGAGTAAAGGCATGAGTGGTACCAGTGGTGATAGGAGCACTCAGCGCTGTACCCCCCAAGCTGGGAGAGTGGCTCCAACAAGTCCCAGGAATAACACCTGAGAGCTCTGTCCAGAAGAGCGCAATCATAGGGACAGCTGGGATCCTGCGTGGGACCCTCAGGCTCCCAGGCCTCTGGTAGAGGACATATATATATTTCTTTTTATGATTTTGTTATTATTATTTATTTAAAAAACAAAGAACAATAACAACCTCTACCTGTATATATCAGTACACATGAAATCACATCTCCTAAATGGATTTAACATTATTAAAAGAAAAAAAAAAATCCAACATTCTCTCTTGAAGTGCAATCTTTGCAGCGCAAATAAACTGAAAATGAATAAAACAGCCAAAAATAATTAAGTTATTTGACAAGGGGCTACAATAAATCAGACATGACGAGAGTGCATTCAGTTTTCTGGCTTGAGCATTATTGGCTTGTTTTGTACATCTGTTTAGTGAGTACAATTCAATTTAGAATACACTCCACAGAGGGGAGGACTTAGCA
>KV751324.1:20934687-20952224 GCA_001698575.1 Mola mola | reverse complement strand
AGGGTCTGTCATCAGCGTTCACCCTCAGACAACTGCTTATCAGCGAAATAGTCACATTTATGACGATTTTGACAGCCAACTTCAACTATCAATGACAATTAAGTTGCTGTCAGTCATTTATCTACGGTGACTTCTCACTATAAAAGTTGAAGAGCTGGTTCAGGTAGAAGTGCCCCTACAAATAGGGTTTGAACCGGTCATCCGAACAGAATGATAAACGTAGTGTCTGACTTAATTATCAGTATGTGAACTGATGGCCTTTCCTCACCTCCCCCACCGTCCTTCTGCTGGATAATGGGCGGGGTGGGGGGGGTGAAGGGTCTCTCTCCGTGGGAACCCTGCCCAGCCCTTTCCCGGATGACTGTAATGAGATGATTCCTTCCTGGAGCTCTGGACAGTGAAGAGCCACAACCTTTTAACCTTTCACCGACTTGCACTTTAGGGCCGCGCCGATCTATAAGAACGTCCAGCAACAAATTCCCAAAAGCTTCTTACTTTAATGGTCGCTGTGCTCCGAGGTGCGCAGGAAGGTCGCCACCTAGCGGCCGCCTGGCGTGCCTGCACCGACCGCGAGTTGAGAGCGTGTCGTCACATGTCGGTTGCAGATTATGTCTGGACATGTAGCCGTGAGTCACCGCCGAGATTGGGGGGGAATCGCTGCTCCCTCTGAACGTATAAAGAGCAGCCCTGCTGCAGTATCCTCACATGCTCTGTCTGTTATTGAAGCTTGAGTTGGTCACAGCCATGGTAAGCCTGATTTCTGCTATTGTGCCTGAAACTTACCTTCTGTTTTGTGTTTTGTTGAATTTGCAGTGGACTGGATGTGTTGGAAGTCATTTTTCAGAATTCTAGAGTCAGACTGTTGTCGGGATCTAGCTTCTTCTGAGTTTATTTTCTGTGCTGCTTTGTATATCTGAGCTCATCCAACAAAAAACTGGCAGCCCATTATTTTTTATTTTTTATTCTAGTAACAAAAGTGACTCTTGGTGAAATAGGAGTGGGAGAGGTGCTGTTAATTCATCTCTTAAAGCCATTTACTCAGTTTGTTGGTTTTTAGTGGGACCCTTGTTAGGGTCGGGGCTATGATGTACCGGTATACACCCAGGTCTGAATAGCCACATCGGCCGTTCACGCCCAGTGCAGATATCATTGGAATTCATACAGGTGTCGTCCTTAATTGTTTTGGCAGTTTCATCTGTGACCATCAATCCCGCATAAAAACGACAGAACCACCATCGCTGTCGCAGCTGATCGTGGGTCATGAGTCTAACTGGTGGGCTCCTCTCTGTTTGTTGCAGTGCAGAATTATGACAAGTCACAAGCGGATTCTGGGCAACCTGGGGAATGGCCCCGCTCGACGAAATCTGTTCGGCCCAGTCGACCGAGAGCAGCTGCAGAAAGAGTACCAGGCGGCCCTGCGCAGGGACCTGGAGGAGGCCTCCCATCGCTGGGGCTTTGACTTCATCTTGGACAAGCCGCTGGAGAGCGGCGACTTCCAGTGGGAGCGTGTCCCAGGCACCAAGGTGCAGCCGCTTTACAGGTCCTGTATGCTTGATGTGGACCAGCCGGAGAGGCCAGCGGAGGCGGCAGTGAAGCCCAAGAAACGACGCCTAGAGTCGCCCGAGAGCGAGAAGGAGAACGTGCCGTGTTCGCCAGAGAGATGTCCACTCAAGCTGGAGGACTGGCAGAAAACGCCGGAGAAAAGACAGAGCACGGGGCTGAAGAGGAAACAGACAAACATCACAGGTACAAACTTGAACCAGTTTGAATGACAGCAGGTGTGATTTCATGCCGATTTGCACGAGCTAAACCTGCTGCTCTTCCTCCGGACAGATTTCTACCAGGCTAAAAGAAGAGTGGTTTGGATGCCGCACAAATCTGGCGAGTGACGTTTGGGCGTAGGTCATGCCGAAGGTGCCGATTTCTCACGAGATCCACAGGAACAATGCTACACTCAGGAATGCTGCGCTCTGTGCTGACTCTGCACAGTCACTCGGGGAGGGGGTCTCCCACCCAGTGAATCACCAGCCAGCAGAAGGGACTCAAGCTACACATCATTACTATGAGGCTAATTAGGGGTACCGTTTTTGCTCTGGGGGGGGGGGTAATGACAATCACTCAAATCATTTTATTTATAATCAATTGGATTATGGGATTGCCAAAGTGTTGACTCACATTTCCTACTGTATGTTTAACAGTGCTGACCATGAACAAACTCCTCGTATTGCAGTCTGGAAATTAAACTGAAATACCCGTTACTGTATACACTTGAAACAGCTGTAGTGTTGGTTAAAATCATTCTGAGGCTCAATGAATGAAAATATAGAGAATGGATGAAGCTCACTGGCTCCTTTGCTGAAACCCACTATATATATTTTTTTTATTTTTTTTCTATAGTGTTATATGTTTATGTCTATCATGAGGGCTAGAAGTAATTTTTTTTACAAAACATTTCTTATACTTTATATATCCAGATTTACAGTCGTATTTTCTTGACCATCATGTACTCTTAGGAACATACTTGAATAGTTTGGATGTCCTGTACATGCTGTTGCTTTGCTCAATACTTTTATGACAGAAGTGCCATCATGTTGTCTTCCTCTTCTTGCATCTACTGTATGACAAGTGCCCCTGCCCAGACTCTGACATGTGCACCGTACCTTATATCGTAGGTTGGGAGTGTGGCGCCATGTCTTTGGAACACTTAGAAGCACGTATTTAGGTTTATTTAGATATATAAATTCAGTATATATTAGAGATTTATCTATATAGAGTTTAATATAGCACTATTAATTAGCATAATCGTAAAAATACATTGATCGACGGCGTATCTCAAACACCCAGTTTCAAGTGTCTTTTTGACTCCTCTTTCGGTATTTCAAGCCCCAGAAAGGATAATCAGAAAGTGCTCTCGGAAGCAAATGTGTTATTCACTCGTCATTCCTCTTTGAACGCAAAGTGCAATTATAACAGAAATTGGGTTGTTTCTATCTGCCTCGGAACAAATCTCGCGTTTGTTGGCGACACTTAATTATGTCCAACGTTGGCAAATCCTGCTGCTATGTGTAATCTGCACCAGTGTCAAACGAGGTCACCGTAATGAGAACAGGTAACAAGTGACCGCTCACAAATGTTTGCTAACACCAAGTGAAAGAAAAAAATAACGCTGTTACCCCGAGCAATGAATGCACTTCTGTTTATAGATGCTTGTGCAAAGGTCCTCCTTAATGTTTTATGTTAAAAGCTACAAATGAAAAGATCTATCGTTATTTATTGTGAAACGCTATTCCCTGGCTTAATTTTGTTTGTGTTTAATTATTGTGACAATTTCAAATTCCAATAAATGTACAAATTCAATTTCTTGTGAATGTTCTTGCTTTTTTGTTGTCTTTTACTGTGTTTGATCTAATTCTTGTGTGTGTGTGTGTGTGTGAGAAAGAATCAAACCTGCACTGATCACACAGTTTCAACAGCTGCCAGGACGAGGATTGCCGGAAGTCAATCTACTTCTGTTTGTGTTGAGGATTTTCAGAAGGCCTTTGATTATAGAAATGGAGACTGACTTGCTTTAAAACTCTTGAAAGCAGGGGTAGAATCTATCAAGCCTTGGTATAGTAGATTGGGAAAAAAGCAAAAGATAAAATCACTCCGGCTATGTGATTTATTTCATACGTACCTCTTTCTTTTTGGCATCATTTCATCCAAGGTGCAGAGAAGTCATATGAGATCAAGACTCCCTTGGTCTTCATCAGGGTCACCAACAAAGACTTACGCAAGTACTCTACTTATGCACAGTTTCATAGGTACTTGGAGTATTTCAGTGTTCTGATACCTCACAGATCACTTTGAAGGTAAATATATTGCTCTTAATTAATCGACAGCTTTGTCTTCTTTGCAAATAATAAAGTTTGAATTGATTTTACTTCATTGGCCAGGCTGATAACCAGGCCATATCTTAATATATCCTCATTGTGTGATTACAGGGAAACAGGTGAGAACATGAGGAGAAAATTGTGTAATATTCTCTCCTACTGAGAGAAAAATCTGTAAATGTGTGTAAAAGACACACTCACACATCATTCACAGTTTTTTTCAGATAATTTAGTTTAAAACTTGCTGGCACATTTACATTGTTATCTTTGACACTTATTTTCGTTGGTTACGTTGCTGCTGAGGTCCACTATGTGAGACAAATGGTGGGCCTGATGGTGGCCACACAAAAGGATGATTCCAAATGGTTTATTGGTGTTACGTTTTGATTACCCCTTACGATGGCTCGCTTCTGCGTGTTCGGGGTTCTTGGTTTGCTCAACGAGTTCATAGGTTTTCCTTATGCCTCATTTTGTTAGGTTGGTTCTGTTGAGTTAGCGCCTAGCTTTCTTCAAGAGAGTTATGTTAAGTTGACCTCTGATCTTTTGTAAATTCATTTGCCTTTAGTTATTTGTGTCAAAAATGTGTTGTTTTTTTTTTTAGAAATAAACCTCTTTGGTTGAACCTTATAAACCTGTTTTTTTGTGACTTGCTAACTTCAGTGGCTGTAAATGAATAAAAGGAACAAATTTAATTTATTATCAACTTTTTTTTTTTTTTCTGGTGTGAAGAACCAGAGAACAGAAAACATGACCAAATTCCAGGCAGCGGCACGATAGATAAAAATACAATAAAAAAATGTGGACTAATGCCAATACACTGGTGAATTTATACAGCGTGTTGAGTGTACCCTTTGTATTCTCACACATCCCCTAGTGTACTGATCAAAGGGTACTTGTAGTTAACCTCAGGGTTTGGACTTTAGCATACTTAATGTACTTTATACATTTATGAGCTCTCCCTTCTCGCTAAAGCCAGTTTTGTTGTTTTAGCAAGGTTTTAATGACAAATCACGTCTATTTATCAGTTTCTTTATTAAGAAACAACCAGACAATACAGGTAATATCATATAGCCTTTTTACTCCGTCCCCCCCCTGAAAAAGTGGTTACTTGGTGCCAGATGCTGAACCAGGTCCTTGTTGGACTTCTCCCACTCTTTCACTTCCACTCCTTATTTTGTCCTTGACCGCTCCAGAATCTTCAAACGTCAACCACATCTTGAGTATCCAGTTTTCTGGTGCTGATTTCCCTCTGAAAGTGGCCTCACTGACACAAAGTTATGATTCAGTGTCTGCCGCCTTCTGTGATCTTTGGAGCTATGTGACTGAAAGTTCATGTTACACATTAGCAAACCTCTCATGGTTTAATCTTGTGCAAGATGTGTCTTTAGTGCTCAACACAATAAACAACCAAATGTAACTCAAACAAAAAAGTAGCTTGTAACATGTCTTGTATAAACATAGTGTGATGCCAAGATGATTCATGGAGATTAATTTTATCTGAGGTTCAGGAGCAGGACCACACCCCAAACATTCCACTTCCTGTCTCGTGTCTGCATAAAGGCTCTCTGCCCTTCATTTGCATCTGTGCACCACCCTCCCTCCTCTTTATTGCTGTCTTTTTCCGTATCTCACTCTTTCTTATAAGTGGGGGTCGGCCAGTGAAACCTTCCCCACACCGCAGTCATTCATTCCATTCATCATTATCCCTACCCCCATAATCTCCCTCAGTAAATACTGGTGCACATCTCAGTGCTGGTGTGCTAAATCTCATCTGCCAAAGAGAGTTCTGGGAAAAGTTAGGTTAAATGGCAGGGTCCCACGAAATACTTGACACTTCAGCTTGTACTAGCTGGTCTGTGCCTGTTTTTTATTTTCTTTGAATTTCTGCATAAATATTTCCTGTAATTTCTAGTTGTATTTCAATAAAGACACTGAGTTGTACATATATGTATATGTATATATGGTCATAACAACATTGCCAAAGCCACAATCAAAAAGTGGCGTAAAAGTGCCATCTGAGCTATCAGCTGATTTAGGCTGGCTTTAATCAGCTGATGTGGGCTGAGCTTGACTTCTGTGGCCTGGCAGAACTAAAATACTCAGTACTTAGTAGACCATAAACCTCCCCCACGGACCAACAAGCCCCCTCGAATTCAAATTTCTAGACCACTCCTTTATGTAAATCTGTACCAAAATTTAATGGCTTCCTCCTTGGCCTGTTCCCTATCCTCCCGCCAAGTTCTGCTGAAATCCATCCAGCGTTTTTTTGCATAGTGTTGCTAACAAACAAACAAATACACACAATCACAAACATAACCACGGCTAATCCGGGTCCGGGTCAAAGGGGCAGCGGTCTGAGCAGGGAGACCCAGACAGTCCTCTCCACGGCCACTTCCACAAGCTCGTCTGGGCGGGCACCAAAGCATTCCCAAGCCTGCTAAGAGATGTAATCTCTCCTAACTAGATGACCTCAGCTGGCTCCTCGAAGAGCGGAAGAGCAGCCGTTCGGCTCTGAGCTACACTTTCTCTAAGGCTGCGCCCTGCCAGCCCGCCAATGAAACTCATTTCACACGTTTTTATTCATGATCTCATTCTTTCGGGCACCACGCAGAGCTCATGACCATCGGTGAGGGCTGGAACATAAACTGGCCAGTAAATTGAGAACTTCACCCTCTGGTTCAGCTCTCTCTTCACCACAACGGACCGGTTTAGCGTTCTGGGGCAGCAGGTCTTCACCGACCCAGAGTGGGCGATCCACCCTTTCCCAGCTGAGAACCATGGCCTCAGATTTAGAGGCTCCGATCCTCATCCCTGCTGCTTCGCACTCAGGTGCAAACCGTCCCAGTGCGAGCTGGAGGTCGCTGTTCGACGAGGCCTGCAGGACGTTGGCGTGGCGTGGCGTGTCAACCCAGACAGCCCTACAACATCCAAAGCCTTCCTCGATGGCTTCCATAAACTCCTGCCACACCCGGGTTTTTGCCTAAGCAACTGAGCCACAGATTGCTTGGCCTGTCGGTAACTGTCAGCTGGTCGCAGTAGGTACTTGGAGGTAATAATCCAGTACTATAACTCACACAAATATGCTTACCTGGGCCATTTGTCTTCATAACAAGGATGGTAACACTTGTGTATCAAGTGTTTTTACACTGTAGCTACTAATAAAATTCAGGTTTCTTATTTCACTGGATGCCAGAAATAAGATGTTTCTTCGTACGCCTATTTGACACTCGTGTCAGGTTGTCGCATTAATGAGGATCCCTCCACAGACATTTTCTGAAATGGGGTCAATACACCTTCAAATAGAGTGAAGTGTCTCCAGCACCACCCTCTGTCTCCTGGTTTGGAGAGTCACTCTTCACACTGTGTACTTAGGCAGCACATCACTGCAGCCCCACACTCAGCACACTCTGGGTGCGTGTGTTTGGATTGGGAGGTTTTATGGGATGAAAGGCCTGGAGCAAGGCCCTGCTGCGTCCCCTCCCTCCCTCCCTCTCTCCCTCCCTGCCTCCCCGCCTCCCTCCTCTGGCCTCATCAGCGCAGAGGCACCTGCACGCCTGCGCTAAACTCCCCCATCCCCCGCCCATTTCACTCCATCATCTGTCCCTCAGCTCCTACATCCATTATAGAGCAGGACAGCACTCACATTTAGACTGCGAGGGGACAGAAACAGAGGGGGGAGGTGGGACCATATGACACAAAGGGGGGAGAGAGAGAGAGAGAGAGAGAGAGGAGAGAGAGGAGAGAGGGGGAGGGGAAAGAAAGGGAGGGGGGAGGAGGGACCATATGACACAAAGGGGGGAGAGAGAGAGAGAGAGAGAGAGAGGAGAGAGAGGAGAGAGGGAGGCTGCAGATATCGAAGGCAATAACAATGGAGCATTAGGATCCATTGTGGGGATAGTCAGCCAGCCGTCGGCTGAGGCTAAAGCTATTTGAGGAGGGGGGCTCCTCCTCGGTGAGCACAGTGGGAGGAGGAGGAGGAGGAGAGGGGAGGAGGAGGATGGGCCTCGAACAGAGACTTGCAATGGCACTGCAAATATTGGATTAAAGCAGTATGGTAACGTTTCTGTTTTAATTTATTGCTGTGCTGCTTGTGTCTCATCCTCATGTGTCCACGTCCACTCTCAGCCGCCGGCCGTCTCTCCTGCCACAGTGCGTATCCTGTCGAGTCAGGGAAGCACAGGCATTTACCCCCATCCTCTCATTTTCTTACATTTTTTTATGCCATATGTCATCTCCATCCTCATCACAGCGCTGCTTCTCTTTTGTCCTCCATGAGCCTTTCGCTTCATCGTCTCATCGTCAGAACACGGATACTGTTAGATTTTGAGCATCGGCTTATTTTGTGGTCTCATTTTCACCCGTGGCTGTGTAACGCTGGACTCTGCATCACCTCCTCGTACGAGCCATCGCATAGCTCCATCTCACTTTCCCTGACAGGATCATGAAACCATTAACCAGCAGGGATTACAGCTATCTGTTTTTGCTCTTAATAATGATATGAATGCAGTGTAACACGCAAGTGTAGCCGTTCCTATTATCATGTACAGCAAACAGACTATAGTAATAGTACAGGGAGGTTGTGTTCCTCAATAAATAAATAAATAAATAAATAAAATGCATGTAGGCTATAATCCTTGCACCATCCTTTCTGGAGAAATTAGAGCAACACTGTGAGACGTTTGATGTCATGTGTCAGCCTGAGCTTGTGTTTGCAGGGTCTGATTACACTGTTTTGACGTCACGCGTGGGGGCATTAACAATCTCCTCCATCTGCCAAGCTGTGCATGTGGATATAACACCCACATCCAGGGGATCCCCGTCAGTCATGTGTCAGACCGGCCACATGACTCTGGGCAGACAGGCAGTTATTTTGTGAGGAAAAGTTCTATGCATGATGCACTTTGCCGAGCCTTTTTATTTCTATGTTCAACAAAATAATTTGAAGAAGAAGCCCGCTTTGTTCATTTTGTTCAAGGGGTCTGGTGCTAGTTTCCCACCTTGCTCAAGTGGTGCCCAGGAGGTGAATTAGCACCTCTCTCGGGATTCACTGCCAGACCACATTTTGTCCCGTCGGACACTGTTGTCCCGCAAAAATTTCATCATCATTATCATAGTCACTGGTGACGCATCATCTCAAATGCAGTGCAGTTGTACTTTCTTATTATGGACCTTGGCTGTGGGGAAATTGAGTTTCGGAAGCTGTGCAGAGCAGGGAGTGGTGTAATTATGTGTCATCTAATCAAGGCATGATGGCCTTTTACGCGCTCTCTCATGCCTCCAACAATCAGGGGCTTTACAGCATGAGAAGAAACTGCAAGTTTATTTATATTCAAAAGTCCGCAATCCCTAATAATCTACAATTTACCTCCTACAATAAATTGTAATTTATGTAATTAATGTAATTAATTGTTGAGTAAATAGAGACAGTATCGTTTTGTGGTACGTTTACCATAATTTGTTGATTTCTATATGCATTTCTATGCCTGTGGACAAATGTCACATGGACAAATGTCACTATAAGGCCGTTTTGCATTAAAAGTGTGCGAGTTGAACACGTTGCACAGTTTTTGTCCTTTAATATATGGTTTTCATTCCATCTGTAGAAAATTACCAAGAATTTACCGAGCCGTAAAGTGTTCAAATCAAAAATTTGAATACGAATAAAAAAACTTCCAAAATGTCCGGCAAAACACCTGCAGTCTGATCATCTGATGGATTTTCCATTTCACAGTGAGATGAGGATTCAACCACGTTGACCCTTTTCATGGATTATTCAGAATGAGCTTCCTCTATACTTTCATTGAGCTGATTTTGATACAAGCTGTTGTTGGAATATTCCCTCCAACCCTGATTACCTTCCCCTGCCCTCTCCTTCCCGCAGCTGGACAAGAGTGAGGTGACAACTCTAGGCCTACCGTCCACTGCCAGCCATGGAGGCTCTGACAGTAACATCAGTGCGGAGGGATCGGCAGCAGCGTCGTCAGGGGTCATGGCCGGGGGTGCTGAGTGTTCGGGGGCCGCTGAGCCGCAGAGGACACGCGCTGCACTAGAGCACCTGCAGCAAAAGATCCTCAAGGTCACCGAGCAGATTCGAGTGGAGCAGGAGGCTCGCGACGATAATGTGGCAGAGTACCTAAAGTTGGCCCACAACGCCGACAAACAGCAGGCATCCAGGATCAAGCAGGTGTTTGAGAAGAAGAACCAGAAATCTGCACAGACCATTGCACACTTGCACAAGAAACTCGAGCACTATCACAAAAAACTAAAAGAAATAGAACAGGTAAGTGAGAAAACAGGAGGCACGTGAATATGTGTTTGTGTGCGTGTATGTGTGTTCACGTTTTTGTTATTTATTGGGGACCTTCTCAGGCAAAAACTTTGACCTTGTCAGGATCAGTAGTCCTCACGGGGACCCAAGAGTGGTCCTAATGCTGCAGCAAGTAGTTTCCAGGTTAGGTTAGGTTAGGTTTAGGACTATTGCACCGACTGTATGGAAAGATGGACAACATTAGAACCCCCAAGAGTGAAGCCAAAACCTCTTGTTCGCCCTCTAGTGGTGGGCTACTGCATAATTCATAAAGTCATCTTCCGCTGTTACTTTAGATAGGACGTGGGCCAAACTTAAATCTCAAAGAACACTTAAAAGAAATTCTTCCCAAAGATGGTTTTAGGTATTTCTTATCTTGCTTATGTACCAGTGTGGGTTTATTAGTTGTTCGAAGTATTAAGGTGGGTCAAATCATCATGACTGATGGAGGAGTTCTGCTCACAGTGTTTGACCATGAGCTCAATACTTTGGTGCCCAGTTACTACTACCTAGACACTGGCTCCAAATGACACCACAGGTGCAAGACAGCAACACTCGTATCCTGGATATTTTGGATTCTGTACAACAGGATGAAGTGGCACCGTGTCATCCATCTTTTTTACGCCACTGGACTACAGTATGATTCAAGGTTAGGGTAGGTTTGGGAGGGTGTTGGTTGAGGTTAGGGGAAGGATAAGGGTTTTTGTTAGGCTGTACTGAATGCAATGTCCTCACAAGGACAGCTACTCAAACCCTTGTGTGAGATTCGTTTGTTTTTTTGAAAATGCCAGGTGCTGTCATCTACTTTGAATGAATATCTTGTGAATTACTCAAAGAAGGGCTGAACTATCTTTACGAGAACTGCTGTGTCCAAAAATAGACCAATAATACTCATCTGTTCACTCTTCTTTAACCCAATACATCACCCTGTGTCTCACCTGACTCTGCGGTTCCTACTCTGATCATTTAACTTCTTACTGTTCTCTTCCTTACACCTACTCATCCCCTGTTTCCTTTGAGATCTTTCAACTTCTCCGCTTTCTCATCTCTCTTTCCTCTCCACAGAATGGGCCGGCCCGGCAGCCTAAAGATGTCCTGCGGGACATGCAGCAGGGATTAAAGGATGTTAGGGCCAATGTTCGTGCTGGCATAAGTGGTTTTGGAGGTGGAGTGGTGGAAGGGGTCAAAGGTGGAGTGTCTGCCCTCACTCACACAGCCGTGGTCTCCAAGCCGAGGGAGTTTGCCAGTCTGATCAGGAACAAATTTGGCAGCGCAGATAACATTGCTCACTTAAAGGACACGCTTGACGACGGAGTCGGGGGCCACTCTGAGGATGTCCCAACTCCTCGCGCCTTGAGTGGGAGCGCCACCCTCGTCTCCAGCCCAAAGTACGGCAGCGACGACGAGTGCTCCAGCGCCACGTCCGGCTCCGGAGTAGGCAGCAACTCTGGTGGGGCGGGGGGAGGAGGGGGGTTGCTAGGGCCTATGATGGGGAGTCCCAGACTGGACGGGCACCACCACCACCACCACCACATGCACAGCTCCTGGGACTCTCTACTGGAGGGCCTGCAGGAGATCAAAGCCAGCCAGGCACTCATGGAGGACGCTATAGAAGACATGAAGGGCCAGCTGCAGAGTGACTACTCCTACATGACACAGTGCCTGCAAGAAGAGAGATACAGGTACAGAACAAACGCTGACACGCAGAGTCCCGAGTGTCTTTCCCCTGTTTTCCCTTAGAACTCCCCACAATAAACCATCAAAACTATTATCAGTCTCCAACTATTTATGTCCCTCAATGTCTCGTTAACGTTTGAGTCCATATGTTCATATTGAAGATGTAAATCTTTAAGATAAGTCGCATCATCATCTTGGGGACTATTTTCAACCACAGATAAGAAGTTGTACACTAGCAGTGAGTTCAGGTAAAAATAAACTGTGCCTTCTTCTCTCATTGGTAAAGGTTTAATAATTGTTTGACAACAATGGAGGTCAATGGCACAGAGGGACGAGCGATACCAGTCTTCAGATACACGGGCAACGGTTGTTGGCTCGTAAAAGCTGTTATTTAAAAAAATCATGAGTCATTTTGGGGATTGTTGCGTTCACTGTCTGTTTTTCAGGTATGAGAGACTTGAAGAGCAGCTGAATGACCTAACTGAGCTGCACCAGAATGAGATGACTAATCTCAAACAGGAACTCGCCAGCATGGAGGAAAAAGTCGCCTACCAGTCCTATGAGAGAGCGAGGGACATTCAGGTAAAGAATCCGTCCTTAGAAGTCTTAAAAACCTGCCTTCAAATGTCTCAAAATACATTTTCTACAGTATCGGATATTCGTAACAAAAAGTAGGTACAGACGAACATCTTTACGTGTTATTAATGTAGAGTGAAACATTGGATTTAGGGCTGAGCAATAAATGGTATAAAACATATGTCATTATTGTGATTTAAGAATATATACTTTAAGTATTAAGGCATTATGGCCATTTTTACACAAAGTCTTTTATTTTCAGAGGTTCAACAGGATTTGGACAAACCAACGGAAATATAAATGTGAAGATTGTTGTTTAATACCTTGATGAAAGTTATTTATAGTCAATAACTCCCTGATGTCTGGAGCTCATGGACATTCTGAGTTTCTGCCCTGGAGATGCTCTGCCAGGCCTTCACTGCAGCCACCTTCAGTTGCTGCTTGTCAGGTGACTGACTTGTCCTCGTGGGTTGCTTACGCACTCTGTTTTCGGTCATTATCTATCTGCACTGTGGAGCGCCATCCTATGAGCTCTGCAGAATTTGACTGAATGTGAGCAGAAATGATAGCCCTATGCACCACATAATTCATGCTGGTATTTCCATTAGCAGTCCCACCATCAATGAACACCAATTGCCCAGTTCCTCTGGCAGCCATCCATGTCCATGCAATAACACTGCCTCCACAGTGTTTGACAGATGATGTGATACACTTAAGATCATGAGCTGTTTCTTTCCTTTTGCAGATTTTTCTCTTCTAATCATTTTGATACAAGTTCACCTCAAATTCATCCTAATCGGGCTTTCCTGTTCTTTAGCGTTAACAACGGTTTAGTCAATAATATTGGGATGTTTGATTTTTTTTGCCCAGTCCAAGTATTTATGAAGAGCTTTTTAATAAAAGTATTGTGAATGGATTTATTATTTTCAGGCCAAACCTCCCAGCCCTAATTAGATCGATCAAATTTGATCTTTAGTTGCCATTAACCAGGCAATCAAAACAACCAAAGGAAAAAAACGTCTGTGAAGACTCCCAGTCATCCAGGTCATGGACTTCTAGAAGTCCAGTTGCCTTCAAAAGAAACACCAAGACCGCAAAGGAAAAAACATTTTATTTTTGGCAGCAAATGGTTTGTTCAAGTAAGACCCTGGCACTCAGGTGAAAAGCTGAATGAAAATGAATGAATGCTGTTAGGGCCTTAGGCACTGTGGTGATTCTGCGAGGGTTTGCTTATGCAGGAGGCCGTGGAGTCGTGTCTGACCCGCATCACCAAGCTGGAGCTGCAGCAGCAGCAGCAGCAAGTCGTCCAGCTGGAGGGAGTGGAGAACGCCAACGCTCGAGCACTGCTGGGAAAACTCATCAACGTCATCCTGGCGCTCATGGCCGTGCTGCTGGTCTTCGTCTCCACCCTGGCCAACTTCATCACCCCACTGATGAAGACCCGAGGCCGGGTGGCCTCCACCGTCCTGCTGACCCTGCTGCTGTTCGTCCTGTGGAAGCAGTGGGACTTTGTGGAGCCGTGGCTGCTGCCCAGCTGAGCTCCCAGCTTTCAGAGGGAGACTCAAACTGGACCAGAGCAGAGAAGCTTGTGTCACTTTAGACTTTAAGAACAGGTGGAAGACAAAACAGGACACTTTTACTTGGATGGACACAATCCAACTGACAGAGTGTGCAGAGGTGTTAATGGTGAGGAAGAATAATAATTCTCTGCTTGCCAGACAACAAAAGATGGACTTTCATTTTGCTCAAATCTATGACTAGTCCACAATGCCATCGCTGTCACCAAAAAAGAAATCTTTGGAACATCTTTTTCTAATTATTTATGATACAAGAGAGGAGCAACCAAAATGCTGTCCATGTGTGCTGTTAACCTTCATGTTGAAGCTGTAGGTATCCTCCAGAGTAAATTTTTACCATGAATATTAAGTGCTCATGCATGTACTCATATGTGCTCTAAGATGCCTCTAGCTGGCCATCAATGATCTCCTGCGCAGGTATCTCAGCATCCCTGGTATGAGCCACATCTCCGTCTCGCATTTGAGTCGCGCTTTTAGATGCATTTTCTTCCTTTTCTCGTTTTATTGAATGAATTGTTTCTTTCACAATACGCTGAAATCCGGTACAAATTCCTTGCAATAATTCCACTGTGTAAAATCTGCTCTGTCCATCCACCACTACTGTCGAACCGCACCGTCAAATTTACCGGCATGTCAAATTGTATCAGAATTTATATCCAGTTTGCAAAAAATAAGCATAACTGTTTGTGCAAAAAGGTAAGAAATAAATGATTTCATACAAGAGGTTGACCTTGAATACATCCTTCGTATCTATTTACAAAGACGGAACTTGGTGAATGAAATGTCCATCTTCGATTACATAATTTCTAATAAGGCTCTTTATATAGGAAGTGAAACTCATGGGAGAAAATCTATTTTAAGCCATTGAAAGGAGAAATGTTTTGGGTTGCCAGTTTGTGAAAACTCATTGTAGCTGGTTGAACAGCTACAAAAAAGGCTTGTAGTTTTGAACCAAATAAAAAAAAAACCAACTCATGAAGTACTTAAAACAATGACAACTGCTGTGTTACCTAATAAAATGGATCACAACCTTTCACAAGACAAGACTTGCACAATCTGGCAACCCAAAATAGCATTTTTGTTTTTTTTCATATTGCTGCTCTATAGTTATTTATGTCACCCCTAATAAAGCCACAACCCATAAACCCTTAAAAATGGTTTCTTTGTGTAAAGATTTCATGATATTTGTAAGATAAACGCTGAAATTATTTCCATCCTCATGCACAATGGATTACTAATAAAACATTTGAAGTAAATACATCGTGAAATCAGCAGTTCACGAACTGCTAATGGCTCATGACATGACGGCTCCTTGCAGATCCTTTTTGTATCCCAACCCGAGCCCAATTTCTCAATCTTTGAGGCTCTAAACTTTCTCAAAATATATCTTTTTTTGAAACTCATCCATTGTGGAGTTTGGTGGCCTGGACCAACCAGCTCACCGAGGATATACGACGCGACAGCGTTTGGTGAGACAAAACGTGACAAATAGCTCAAGTAGGTGGTGACGCCTACAGTGAGGTCACGTTCACGTCAGCCTTGTTTATTCCGCTCGAACCGAACCAGGAAGCGTGCAGCCGCCTGCTGCGCTTCTTCCGGCCCGGTTCGGACGCTGTCCGACACCTCCGGTGCGACCCGAACAAGCGGACTCTGCGTCACGACACGTAAACCTGCGCGACGCGCCTTTTTATCTGGTACGACGACGACGATGTTTTGAGCACAAGACCCGTGATGACGCAGCCGTCTTCTCCGGCACAACGTCCTTGGTGAGAAGCGCAAAACGATTAAATTATGAAGGGCACGTTCGCATGCGCCATCCGTGCTGATACGAGCAGGGAAACGACCTGTGGGGGCTCCGTGGTGCAGAATTCACAATGGAAACGCGCCGAACCCTCTCCCCAAATTACTGAACACGACAAGGTTAGGTTGATTAAAAAAAAAAAAAAAATACCGGACTCGTCCTTTAAAGTCATACCAAGCACGTTTCAGGAGTAGTCTCAAATTTAATGTAAATTAAGATGTTACCTTTAAATAAATGCGTTCATTAAATGGAGAAAACATCATTGTGGTGAATGAGTGCTGGGAAGAGAAATAGTCTTCAGAGATTATTTATATAATACCCTCTCCTTAGCAGCATCTTTGTCTGAAGCAGATTACGCTTTCAACCTTTGAGAGAAGTAATAAATTCCAGATCAGCTGTGTATCTGTCTGTTAATCCTCCAGATGATTTTAGCTCCACATCACTACTCGTAGACAATTTCTGATACCTGGCTGCATTTCTATTCACTGAACACATGTATTATCCTTTAAAAAATACTACCAGAGATTGGAAAGGCTGAACAAACCCTCAGTCTTTTAAAATGTTCGCTTTAAAGTGACCACAACCCCCCGAAAAATGAACGTCAATGTTTGCTTTGTCTTTTTAATAATTACTGTCAGGCAAACCCATATGACCATTACATTTATGACAGGTATTCTTACAATACGAGACAGAACTCAGGGGGGTCAGAGTCAGCGGCCGGGCCAAAGCCGACCACTAAAAATAAGACATTCATCGTCATCAGATTGTTCCAACTTTTACATAGAGTTCACAAATGTATTTTGCATTTGACTCATAACAAAGACTTTTTTTTTCTGATTACCTAGTAAATTCTTAAGACCTTGATAGAAACAGCAGAGTAGAAAAAAAACACTGTATAACAAGCAGAAGAATTCCTGATTTTATCTTAATTTCCTGTAAAGACGCGAGATGTACAATATATTGCTTTCAGGTGCTCAACTCAAAGTGGGGGTACCCCAAATCTCCCTAAACACATTCGTCAGTATCACAGGCCGCCCTGTTCCCGCACATGGAGCGTCCGAGCCGGGCGCACACTTGTCCAACCGTCACACCAGTGAGGGAGCTGCCATTAAGAAGATACAGGAGCTAAAAGATGAACAGTTACAAAGCTAGGACCAACAATATTAGCCCCTCCTCAAAAGTGCAGCTTTCCATCACTCATCATCAAAGTGTCCTTTTTATAAAGTAACACACAGGAGTACAAAAAAAAAACAAAACAAAAAAAACACGTCTATTCTTGGTTCAGTGAGACGGCAGGACGCAGTATCCAGTCAGCAGTACACTCGAGGAGAGGACACGGCGAAACACGAGGGACGCGGGGATGAGTACTCAATGCTTCAAGACGTGACATCTCAAGACAATTAAAGAGCGGAAACAGGAAGCAGCACAGAGTCTGGACTTTGTCGTTTCTGTCACTCGATTCATTCTCCTTCGAGTGAAGCGCAGAAGGATTTGAATCATATGATAATTAGTTCATCGGCATGAGCGTACTTATAAATAAAAACACACGTCAACCGTATTACTCTGATGAAATGTTCCTCAAAATCCAGAATCTGTGTTGACTTGGAATGTAAAATTGCTGTCTCGGGATAAACCGAAGTGGGGTCACGTCTCAGGAGACATGAGCCTTTTTAGAAAAAAAACAGAAAACCAAACTAACACAAAAAACAAATTACAAAAGACAAAAT
>KV751324.1:20922469-20934667 GCA_001698575.1 Mola mola | reverse complement strand
GAGATGGACTTTCTCCCGGTCATCCACCAGCACGCTGGGCCCACAGGCTGAGGATCCTGTTGCCTCATTGATTTGTTTGTGAAAAGGTTCTATGTGTGAGATTTTTCGCCACTAGATGTCACACTAGAGCACGACTGTGTCTGACCAACAAACAAATGGAAGTAATAAAGCCTTAACTGAATCCATGTATCTATCCAAGCATCTATGCATATAATTTGTGCTACTTTGATTACACCCCTTCTTTTTGAAGCATTGCTGAGCTTTGAATATGTCCCAGCAAGTTTAGAAATAAAGTATTCCCAAAGCCGAGAGCCTTTATCTCATTTAGACCCTTCAACAATTTACAAAGACGACGTGTGTAAGCTGTGCACGCAGTTTGGCAACTGAGTATGGCGGACCACAACAGCTTGTAAAGCTATGCAAGGGCACCAACAATCAAGGATTGCAAATGTTTCTACTGCAAAATGACTTTGGCAAATGGCAACTGATTTGCAGATATGTGTGTTATCATTGAGTGTTTAGGAGACATTAATAAGTTGCCCAACATTCAGTGGCCTGATATATACAACAAAATTGATTGAGAAACTACGAGCCTACAAGTCACTATATTTACTACTATATTATCTGTAACCAGAGGTCCTTCCGGAGTCCAAGACCATCGCACCAGACTGCTAAGCGGCGTGGGTCATAATCAACAAACCTGAAAATGACAGGTTTTGGCAGCTAATTGTACCAGCATAGCAGGGTAGGTGGGATCTGGTATTTTAGACCTGCTAGCTAATAATAATGTTATGCAGCCATAAATTCTGCATGTTTTACCATTTGTTAAATGTTTAAAGGTCGGAATCTTGTAGTATAATATGGGTCCCAACAACTGGACATGCTACAGCCCAACATTTGTGTGCTTGTCACACATCGAATTCACAGTTTTCAGCCTGGTTACTCGTCTGTGCGACTGGGGGGGAAACGGCTGATTCTGGTGCCAAAGTTTGCGCCCAGCTATTTGGTGATGATGCCTGTGAAAGGGTCTATTGTCAGCAAACAGATTTGCGAGCAGGCCTGGCAATTTTACTCCAAAACTCTGAATATGGCCTCCTCTACATCAGATTACCATGGTGATCCAACCACGTTAAATGGGACTTCATGGCTTCGGACACGACAGTTGTCCTTTTTGGGAACGTCAATTAAATACGCTTGCAAGCAAGACGGTGCATGTATGGCTATCATTTCATTGATTGAAATATTGATTTTCGTTACTTATGGTAACAGATTGGGCCTGGTCAGAAGCCTTTTCCTTCAAGCTGTCGAGCGACTTAAAGCCACAGAATGTCAATATTAGTATTAAGGCTACCTATCTAAAACTAAAGTTTGACACATCTTGAAGCTGGGTTTCACAGGGAGACAGTAGAACATGCAGGCACATCTGGGCCACCTGCCACCTCCGATGACATCACACACAGACCCGACTGTGACGTCATTCTCCGCTCAGGACTCCACCATATCTTTACATAGCTAACAGATGCTTGCTGCAATATTAGAGCTCAAAATCTCATACATAGAATCTTAAAAATCAAACACAATCCACAGATGACCCAGAACATACTAAATCAAAGTGACTGTTCATTTTCCTTGGCAACACTACATCATATATATCATTATTATCACCTTTTTCATCTGGATCAGGCTGCAGACATTTTCGGCTCGACTCTCGATTGTACTCGTCCTACTGCCCTCAATGCCAACTGTTACAGTAAATCATTTTAAAGTGATTGTTCGATTAGATCTGGCAAAAAGTCAGGCAACGTTTTCATTAACGCAGCCTTTAGTTGTCGCGTAGAGGTCGACATCACAGCGAGAGGTACCTAGGCAGACCTCTGGGTATAGAAGAGAATATAGGCCTGAGTGTTGCACACTTCCTCCACACTGCAAACCTTCATCTCAGAGTCATTACAGTGGACCCAGAAGCCTGAAAGACAGAGAAAGTGTTTACTATGCAGCCGAGCAGCAGGACTTGGCAGCTTAATGTGACTCTTGCTCACCTCCCTCTGTATTGTAGCAGTATGCGGTGTAGTGCCCTGAGCCGAAGCCTTTGCCATGGTGCATGACCACAGCAGACAGATCGTAGGTGTAGCCTCCTCTGTGGACAGAGTGACCTGAGCCTGTGCAGCAGTACGGTTTGATGTTCAGAACTTGGTCAAAGGCCACATGGACGCCGATTTTCTCCCTATGGTTCCGCCCCGACCATCTGCCAGGATTCACAAGCATCATGTTTAACACACACTCCCGGACACTCGTTTCAGTTAGTAATATGTAAAAAAAAAAAAAGAACACTAAGATTTTCAACTTAGTCTGAATTGCTGAGACATGTAATTCAGAGAGAACAATGTTGAGTGGAAAAACTTGCCTGAAGCGTTTGAGGTGCAGCCGTAGAACCTGAGGTAAACGGTAGATCAGAAGTTGCTTACATGCCTCTGACAGAACTAAGGGTTTGTGGGATGATTTCCGTCTTTTTCCTGTCAGACAATCAGACAATCCACAAATCAATTAGGGATGAGTCAGGATTTTTAAACATCTGTTATGTAATTTAAAAAAAAAAACTGAACAGTATTTGTGGCTGGCATCTTGCAATAGTGATGATGCACCATCCGCCACCGACATCAGGCCTGTCGATTTAACTTCAAACAACGTCAAAACACACTTCCTGTGTCATCTTCTATTCCTTCCTGTGGTCCTGAACAGTAAATTTACACTGCAACTGTGTTCAAGACATGGACTTTACTAGTGCATCCCAAAAAAGTAAAATATCATGGAAAAGTGTATTTTTCGTCATTTGTTTAAAAAAAAATTACTCTCATATAGTTTATATTTATTACACAGAAAGTTTAATATCTTAACCATTTTGTGTTTTAAGTCTGATTATGGCTTATATCCTAAAGTATAGAAAAGAAAATTTCAAAATATTAGAATTCATCTTAAATATTAGAGGGTTAGAGGGCATCATATTTGGAGATGTGTTTTTAAACTTTGAGCGGTAGGTCATAATTGCCAAACTCAAAATAGTAAGATGCTTGAAACGTTCAAGTTTATGTAATGTGTATTGAATTAAAATTCAGAAAAGTTCCAAATAAAAAAACAATTCCTCAAGAATGAGATGTCAAGAAGTTGGTGCCACAATTTTTCTCAAAACAAATACCACAGTTTAACAGTTTTCTCAATATTATAGAGGAATAAAAACACAGAAGTTTTTTTTTTTTTACCATTTTGGCCCTGCAAATAAAACAGGACCAAAATACTTTCTAAACACATACAGTTTGACATTTACTGTAGCTGTCTTTTGAAACCAAAATCATAGTAACACAATCATTTTTAGAGGATTTCTAATATGGCCGATGGACTAAAATCAATTTTTTTATCATCAACTATATGCAGTTAGTTTTTTATTGTAATGTTTGGTTTATTCAAAATAATTTATAATGGCTAATGGGGGAGAGAGAGAGATGGAGGGTGTGTGTGTGTGTTTGTCAGTCTCTCCTTCAGTGCTGTTCAGAAACTGAAAGTAAACAAGGATTTCTCCTCTCGCTGTGAGCGGCTCAGATGGAGTTTTTGGGGTTTTTTTTTCATCTTGATTTGGGCATAGATGGACGGATGATTAACTCCAAGATGGTGCAACATGCTTGACGTGTTGGAACCAACAAGCGCACAGTGCACACACACAAAAGAGAGTGGATTTATCTGTACTGCACACACACGAACAGCGTGCACCATATTTTATGTGGTTTTTACAATTCTTAACTGTTATGGAACCATGTTTTACTCTAACTGACTTTTCACTGTCTGTTCCTCATCCCACTTATGTGTAACTCAACTGCAGTCGCAACCTGCTTCAGAATTCACAGATTTGATTGGCTAAAATGAGATTATTTATAACGCATGTAATTAGTCTCTGAGTTTCCTGTGTTGCTAAACCAATACGGTAAAAGCTAGGAAAAAAATGGGGCAGTTAAAACTGAAACACAAACAAAATGAATAATGATTGTTTATGGCTGGGTCCACAACTGGACTGCGGTCTGCCTAAAGTAAATGTTCACTTTCTAACTGATGAATAATCAAGATGTTCTAATTCTTAGAGATGCACTTCTTTATAAAAGATGGACAACTTGAGAGCGTCACACAAGTGAAGAATCTCGATCGCCCCCAGGTAGCTGTCTCCAGTACAGGTCCTAAGTCCACCATCCTCCATCATTTAAACCATGACTTGAACCACACTAAAGATTCAATGTGTCACATTTTTGCCAAATATGTTTTTAGGTAGTTCTTACCTCTCTGGTGTTTGTTTAAGTGTTCATTTTAAATGAACTGTTCAGTTTGGATGAGTTATTTAATGCTATAAAAACATTAAACATCATTATTGGCAGCTGAGCTCTGCGCTCGACTGGGCGAGCCCCACTTCCCGCTTGCTACTGCGCAGACCCTGGCTTTAAATGACAGCACCAGTGTAAGATGGCAACACTTGTATGTCGGATATTTAGGCTTCGTTTTTGTACAATGGTATGAAGTGGCGACAGGTTGACCATCTTAATTTATATCATTGCATCATGAAAAACCAGACATGACAGGCTGTGACAATGCGCCTCTCACTGTTTTCATCTGTATTTTAATTTACGTCTCCTTATAATATCAGCGTTGTATATCAAATCCCTAAAGTCCTTAATATGCACGGTATCAATGTGAGGCTTTATGTGCATAGGTCTTTACAAAATAATTAGACTTTGCAAACATTTTGAGCGGCCTTCACAAAGGTTGGCAGTCTGTTTTTCAAGTCACCGACAGCGACAGGCCAACACTCCTCACACCACCAACAATACCACTGTCCTCGGTCCATGTCTGACTGACAGAGGTGCTGCATCTCAGTAAAAAATTAAAAAACAAAAAACACAATTTCAGGTCAAATTCTTTTTGCACGAGAATGTGGAATGGGAGCCATTCTTTGAAAAATGTTGTTTATTATAATTGGTGTGTAAGGCTTATAACAGAATATGACATGAAAAAACAGTGCATTTGAATTTTGTGCAACTGTGAGCAGTCACCCTAAATTAATACAGACTCGTGCAACTCCAAAATCTTTGCTCTGTGTTGTATTTACGGCTATACTCACTGTTGCAGTGGTTGCAGGCGTATATGCTGCCTTCAAGAGCCTCCATCTCTGTAAACTTGGACAGCATCTCGGTGAGGGTGCAGCTGCGCTGGTAAGCTGTGGAACCCGAGGCTTTGCCTATGCTGTGGTATCGCTCTGGAAACTCCAAAGACAAATCCCAGAATGGCTCAACTGTGTTAGACTTGTGCTTACAGGACAGACATGTCACCTTAAAAAAAAACAAGACACACACACACGAGATGAGGTTAGCATGTTTGCTGATGACACCATGTCTTTTGTAAGGAATATGTTCTTGAAATGTGAAAAGATATTGCTTTTTGCTAAACATAAAATCGCAGAATATTACAAAAGGAAGTGCAGCAGATTTTTGTGGAGATGTAGTAAATCAATTCATGTTATTTCATCCCTGCCAAATATATCATTTGGTAAGTACAGCTTTCATTCTTTTTTTTTTTCTGCAATCACATCTAATTTTTTGTACAAGTTACTTGGCATCACACTTTTAATGTTATGAAGCAGCAGGTCTGGTCTCTGTTTAGATATGTGCATCAAGAAAAAAAAATGGATTGGTGAATTAGGAATTACAAATAAGGCCACATGACAAACTATCTGTATATCCCAGACTCAGTCAGTCAGTGTTTAGTGAAATGTGAGGTAACAACAGGCTCACCTGGCTGAGTAACTGCCCATGAAAGATGGTGTTAAGAACCTTTAGCACTTGCTTGGATAGTTTCCGTTTTGTGATGGGGATGACTATCCTGCGTTTTGGCCCCTCTGTGTCCAGCTCCTGCTGCACCTTGTCCAGCAGCTCGCACAAGAACTCCTGGGCATCCTGCTGGTCGTACCCACGGAAAGCTGGGATGAGGTTCCACACGGAGTGCAGCATGGCGAAGGGAGACACTAAAGACCACCGGCCTGACCACATGACCCTGAAAAGTGTATGCAATTCATGGCACAGAGACATCTGCTGGCGGGTGGAGCAGCGGGGAGCCTTGGCCTGCACCAACTCCGCGGCCTGCGGGGGAGGTGGGGCCACTTCCTTTTTGCCCATGGGCAAATTCCAACTGTCTGCCTTCCCCATGCGCCCCAGAGGACATCCTGACAGTGCTGTGTTCCCGCTGCTGACCACAGCGGCCGTCACACCCTTCATCCCCTGGGAGTGATTGGTTTTGGCCAGCAGCTCCTCAGTCTCACACAGGTCCAAAGTAAGAAAACACTCCCTGAATTTCTGCAGGTGGCTCAGCACTTGCAATATTGAGTTCATGTAGCATGTGTTCCCCAAGTTGCGCAGACCAGTGACACCTGGAGCGAGTCTCCGGCGGCTCACTGTCTGAGTTGAATAGTACCTCCTCAGTTTGGCAGCTCTGCCGTTGTGAGGAGCTTTTCGGGACAGCGTCAGAAGGGAAGGATTCTTGGGAGGAGGAGGTAGGCGTTCTGGAGGGTCGCGAAATTTGCGAGGAATGAGTGTTATGGTTGAACGTGGCGCCTGAGTAAGAAGCCTAGCGCTTTTTCTGGGAGGCACATTGCCAAGCTCTTCCATGAGTCTTCTTTTCACATCTTTTTTTTGTCTTCTGGCTTCCTCGAGTTTCTCTTTGCGCCGATTCTGCAGCTCCTGGTGTTTGCTGATCCACATCTGAAGCATCTTCCTGAGAAGTGCTTTCCTCCTGTGCCGCAGGGCCAGCTGCATGGCGGGCTGCGGCCCGCGCTCCCCGACCCAGGGAGTGCACACTCCTCCAGTTGAGGAGCGCAGTGAGCGTGCACCTGGGCTGCGTACAGTAGAGAGCGCCCCTCTGAGGAGTTTGAGGTCGCCCTCTGCATTGTCATTAAGTACATAGTCTCCACAGGCAAAACAGAAGACGTCCAGCTCGCGCACCTCCATAGCCAGTGGGTGGTGTGACTCCTGAAAATGTTTGAGCGAGTGCTCCTCCATGAAACGTCCACAGGCCACATGGGAGCACTTGAGGCAGGCCCACACCGATTCGGTGGTGCTGCAGTCGACGCAGTGCCATTTCTGCGGATTGAGGATGGAATGGTCGTGGCCGAGACGAAGGCGTCCCACGTGCTTACAGCGATCCATCTCTTCTGATGCACATGTGGCCTCAGTGATAGGACACACGTCCTGCAACCAAGCTGCAACTCATTCTTGAGGGAAGATTTACAGAAGGAAAAAATTAAAAGTATAATTAAAACCTGGCCATGCAAGCCGGCAGAAGAACTGACACGACACATGCTTTGCTCATTATGGCAAACACAAGTACTCAAAAGAATAAATGTGTACGTACACACATTCCTGAAAATAAAGTGGCAGAGAATGACAAGGTATGCTTACGGTGACAGTAGTATGCTTGATCGGGGTTAGGACAAACCATCACAACGTCTGCAGAGAACTCAACTCTTCTATTCAGCTCGATCAGCCATGTCCACTGTCACCAGCGGCGCCAACAGGAATATTCTGAGTGACACGGATACAATGACATTAATAATGCATATCTATGGTTATTCGTCCAAAAGCTTCATAATGAGACAATGCACAAACATCACACATGATCGCTCCCCTTGCAGTGATACCCAGCATTTAAAAATTTGGCTTGGCCAGTCACTAGTGTGGAATAATACCACATTCTTTACGGCTGGTGAAAACATGCACTTTAAGTTTGTTTATTACATCTATCAACATTTTTGTTTTCCAATCTGATCTACAATATGCCAATATTCAATGAACTAAACCGCTTATTGAATTAAAAATTATATCAGACCGCGAAAAATGAATTAAGCTGCAACACTCCTAAAGATGAGGCACTGAGGATTGACTGAGACTTTAGTTTTTCCTCTCCATATGCGGGAAACACACTGTGCCACAACCACTTGATGACTATGAGGCCACTTAATACCTTTGCAGGTTTGACAGAGAACCTGTTCTGGGTCATTAATACTGCGCCCGACAGCACTCATTTCAGATATGGTTATTTTGAAGCTGGCTTGAAGTGATCTCATTAGACAGGGTACAATACACAGATCATTAACAAAAACCCTTTATTTCAAGCAACCTGTAGCGAACAGTAGATGCTATGGTGTGGGCTGTTCAACACTGTGAAAAACAATAAGGTGCGAAGTTCTACAGTGAGGATTTAAAGCTCTTTCCTGACGGAACCTGTGACATGAAGCAGAGGGACTGTCTGTCCATTGACATCATGCTGTTAATCCGTGTAATTGTCTGGCTCACCGGTGCCAGCGCTGTGCCTCGCCAATCTTCCTGCTCGCCTTTTCCCTCTTTGTGTGAATCCTCTGCTACTCAAATTCAAAGAAAAGCCCGTATTTCAATGAAAATGCACTACGTGCAACTTGCAAGTCGGTGCAACTGGTTTCTGGTCAGCCGCACACTCCGATCGCGCTACATTTGTGTTGCGGCAGCGATGCTTTCGGGAGTGTGTTTTAACGCGCGCGAGGCGGATAATTCACAAACGTTAAATCAGCCAGACCGGATCCGTCCGTGATTTAGACCCGGCTGTTTGAGCGGGACTGTGTGGCTCTTAACGCCATGCTACGCTACCCCGCCGTCGCCGTCTTCAGCCAGAACAAAGAGCGGTCGGGAAGCTTCTCTCCGGGAGCATCGGACAACTTAGTTGCAGAGAGGGCAGCCGTGGAAGCGGTGAGTTAGCTAGCGCCGCCGCTATCCACTAGCTGTGCCGGATTAGCGCTGCACAGCCTTCGCTCGTCCTACCTGACAACATACTTTGGTAAACACAGAAGAGTCGCGCGGAACCAAAGAGCCCCCCGTTTCTGTGGTTAGCCCACCGCGGTGGCTAACGTTAGCTCCGCAGCTACCGCCGCCGCCGCCGCCGAGGACAATCGAAGTTACCCTAACGGTTGTAGTTCGCTAACACCAACTATCGCCGCTTAGCTCGCTAGCGAACAGGCGACCATCGTTCGAAACTCCCCGGTGACTTTCAGCGCAGAAGAGCGGCCGTGTGGCTACACGAACGCTGGGCCCGTGATCGGTGTCCGTTACCGCGTTTGTAACGTCTGATAGTGGGAAGAGCTGGGCGACGTTACTCTCACCGACTCGCGTCTATCCGGAACACTCGGCGCTGATTGTTGTCCTCCTCACGGACTGAACAACCCAACTCTCGATCCGAGCCCAGACCCGGCCGCTCTCATTGGACCGGGGCTCGGTTCGGTCTCTCATTGGCGGAGCGGCTGAACAACAGGCAGCAGGATGGACCGTCCGTCCACCCAGCGAGGCCACATGGAACAATAACCGGGGCTTGGCTGGCTGTGCGTTTGACCCCGGTGTCCCCGCGAGCCCCGCGCCAGCACCGCTTCACCCAGCGGCTTGTTATCTCGTAAAGTCCACGCGTGGATGGGTGGCTTTTCAGCACGGTATGTTAGCTGGACGTGTCAGAAAGTCTTACAATCCAAAACCTGGGCCTCCATCACTGTTTCTTTCAGACTGAAATCAACAGAGTGATTCTGCAGCGGTTTGTCTCACTATGGCTGTCACCGTTCTCACAATTTCTTGTGTAAAATATTCTCAGATTATGTTTTGGAGATTGGCATAAAAGCTCTCAGACCCACCATTCAGCATTTTGATTGGGCACTCCCCCCCAGTCATTTATTCATACTTTATTCCCAGCAAATCCCCAAATCCTCTTGGTCTCCTTCCGACTGTCTTCACAAGACAACACAATACTTGTTCCACAAAAGTATTCAGTTTAAATATAACCATAACGCAACGTAAACATCACCTCAAAAGTAAAACCCCTTTCTCATTATTATTAAAATGACTACTGTGATCCACATAGTCACAGGTGTTATTTGCCTGAGCAGATTTTCTTATTTTTCCTGGGAGACATTTCTTTGACATCACACAGCATGAAACATCAGTACTGAGGAGACCCTCGAGGCTCTGTGAGTGTGAGAAATCCTTGTGTGTACTTCAATGAGCTTTTTCCTGTTCAAAACTTTATTAACTAATTAAACACAAGACACTACCCATCACAGGAAATCTAATAAGGCAATGGGAAAACCATCAGTTATGTAATCATAATCAAGATCTATACATCTGTTAGGGAGCGTTACAACCCCACTAAAGGGCGTATGAGGTATAAGACCGGTGTAAATGGAAAACAAATTCAAAGGTGTAGAAAAATTTTAGGGCTCAAGGAACAGGAATATTAAATTTCAGTCTTTCATGATATTACACTGATCCACAGGACCCGAATTAGAGTAACGTCAGTGCAACCACACAAAATCGATGTCCCCTCTACCTCCGAGGACTCAGCGCACGTTACTTCCTGGGATTTGAAGTTTGCGAAGTTTGTTAAACAATTCCAGGTACTGAGTCATGGTGTCGATGGAGTCCGCGGGTGCAAAGAGTCCTTCTGGCTTGGCAGCAAAAACAGATGGCAGTTCTGGGACGCTGGAGCCGAGGAAGGACTGCATGAACTCCTTCATGAGATTCCAGCAGTCGCCTGGAACCACACAGGGGCAGTACTCCACCTGAAGGAACACAGCAGGAGTTATAAAGCAGTGAGTCTGAAAAAGGAAGCGCGCAGTAACAACCCTTTAATGACATACCTCTACTGATATCCCCCTGGCACTGGAGCTCATTGTCACAGCACCGACTTTTATCAAGAAGTCACAGTAGCGATATCTGGCACCACGGCACTCCACCTTGTGTCCCTTGGCATTTTGGAAGTGACTTTTGAGCTTCACCATGAGAATATCAAAGTTTGCGTCAGCTATCAGGCAGGGGCCGCCTTCAAACAGAGCCAGGCAGCTCAGGGGAGTTTCAGAGTTGTGCATCACATATAAGAGCTTGGAGGGCTGACCTGCAGCAGACGGGAGAGACTCACCGTCAGAGATGTCCAGTTAGACAGTTTATTCACTTGAAGGAGAACTCAACCTAAGTCCTATTTCCATAAGTTTCCCTTAGTTTTAAACAGTTTTTTTTTCTTTATTATTTGACAACGTTATACAATAAAACTGTATGTAGTATTTACTGGTATCTGTCTTTGTTTTATTTTTTGGCCACTAACAATGGTGATGTTATTTGAAGTGTCTGGTGACATGAAGTAGATAGCCACAGTGAAACATCTGTTTTGGACTCTATAGTTACTGTGTAAAATGAATGTTTTGCTTACGGTCCCTGATGGAGCTCCCCAGACAGTCAGTTGCTGTGAAGACACTGTTTTCTGCCGCTTTCTGATGTTTACCAAAGACAAATTAATTCACATTGAAACAAATATACTTTACAAATTCCTATGTATCTTTTTCATGTTGTGATAATCTGCTAAATAATCAGACATTACTTTGGAATAAATCTACACAAAGGGGTTTGTCTTTTGTACACACTGGAAAACTTTAGGAAACAGTGGCCCTTCAGCAGTTGACTGGTTGTGTCTGGGGCCCCCCCCCCACCTTCAGTGACAGGATGTAAAGAAAGGTAGGACAAACACACACTGTACAAACCTTTATTTTATACTGCATCTTTAGTTACTGAGTGAAAAACACAGGTTTTTCACTGTAGGCATTTACTCCATGTGACCAGACACTTGCAATAACATTCGGAATACTTTTTGGTGAAAAAAGCAATTTATTTACAATATTCTGACTTGCCCGGCATCATTGCATCGTTTGAGCCTGTATGAACCTTGTCGAGCTTAACAGTCCTGAGATCATAATGTAGTAATTTTCCAAAAAATATATATTTTGTAAAATTTTAGAGCCTATACGAACAGAAATAGGGCTTTGGGTGAAAAATATCATAAATATCTTTTAACCTGATACAAAAAAATATACAACAGAAGCTTTTTGAAGGGAAAATAAACCTGTTGAAGAAATTTTGTCACAACAGCCCTGTACTACAAACTGAGGACAAGGACATGAGTGAAACTTTAGGACTGGTACCACAGATGTAGGACGCATTGATTTTGGAGCAGCATGTGTTGGCTGTGAAAGTTACCAGTGACATTTCCCGTTGCATGGTAGGTCTCACAGTCCACACAGAAGCTGCCCTGCTTCACAGCACCCAGCTGCTCCAG
>KV751324.1:20856475-20893374 GCA_001698575.1 Mola mola | reverse complement strand
ACGTCGCCTGTGTCGACTTACTGTTTTGCATTGATTTGATTGCTTGGTCGCAGCGATGTGATTTGATTCAGACACACCTCGTCCTGCAACGACACTTACTCTCCTCTTCTTCTTCATCATCATCGCCGACAGAGAAAACAGTGAATTTCATTTATTTGTGTCGTTGTCGCTTTCCAGGGTGGAAAATGTCCACTGGCTTCTCTGGGACGGACCCAATTTAGGACAATTTGTTTCCCTCCACCGCGGAATCTCCTCAGGAAATCCCGTCGTTGTTTTTCGTGCTTGCACTTTGTCATTTTGCTGCATGGCTGTGAAACGGAGCCCCTGACTGTTTACATGAAGGCTATGCCTCTCGTGCCAGGCCAAGGCGAGGAAGGACGGAAGATGCCGTCTGACTCGCGGCGCAAACGTTACGGCGTTGCCGTATGAAACCACCGACTGTTTAGCCCGAGAAGTGACATTCTTTTGGTGATTGTATGAGTTATCTTTTAAGACATTTCACTGTTTACAGTCAGTCACTGCGAACTAAAAAAAGAGGCCAAGACGCAATGTGTTGTTGCTACTTTCCTAGCCAAGTTAACTTAATTACCGGCGATAGTTTGGTCATTTCGCGCTCGAGACGCGACGTCAAACGAGCTAGCTAGCTGAGCTGCTGTGCGTCAGTATCAGAACAACAAGAGCCGAATGTCCAGCGCTTATTCACGGGCACGAAACACTACAGGGACCGTCGTCTGTCCAACGGCAACACCCCAATGTTCATATGTTAAAGTAGTAACCCAAACAAGCAGGAGCGGACAAGTATGACTACTGACTGACGAACACAACGAGGAGAGTGCAATAACGGGACCTGACTAGGATAAGAGAAACTTAAATCCAGCCTGTTTGTGATCTAATGGCAACAAGGAGAGGGCAGCAGCCCAACCTGCTGAGCATGGAGGGAAACATACAGCAGCAGAAAACCACCCCTTTAGCTCGGGAACTAATGAGGACATTTAACAGCTACAACAAGCACACCATACAGCTGAAGAAGAACCTGAAGGAGACCAATGTTTTCTTCCGGGAAATGAGGCAGAACTACAGCAACACTTGTGCATCAACCCCGAGTTCGGACTCAGCTTCTTTGGAGGCAGGTGGGTTTGAACACGAATGCCTTCTTTGCATCTGAACCTCCCTGTGTTGCTGCAAAGCTGTGGTAAACCGTGGTTAAAACGGTTGCCAAACAAGATGGCAATGTGATACTGTAAGTTGGATCCTGTTGTGAAAAAAAGAACAAGTGGCTGCTGTTTCTGCACAGGCAAGCAGAAAAATGCATTCATTAGGGTAAGGCGAACAATAGAGATTAAACCCGCTCTCAGAAGCATGGGCAGTCCAAGTTGCACCTAATATGTTCCGATTTCTGCACTCACTAGCTGGACGAGAACTGGGACTATCAAACACTGTTTTATTCCCTGCATCCAATAAATCAGCTTAATGTGGACACGAGTCCAACAGAAGAAAAGTCACATCCACTGTTTGATACTATTTTATCAGATTTCTCCAATCCAGATTTAGAAAGGCATCCTTTTCTTTTCAGAGCTCCATGTATCATAATATTTCATGAGTTTTGTATGTTTTCTTGACCTTGTGATTATTATTAGTCAATAGCATTAGAAAAATGAGACCGTAATGTTGCCTCTCGTGAGCAAAGCTACACAAGGCATCGCCTGCTGACTATATTTTATCGTGCAAAAGCATTGGTTCCACTTATCTGTATAGAAATGTGCATCACATGATATGTAAAGACCAGACAGTTAACGTGGCAGATGTTATGGATATGTCTGCAGCAACTGTCCGTTTAACATAGAAGTAGTCTGTTCACTGCTCATAGGTCATGCAGTCAAATGCTCAGCACAGGGCTGTCTAAAACAGCAGGCTTAAATGCCTCATGTTAGGTGAAGAGGTGAGGACTAGTAGGGGAATGATGGATTAGTGTAAAAAACGAACATGATAAAACCATATGTATGTCACAAAGAAACGCACTGTTATGTTAATGTAGAGTAGTTTTTGCTGTTCTCTTTTTTGTTATATAATTGTTAGTGCTGTCCCTCAGCATGACTAAGGACTGTGTCCTAAACCTGAATAATGACTTTGGGGTTGGTTCTACTGTGTTTGTGTTTTTGCTCCCCATCAGGGCTGGATCAGGACATAGGAGCTGAATGGTATTTCCTGATAACATTCCAGAAGAACAGTACCAAATATGAAATTATGTAGTGTCTCTGCTGTTGAATAGTCATCTAAAGTATGATCTGGAAATTCTTCTCTGATGTGTATATATATAATGTGTAATTGAGTGCCGACATGTACAAATTTGATTAATAGTTACTAATTGGGTATTAGTTAACCAAGCTCTGTTCTCAATCTACCTCCTTCCTTTCTTTCCAGGCCAGTTTAGCTGCATATCTTTTCCCAGCTACGAAGAAGAATTCCTACGCAACACTGTGGGCGCTTCCCCGTACATCCTCATGCTAGGCCAGAACTGTGCTGCCCGCTACCAGCTGCTCAACTGCATCCTGGGGGAATGGGTGTTGCCGGTGGGTCCAGAGGCTGTAGAGGCCTGTGAAGGAGCCCAGGGCAATCTATGCAAGAGGCGGAAACTGTGTTTTAACCATGGCAGACAGACACGACTCAGCTTGGCTCTTCCAGGCCAGTATGAGTTGGTGCACGAGCTGGTAGCTAACTGTGGCCGCTGGGATACGGTTCCCAGGGAAGACCTGGAGATCCAGGACGAATGCGAGGATCTAGCTCACAGGCTAGCCGAGTTGGAGATTACCCTGCATCACCCACTGCTACAGGTAGGCTTTCAATAAAAGGGCATGGATCCAGTGCTAGACCTACTGGGTTCATTGTCACTATATTGTGTCACCTCATAGTTGGAAAAAGGAGTTTGACGTGAAACCATGTAATGATTATTAGTGTCTTTTTTTCGTCGTCGTCTTCTTATGAATATTAAGACTTTTTTTTTTTAGATTTAATGTTTGTAGACACATAGAGTATGTTTGGGCTATATGATGGGGTTGCTCACTTGTTTAGTTTTGAAGAGGAGGAATGAAGGTGATTTGAGACAGAAGTGTACCGAGGATTCTGATGACCGATTTGCGTAATCATCCATCTAGCAGCACTGCCGTTACTGCGGTGGCCAATCGTGGCGACTCCCTCTTGTTTTATGACAAACACGTACCTCCATTTTTGACAATTTTGACTTTTTACAGTGTGCAGAATGTCCACATTCTTCCCTAGCAGCTGTCAGCATTGGGTATCTAAATGACAGATGAAAAAACATTTAATGTAATATCTATAGGGCAGTGTAGTGCAGAAACGGAGAAATGACGCTGGGAGTTCACAAAGACAGCTCCGGATAGCCTAAATCAAGTCAGGTGTAAACTTCATGATGTCGGAGTCAGACTGATGTACAAGTGTTGATATCAGGTGACTCTTCACCAATTGATTAGTCTGATTTCAATATAAAATGCCAAGAAAAAGCTTTCATCAGGGCAATGTGCTATGTAAAAATGTAGAATAGCTTGCTATCAATAGTTTACCAACTTTGACAACTAGCGGGTAGAGCTGCAACTAACAGTTATTTTAATTATTGATTAATCTGATAGTTATTATTCATAATAAATAGTTTGAACATTTATAAATTGTCAAAAAAAGTAAAAATACTCATCACAGTTTTTTTTCACAACCCAAAGTGACGTCTTCATGTTGCTTCTTTACTCCAACCGATAGTTAAAAAACCCAAAGTCTCTTCACTCTATGCCAAAAATGACAAAGAAAAGCCGAAAATCCTGACATTTAGGGCCCCATTACACTTCGTCCAGTTGTGTCGTACCATACCGAGGCATGTCCCCTGCTGGGAATATAACATTCTCACATTTCTATAAATAAAGCAAATAAATAGCCAACAATGGAGACCAGGTGCAGTTTCAAATGTACACAGACACAGCCCTTTGCCAACATGCCCCAGTCCTCGACAGCAGCTTTATGGTTAAAAAGTGTAGTAACACCCACCTTGTCGACGAGTTGCTAATCTCCCATTAATTCAGCCCTGCTGTCCTCGTGCATCTTTCCTCTTTTGTGGCTTGTTCTCCGGCCAGCTTCCAGCTTGCGGAAACCTTCTCCTTCCACAAGACAGCCATAACGGAAGCATATCTCCAGTCACCATTTTTATTACTAGCAAGAGCAGGGTAATTTTCTCTGCGCTTTTATAATTATATCACAGCAGCATCATAGATGATGTGAGACTGTCTGTCGTCTGTCTCAGCTGGTTATTCCTCGTGCTTTAATTGCATGCGGTTAAAAATCAGTCTAGTATTTCTATGAGTTTAACACCACATATTTTGTTTTGGTCAACGTTTAAAGCCTCACTTTTCCTGTTCACTGCTGACACAATGCATATAACACCAACAAAGTTCAGCTGTTATAGCTAAATACAACACTGAACAGGTACTCAAATAGTAAAACGCTACTCAAATAATAATGTCAACAACAGGTAAACATATACTCGTACCCATCCCTAGCGACGATTGACTTTTGTGGAGGCGGAAGTAGACAAGGGAGGCATTGTCATATTGTCATGTTTGTTTTGTGTGTACAAACTTGCACCCGTTCATGAGCAACCATACCAGCACACCTTTTCCAACTATGGCAGGACAAAGGAAGGAGGAGTGCCTACACTGGTCAAACAACCTGGACTTTGTAGGTGAGGCTGTGTGGGCATGGTACGGATGGCCTAGTGTGAAGCTGGAACCCAAAAATTGTTTAATAATAGCGCTAATAGGCTAAAATTCAAAGTCACTACAGCCAAATGTGTGCTACACTAGTGAACGCAGTAAAAAACTTAGATCAAAGCCACTGATAATTGGCTTTGCTCAGTGGGTCAGTGTGACCTGATACCTTATGAAATATCTCAAGAATTCATTGAGAGATTTTTGTCAAATTTGGCACAAACTTACATTTGGTTATATTTTAGATGTCAGAGGTCACTGTGTCCCTACATATTGCTAGTTTGCAGTATAGTGGGTTTTTTGTTTGGTGTGAAAGGGGTATTAGAAACAACAACCGGGTCTCTACAGCCTTGTTTCCACCAAGGTGCATGGTTCAGCTTATTTTGGTATGATATTCCATTTTTTTGCATTTCCATTGTCAAAAGCTGTGGATGATACCCTTATATAGTGAACTTTACTGTGCCAGTTTTTTCAGCCTTCGCTTGGGTTACCACCCAGAGCAGTGATCCTCACTATTTTTTTTTACAGGAGCCACATTGGCAGGGCAAAGTCAAGGGGAGAGCCACTTTTACGACGATATACCAAGTCACCCACACAGTTGAGCATTTCTACATACTGTATAAACTGGTCATCCCACAAAAAAAGAAACAACACAGCCAATACATTTTCAATTAAGACCATATTTACCTTAATACTGGGATGAGCGGAAGCTGGCATGCATGTCCTTGACTTTCTTCATGTTGTATTTATAGTTTGTTGTTGCAATCACAGTGAGGGATTCAAGATGAACATGGGTCAGCCGGTTTCTCCGTTTCCACTTAATAGTGTTCATGGTTGAAAAGGTTGACTCACAGGTGTATGTGCTCATAAAGAAAGACATCACTTTCTGTACAAGTGGTTTCAAAGTGGGAAAGTCTGCTTCACGGCTACTTCATTGTGCATCACTAAATCACTGTACTCTGTGTCATAATCTTCAATTAACTGTCTGAACTGTCTGTGGTTTAATGCTGTTGAAACAATATAATTTACTACATGCACAACCCTTTGCATCACATTCTTGAATTCATTGTTTCTGAGCTTTGATACAAGTGTCTCCTGATGGATGATGCAGTGAAAACTCATGAAATTGGGTATTTCATCGCTTTTGTTCATGAGGCCAACAAGACCCTTCTCTTTGCCTCTAATGTTTGGGGCACCATCAGTACACACACTTGCAGTTTGGACCAGCTGAGGTGTTTTTCCTCACAACATACCAAAAGTGCATTCAGAATATCCTCACCTCTTGTTTGGCCATGGAGTGGTAGTAAAGACAACATTTCTTCTTGAAAAGAGTTATCTTTTGGGAACCTCACCCAAACACACAGCTGAGGAACATCGGTGACATCTGTGCTTTTGTCCGCTGCGATGCTGAAACATGGTGCCGCACACAGATCAGCCAACAACTGGTCACTTATGTCCTTTCCGGTGTCCTCCATCCGCCTCGTTATTGTTGAATCAGACAATTTTAATCCTTTTATTTGTTTAAGAATCGCGTCCTTGTTGTCAAAGTCTGTGAACAATATTTCTCTTGAAGCCAAAAGCAGTCTTTTACTATTTCTGAATCTGAGAATGGGTTTTTTTGCCTCACGCCATAATCCACGCAATCTCAAAAGATGCCTCTGTTAAACGCTCTGCAGTTAGAAGTTTGTCCTGTGAATAAGATTTTGCTGCCCACAAAGTGAAGCAGTAAGCTGTGCTGTTTTTCCTCTGTCTGAGTTCGCTGCCAGGCGGATAACTTTCATTGAATTTTCGATGCGCCGTTTTGAAATGGCGCTCCAAGTTGCTTCGTTTGAAACAGGCGCGGGTTTGTTTGCATATTAAGCACAAAGGGATCATGCCATGAAGAAAAAAAAATTAGAATACGTCCGTCCATTTCTCTTGAAATTTCCTGTGCTCAACCTCTATACCTCGTACCTTTCGTTTTTTACTCTGAACACCTGCAGTTTGTCTGCTCGTCACGTCTGTCTTTTGTCTTTTTTTTTAAAATTAGAAATCGATCCATTTTGTGCCCTGTGCATGTCACGCTGGCTAGCTGAGCTATCATGACCTGCAAGTGTGCACTGTGGTCAAGTGAGCCGGTGTTGCAAACAATGCTGTAAGCCTGCTGCGTTGCCAGGTTTGACAGTTGACCCCCTTTTGGAAACAACATTAATTGAGGTGAAAGGAGAAATACAATGCGGATGTTTGTGTGTTTGTAGTGTAGTGTTCATTGTATATTTATGTAGCACATTTTTAAAAATGTATTGGCTGTGTTGTATTGTTATAAGCTACCATGCGAGCCACCAATTAAAGCTTGGCGAGCTGCGCAATGACTAACCGTGAACCAGAGCAATCCCGTACCATAGAGGTGGGGCTAGACCCATATCAGTCTGCTGATTTGTTGACAGAATCGTCACTTCCCTGCAACGTTTATGCAACCTTTTTTAAAACAGACCCTGTTTACTTTGTTTGATAATGTTGCCAACACATGCATGTAATGAGCATATAGTTCCCAAGTGTGTCCGCACCAAACTGAACTGTGCTGCTTTGTGGAAATGTGGCTTACCTTCAAAAATTCAATCAAATTTTTGCAGATTTTTCACTGTTCCTATATCCCTTTTACTTTTATGTCACTTGTGTTTATTTGGTTTTTTTGAGCTGCAAGCCATAATAATCAAAATTAAAACAGTAAAATGCTTAAAAGTTTGTTTATGTGGTTAGAAAGTTCTCATGTAATGACTCTAGAATATACTAAATGTTCACTTATTTAAAATAACTCTGAAAAATCAGGTATTTACTTGTACAATATTGTACCTCTGGTACCACGGTGAGGCTCTTTTACAATAAAAAATATGTTCAGTGAATCAACGTTGTGAAATGATTTTCGATCACTGCATATACACATATTGGATTAGGAGGCAGTTATTAGCGTAGACTGTGGTGTTTTGCAGTTGTTTAAGTTATGTTTGGACTTTGTGGCACATTTATATACTTGGAGAGGGAACTTAAAGTAAAGCTAAAGCATTTGTTGTGGTTTACTTGAAACCAAAACAACAACAAAAAGAAACTTTGTGGTTGCATAATCATGTGATTATTTTTTTTGTCTGCTGGTATTTCTTTGTGTAGCCTTTATCTTGACACAGAACTCAGATCTTAAACAGATTATTGAGTAGAGCTGATTATTTCTTGTGTTCAGTGTGCAGACATTCTTTGTAGCTGCTTTTCACACGTTCAGGTTTTTAAACATTTAAAACAAACAAAAAAGAAATCAAGATGACAGCTTATTGTTGAGGTTACATGGAAATAAGAAGCGTAAGGACACAATCCTTCGGTCATGCTGTTGTTGGCTAGTACAACCTGAAAATCACAATATCTTGTGGGAATAAATTGATTTTGCGGGGTGTAAGTCAATCCTTATGTGTGACAAGAGGAAATTAGTCTCTAATCCTTTATACCAAGGCCTTCATAACGAGCATCACACAGACACTGAAACTAGGCCTGGCTCTCCCTCAGAGCAGCCCACCCATCCAACCCCCTTACATAATGTCGCTGGTCTGGTGCGATTCACATGACTAGGTCACATTTAAAAAAAAAAAAAAAAAGAAATCCCTAACACTTTGCTGTGATGAAGCTACCATGGTTACAAAGGGATTCTTAGACCGTGGTTCTTCTAATTTGATAGATATTTTAGGTTTTCAGTTTTTTAGCAGCCTGGGTCAGGGATTTTGTGAACTGTTTAGAAATGTTTCATTCAACACTTATTTTAAAACCCTTTTTTAGAGATGGTTGTTGACACAGATTATATTTACACATTTCCAAAATATGTGTTTTTGAGATAAGCACGCGTATCATTATCAATATGAGAACTTTAATTGTAGTTAATGTTTTAATGCATGACTGAATTTATGGTGTGGAAATTGCGTGATGCTCTTCTTTCCTCATCTTCATATCATAAGCAAAAATGAAATCCTTTTATTTCTATCCAAGGTTTGTTTGTTTGTTTTGCTGGCCTTAGAAAGGGCACGCACACACTGGACAGTTAATATTGGGCAATAAAGGCACTTTTGTGTTTCACACTTGTTTAAGAAATTGTTATTAAACAGCAGGAGAGGTTTTGAATGGCTATCATTATTAACTCTTTAATTTGTTTTGACCCTGGTGATTTTCCTTTGGGGGATGTCTGAAACTTTTTTTGGCGTTGCCCAAAATGTTTTTATGCAGGAATGGCCCTGTGTGTTTTATGTGAGTAACTGAAAAGCGTAGGTTCTGCAGTCCCTTTTGTGATACTAAAAATGAAAAACGAGGGGACCTCAGACTCTTAATGGCTGAGTTACTGTTTGTGATATGACTACAAACTTTATCATGCATCAAAGACAGAATTGATATCGTAGTTGAAGATTCAGTTTTTCAGAATTTCAAAGAACATTAAACAATCTATAACTTTGAATAATTGTGAATCCACAAATTCTCGTCAGCCATGGACTAAAATATATTTTTTTCCAAAACTTAAAACGTTACCCCTTGGCTTGAGGTTTCTGCTGAATGAATATGAGATGAACATGCACTGGTTTAAGTAAACGCAGGTAAGGAATCTCTTCAGTCACTGTGGTATTCACACACTCCTGCAATAATCACAGCAACCTGTTTTAGGGGCCAGCATATGTGAACCAACCTGCTAATTAGTCCATATTATCTCTTCATCTCAGCTTTAAAACCCAGAGCTCATTCAGGGTGCTGTCCTATCACCACGTGTCTAAAGTTCTTTTGAGGTACATATTCTGTGACATCCATTGCAAGAACTCTATGAATGAGAAAATGTGCTAGCTAGCGAAGACCTGTGATGTTAGCAGTCACCCTTAAAATATTTTAATGCTTAAAAATTCTTATCTGTGACGCAACTTTTTGCCTCAACTGTGTTACTTCGTAGAACTAAGTCACACCATAGCACCAGTGTTCACTCATATAGACACTGAAAAACAAAATAGTAGCTTCGAAGTAGGCCACAGACATTTTCTTGAAAGGTTGTTGTTGAAAGCTAAATGCACCAAGGCAGTTTCAACGTTGTTAGCAGGCTATCTCTGTTCCAAAGAGACTGCTCAGATGGGCTCCACTCTTGTCTCTGGGAGATAGGACTGACTGTCTCCTTTGTGTATGTGTTTGTCATTTTTCTCCCGGTCTCCTTTCCCTCGTGTCCCTCTCAAGCTGTCTCTTAGAATGTTTTTGTTAATGTTGTTATTTTTCAAGGGTTATGTAAACCTTTTTACTCTCGTCATTTCTCTCCCCCGCCACAGACATTCCCAAGACTACGGCAAATATTTATTTATTTGTCATGATGTTTTCAAAAATAGAAGGAGCATGTGATGAATGTGGATATGTTTTTCTTTTTTCTTTTGAAAGTCTTCTCAAATAAATTGGTTTGAACTTTGGGTTAATCGCTTGTATGAAATAGGGGTTATAGTTTTGCTGTTAAGATAATGTTTACTTTTCTACATTATTTTATTAGATTATGCTGGTACATAATATTCTATTCTATACTCTATATTCTATAACTGTCCACTGTAAAGCCTATGTATTATTCAACATAACCAGTACCAGTACCACAACCAAGATGTTTCTGTGTTTTTAAACATGCAGCATGCAGCTGTTTATTAAGGCGAAGAGAAAAACTGTTTGGCATACGGTTGCCTTCTTGTGCCTCTACGGTGGCAGTTACAGTATTTCCCACAGGTTGGGTGTCCAAAGGCATGTTTTCCAGGAGGGAAGTTTTATTTGACCTTAAAGGCCCCAATGTAGTCCTCTTGGAGAATACGAACTAAAGAGGCTAAATCATTAAAAAATGTGAAACTAAACAAGAAATTGTAGGAAAGAATGAAATATGATCTTTGGCTCTGTGGAATTGTAATCAGTAGCTGTACAATGGCTTTAGCTTGTTTATAATGTAAACATAAGCCCAATACTCTCTAGGCCCCACTATAATCACTATCCATCCATCACTGGAAATACACAGAATCGCTCTTTACATAATAACTGCTCCACTCTGTTCGCCAGCAATATGCCTTTTTAAGTTTGCTTATGATGGTGTAGTTGGTTTACCAGAACTTTTTCACCAAAAAAACTCCCTTTTGCGGCTTCAAACAATGCTGATGAGGCTAATAACTGCAAAGTTGTGGGCCATCAAGGTAGAACAAAGAACTGAAAGATTCATAGGCAATTCCCCTCACAGTACTTAATTGGTCAGTTGTTGATATAAAAATAATAAATACAGCAGCTTTAAATTCCATTTGTTCCAATTTTTTAGTTAGTGGCATATTGTATATCAAAGTAAAAATACAGCCCAGTGGTGGTGCATTGCTGAATGTCATTGGAAAATGTGATATTTTTTTAAATTTATGTGAGCTGTGCTTTCATACAAAAGTGTTTCCTAATAACTACGCACATATAAACCAGTTTGCTTGACAAGATAATAACTTTTTTGTGGTTTTCCTTCTGGTTTGCCACCAGGAAGCAAAGATCATGGTAGTGCCTTGTCCCAGTGTCCAGCCCATAGAAGATGCCCTAGAAGACTGCACTCGCAATGTGATCCCCATCATTCTCTACGCTATCAACCAGGACTCCCTTAGCACAGACCAAGTGGCCGATCTCTGGAAGGTTAAAGAAATCCTGCCCTTTCCTATCTGTTTTGTTCATATCCCTGACACTGTACCAGCAGCCTCTTCAGAACAGGGCCACCGTGTGGAGAAGGAAAAGGATCGAGAGAGAAGCAAACTTGAAAAGCAGCTGCTATCGCTCGGCTTCCTCAATGGCCCAACAGGAAACTGCTCCTGTGGAGCTCCTACACAAATACCTACCCCAGGTGCTAAGCCCCAGAGTGTGCTGGGCGACGCATTTGAAAGACTGCATCGGTTGCTGGTGCCTTTTGCTCGCCAAGTACTTCAAAACCAGCAAGTGGAGGCTGCCAGTTTGCTTAACGGACTCCATTGTCGCTGTCTAGATCTGTTCATCAACCAGGTGAAACATCTCTGGGTGATCTAGTTCTGTATGTATGTAGTTGTTTTACTGCCTCATACTCATGAGAGTTGTTATTGCCACAGCATGAATGGCTCCATTTCAGGCTGTTTTGACCCAGTATGCCCTTGAAAAAAAAAAAAAAACAGAACTGTGTCCTCTGTTTCATGTCCCTGCAGGCCTTTGACATGCAGAGAGACCTGCAGATTACGCCACGCAGGCTAGAGTACACTCGTGAGAAAGAAGGTGAACTCTTCACCTCACTCATGGCCATTGCTAACCGTAAACAGGAGGAGATGAAGGAAATGATTGTGGAGACCCTCAGCACCATGAAGGAGCAGCTGTTGGAGGATGCTGCCAACCTGGAGTTCACAGGTTAGTAAGTAAGCACCATGGACAACTGCTATGACACTGGCAGGGTTTTCCCCAGAATTCAACAGTGATTGATTGGGTAATTTATCCGTGCCAAAGAACATTTATTTACTATCTTAACCTGCAAATTGTAGCCCTGATAGAGCACACTTGGCATGGTCTTTAGGGATAGATATCAAGACCCGGCTCCAAAGTTTTGATTCCATCAGAATCATTAAGAAATTAAAATTTGGCTCCACCAATTGATTCCTAAATAAATTTTGCACACCACATGAGTCCAGGTAAGGTTAGAGCTGTACGCTGTCGTGACCGATGCTTAAAAGTATGGCTTCATTTTGTTAAAAAGAAGTTGAGTCTATCTCATCACAGTGCAGCATCTGTCACAAATGTGTATCATGCAAGGGAGGGTGCACTTACAATCGAGGCAAAACACCTTCACCGGGTGAATGGTGTAATAGTCAATGAGTGCACCAGGTTTGACGCGTTGCGCCGGCTCCTCTCCTCCTCCTTTGTCCTCCTGGCACAACTTATAGCTGACACCTACTCTTCAATGTCTGGAGAAGCTGGAGCTTCCTTTATTTACAACTTAGCTTCTTAAGTAACCTTTTAAATACCGCTGGACTGATAACTAGCTGCTAACTGCTGCTGCTTCCTCACTCTTGTCTCGCTCATTTCATTTCACCACTTGCATCGTACTGTCAGCCTGTTGTTAAAGGAGCCACACTGAAATTACTGAAAAAAGAAAGAGTATGTTTTGATTGAAAAATAAATAACAGCAACCATATTAAGCTCTATCTATGGAAAGGTTTCTAATATATTTATTTTATTGTTTTTTTTCTGTGAAATGAGGATGTGGCATTTTTTTACCCCGACCCTCAAAGAATTGGAATTGTTAAAATTCAAACAATACCCAATCCTAATGGTGTTTTATGGTTACCTCAACCAAGAACAAAACACAACAAAACAAACAAAAAAAACAACCATTTGAACATCGTTGACAACATGATGCTTTCTTTCATGCATTTTGCTATAATGCATGAAAACGTAAGAGGTGACACTGAACTTCAAACGTCAATGTTTATTGCACATTGCTTTATTACACAAAAACTTGTAAATAAAGCGCTAACATATTTTTTGGACATTGGAATTTGGGCTGGGCTACTGTATATATCGAACCACAAAAACAAATTGTGACGTGAATGTCTGAAGCCGTCGCCATGAAGTTCACGTTTCAAGTTTGCCTTCTCACTCTCTCCTGATGCGCTCACACGGCAGACAGCTTGCTCCCCCGCCCATCCACATAATTCCACTGGGCGCATGTGTGCTTTTGTGTCAGGAGGAGTGGAAGGAGAGCTTGAGTGAGCGAAAAACAGTGAAGAACCCATGCAAGTTCAGAAACAAGACCTGCACCAGGTTGGCAACCTGTGGTTTAGTTGGACATTTGGGAGAGGTTATGTGTGATAACAGATTGTGACAATTGCGTAGTCATTGGATTTGCTGCTTGTAAACGGTGTAGTAAAGTGATAGCATTTGATGGCTTAAGATAGGCACATTGTCCCTGAGGAAACACATAAAAAATTGAAAAAACAGTGGCTGCTGTGACAACCCAGTAACGCAACTCTCATAGGCTGTGTGTTTAATCACGGACCAAGGGTAAGGTCACGGGACTTAAATTAACAGGTCTTGGAAGGTGTATAGATTATTGCTAATAACAAGTCAGTTCTGGTACAGAGCTTTATGGGTGTGTGTGTGTGTGTTTGTGGGGGGTTTCAAAACGGGTCCTGTGCAGGACTTTGACTGTCATGAGGTGTCAGTGGTTTGGATTTAGAAGAGTATGTAGGCTTACTTAATGCCATTATTTTTTTTCCATTTGTTAAAAGGTTATGTGTGCTATTACCCTGTGTTAAATAAAGAGTTAAAAATAATAATACATTTAACTTGAGTGTGTTTTCCCACTTTTTGCATGCAAATCCAAAAAAACAACAGAAACCTCAATTAATAAATAGTAAATAATGCAGACAAATGTTGCAAGGACTAGTGGAGTCATCACACTGGGCTTGCGCATTTATTAAGTGCTTTAGAGATTTTCGAAATATGGCAATATATATTGTGTATCGCGATATTATTTATAGGCCATATCATCCAACTCTAATAGTATTGTACAATCAAAACTTGTCTTCCTTCCTTTGTCTGTTTTGACCATATATGTATGTACTCCAATGTTAGAACTTGTCACTGTGCAGTTTATAATAGACTAGTTTAAAAGATGGAAGATGACAAAGCAGGTAACATAGATCTCCACAGTCTCAATGAGGCAGCGGTCTAGAATTATATCCAAACCAATTTAAGGCCAGAGGATTTTTTTGATGAATAAAATCGAAACATGTAATTTTAGGAAACAGAAATTAGTTTTTCAGGGTTCACTCAATGGCTGGAGCGGGACTTATATAAACAACAACTATAAACCTGTAATGTGTTTGTATGTGTAGATTTTTAGGGCTCCAACTAATTATCATTTTAATTATCGATTTAATCTGTTGATTATTGTTTCAATTAGATACAATTTTTTTTCTTTTTACATCCACTTCATAGTAAAAGTAATGTTAGATTTTATATAGTATTGAAAAATAAAACACAAACTAAATGTTAATAGGCTTTGCTTTACAAAAAAACCCATTTAAAAGCCCGCTGTATCTGCAAATTAAAGTGTACAGTTAAGAGTTGCTTTAAGTTGATAGCCAGGGCTGGAGGCATTATGTTTTTGGGTTGTCCATGCATCTGGGCCGTTCCTGTAAACATGATATCTCATGAAGGCTTTGAAGGATTTTCTTCAAACTTTGCACAAACGTCCACTCCGACTCATAGATTGACTGATTACATTTTCAAGATCATAAGGTACAGGATTAAGGTCATTATGATCTCATGTGTTCCTTTGGAGGTCAAGGTCACCGTGACACCAAATTTTGTGAGCACGGTATTGTAAGAATGCATTGAGGGAGTTTTGTAAAATTTGGCCCAAACTTACATTTAGACTCAAGGGGTAAATTAGTCACATTTCGGACATCAAAGGTCACTGTGGTCTTACATATTGTGAGGTTGTAGTATTGTGGGATTTCAGGCCAATATGAAAGGGGTATCACAAACAATAACCTGTTCTCAAACAGGGCTATTGTGTTATAAATTTGATTAAACTTTTACTGATATGCACCCTACTACTATTTATTTACTCCTCCCCCGAAATACATAACAAAACAAGATCTCCTGTTCCCATAAAAATCCATCCCAGCCCAATTTATTTTGTCAGTGTTAATGTTCACCTATTAATAACATCAATACCCTTTTTAACAAGGTTTCCCAACTAAAAACTGAGTTATTCAAGAATCATATAACACTCTTCACTATCTTTATTTGGCCATTGTCCAGTTTTATTTAATCGACACCACATCTGTACATCTTGGTTTTTTTTCTTTTTGTACAAAAGTTTGCCCCCCCCCAAATTTAAGTAGCTCTGTATTCCAGTTTATTAAAAAGCAGGCATCTAGACCTTTGAAAAAATAAGATTTCTACCAATCACATTACCACAAAAACCACCCCAGCCATTCTTTTCGACCCACCACTGTCCCCTTCCATGTCCGTTTTGTATGCATTGTTGAGGAATGTAAACACCAGGTGGTAATTCTTTTTAATTATCCAGTACATTTGGTTACAATAGGGATCTTTGTATATTTGTCTGCTCCCTAATAATTTAGCTCTTTATTGTTTTTGATGATGAGGGGTCCACAATATATTGTGGATATAATGAAAAATGGTTGTTATAGGCTTCAGCTAAATGTGGACTTCAACCATGTAAGTAATTATTCTATGGCTGATAGAGTTGATAATACAAAGCAAAGTTGATTTCAATGACTTAACAAGTGCATCCTCTCCACATTCTGTGATTTTAGATCCATCAATAACCACAGTGAAGAACTACATATCTTATAATATTTTTTAAGTAGATGAATATAAGAATTGGAAGCATATATTGTATCACCTTTTTCACTTAAGATTTCAGAAAGCAGGATGATGATGTGCTTTGATTGGGAAGTCAGTGGTTTCATATTTACTTCCATTTTATTTTGCTCTTACATCTTCAACCTAATGAGAAACGAGTCCCTTTTTATTTTTTCTCTATTACAGACAATGACTGACTCGTGGTAGAATTCAGGCTCCACAATTATTTTTTATTCAATCTGTTCTCTTTTATATGTAATATTGCTGAGGGAGATTAAATGGACAGCTGACTTGTCCCTAGTCTGAGATATACAAAGCATTTTTTTTTTTTTTAAACAAGGCTTGACTCTTAGATGCATGACTCAGCCGGCTGCATTTCACAATTTGAACCCAAAGTTTTATACTGTCCTTCTCAATTGTTGCAACTGAGAAAGCTGAGTGGATATTCTGCTGTGCTTCCTTCCTCTTCCAAAGCCTGTTCAAAGAAGGCCTTTTCTTTTTCCAAACATAGCTTTTCATTTGTCCATATTCACGAGTTTGCTTAAAAATTGTAACCATTATACAGAGAACTATCCATATGCATCAACAAAGAGTTTTTTTTTTTTTTAACATTCCATTATGTATTATTTAAATCTATCATCACGCTTCATTATGCAGACTTGACAGAGTAGTGATTATGAATGGACATGTATACTTAAGTGCCTAATATGAACATCATATATACAGTGTACCCAGTAAATTTTTAAACTCAAATATAAAAGTAAATTGACTGTTTTCATAATAGTTTGTCTTGGAGGTACTTTGTAACTGCTCTCTGTACAAATGCATAAATCAAAATGATAGAGCTGCCGTACTCAACATTTTTAAACATCTCTTTTTCTACTGTTGTAATATTACAGGCAGAACAGCAGGTTTGAAAACATGTCGGCAAATGTTTGACAACCTGTGTTACATAGAACATAACTTTGCAAACACTCTAATACATAGTAATATCTGTCATGTTTCATTAATGAGGATTACGTGCATAACAATTAACTAGACAAACTGTTTTGGTTTTTGTCAACTGCAGACATCACTGCAACAAGTAATGGAGAGCCTGTTACATCGAAGGAGATCAAGTCTTGCATTCACCAGATCCAGGAACTTATAGTGGTGCGCTTGAATCAGGCTGTGGCAAATAAGCTCATCAGCTCTGTGGACTACCTGAGGGAGAGCTTCGTGGGAACTTTGGAGCGATGTCTCAACAGTCTGGAGAAGTCTCACATGGATTCTTCTGTCCACAATGTCACTTCCAATCACCTCAAACAGGTGGGCAGCACTTTGTGAATGAACAGGAATTTTAATTCTGTTGATATTATTATTATTTAGAATGCTTGACAGGGAGATGTGGAAACACTGATGTCCAAGCATTATTGTCATATTTATTGTCACTGCTGATAGCTTTTCATTAAAAGTAAATGTTGACTGATTGACAAAAAATATTTTAAACTTTAGTGTCAACCAACAGAAGCAAAGCATAATAACATCTTCTCCATCATTTGCTTGACATGCTTATTAACAGAGCAAATAATGAAAAAAGATGAAAAATGATTTTCTAACCAAAACAAGTTGCATTTTTTTAGAAGCATTTTTATTCCTCATCAGCAAATCTGGACAAACATGTTCTGCTATCTTGACATGTGTGGTTTCTTGTGTATTTACTCTGTTTTCATCTGCCACAGTTATTAAATGCTGCCTATCACGTGGAGGTCACCTTTCATTCAGGGTCCTCCGTCACTCGGCTCTTCTGGGAGCAAATCAAACAGGTCAGTGACTAGTAAAGGCGCCCAAAATAATGTCAAACCTCATGGTTAATTCTGAAGGGGTGTCCTAACATGCTTTGTTTTGTTCTTACTGTAGATAATCCACAGAATAACATTTGTGAACCCTCCCGCCATCACACCAGAATGGAAGCGGAAAGTGGCCCAGGATGCCATAGAAAGTCTCAGTGCTGCCAAACTGGCCAAAAGCATCTGTTCCCAATTCAGGACCCGCCTCAACAGCTCCCATGAGGCCTTTGCAGCATCACTGCGCCAGGTAAAATCTTTACATAGCAATTGCTCAGCCCAGTGTGTCCAGTATAACAATAATGTAATATTGTAGGAAACTAAAAGATGTATCCATATTCATAATTCTGATAAATATATAACTTAAGCATTAAAATCATGCTGGCTGTGCTTCTACTACTTCGAGTGAATTTGCTATACTCTGAAAGGTGGAAGAAAAGCAGTGATTTCAAAATGTTGACCTCAAGGTTGGCACAAAATATTCTCTCCACTTAGATTTTGGTGGTATGAGATCGAAGGTCAAGGTCACTGTGACCTCACATCAAACCTATTGTGCCCATGATATCTCAGGATGCTTAATGAGAATTTTTCCAAATGTGGCAAAATGATCAACTTAAATCCATGGATGGAATGTTTAGAAAATGGTCACTGATACATTTAACACATTTTTAATCATAAGGGTTCATATGCTAATGACAAAATTTCACACAAAATGTGCTGATTGTGTAAATCTTTTGTGTAGCCAGGTTGAAGATGGGTGTGTGAAGAAATCACATTTCAGAATTTAGTGCTTCTTTGCAGCAACATTAGGGCTGTATGCTATGGTCTAAAAAATCAAATTCCATTTTTTTTGCATCATTATTGTCACTGCAAAGACAATTTAACTCCTGGTCATGTGAAATTTTTTTCTTCTTTTTTTTTTTTGTACCAAAGAAACATGTTTTCTTACATCTGATGAACAAGATTTTTTTCAACCATGCAGCACTTCAACATCCGTAAGGAAAATCCAGTTGCTTACAGTCCACCACAAGCTCTCTTCTTTAGTTGATAATGGACATCAGGTGATTTTGGTTGCACCATGTGACCAAGCTCTCTATCAGTCACTACATATGTTTTGAGTCAGGACAACTTCAGTGGTGCAGGGAGGCATTTAACTACATTATAGATGATTATTATAGTAAATGAGAATTTTTCCAAATGTGGCAAAATGATCAACTTAAATCCATGGATGGAATGTTTAGAAAATGGTCACTGATACATTTAACACATTTTTAATCATAAGGGTTCATATGCTAATGACAAAATTTCACACAAAATGTGCTGATTGTGTAAATCTTTTGTGCAGCCAGGTTGAAGATGGGTGTGTGAAGAAATCACATTTCAGAATTTAGTGCTTCTTTGCAGCAACATTAGGGCTGTATGCTATGGTCTAAAAAATCAAATTCCATTTTTTTTGCATCATTATTGTCACTGCAAAGACAATTTAACTCCTGGTCATGTGAAATTTTTTTCTTCTTTTTTTTTTTTGTACCAAAGAAACATGTTTTCTTACATCTGATGAACAAGATTTTTTTCAACCATGCAGCACTTCAACATCCGTAAGGAAAATCCAGTTGCTTATAGTCCACCACAAGCTCTCTTCTTTAGTTGATAATGGACATCAGGTGATTTTGGTTGCACCATGTGACCAAGCTCTCTATCAGTCACTACATATGTTTTGAGTCAGGACAACTTCAGTGGTGCAGGGAGGCATTTATATGTTTCTGTTGACGTTAATATAAACTGTGCGACAACGATTCCACAGTAAATGGATATGCGTTAACAGATCCCTTTTTTAGCCTAAACAAACTCCTCAAAATTGGTCACATTCAGCCATTTACACACATTTATACAGTGGTGGCAGAGACTATAATTTAAGATGCCATGTGCCCATCAGGAGTAAGAAACACACCATTTGGTGCTCGGTATCTTGCCTATGAATAATTTGACAGGCTTCACCTCTAACTGAGGCGTGACCCAATGCCTTCATTGGCATCTGTAAACAGCTTTAATATGCTCTCTCAGGCTGTACACAGTTTATGCATCAGCATATTTATCCCCCGTCACTGAAATTGCTCTGCCTTTTAATAAACCCCAATTTGCAAATACTGGAGCTGCAAATCCTTCGATTAAGTCCCTGACAAATCTGTTTAAGTCAAGTTGCTCCGATGATAATCATCACATGACAAACAGGGATGGTCACATCACTGTCTGCATTACTGCACTTGGTAATTCCTGTTATAATGCATTTACACAAATACATTCATTATTGTGCAGTTATCGAGATGAACATAAATTACATTTTGATAGATAAATATCGGAATTTCATTAAGTTCTGACTGAATGTCCACCTAATAGCATTATTCTTCTGTCACATTCCTTACTGTTACTAACAGTGAGAAACTCGGGCCTGCAGAATGGGTATGTCGGTATGCAGTTTGATATGAATGTGAGTAAAAGTGTGCTGTGACTGCAGAGTAGGGAGCTCTATCAGAAGAAAGCTTTCATGGTCCATAGGAATTTTTTGACTGAAAAGAATATAAACACAATAATCAGAGTAGAAAATGATATTCTACAGTTTTCAGGCGTTAATATTTTATTAGTCAGAACACGTATTGACTGACAGTAAAGTCCATTTTTGCCTTGTGTCTGTTGTCAAGTTGACTTTAAAGTGCCGGCTGAGTGCAGAGCAAACAGCAGCCATGAGAACTCAACAAATAAAGAAATGTATATAAAGAAGTAACTCTGTGTGCACCACAAACTTTGATTTAATCAGATAGATTAGCAATGACATCTGAGGTTGAAGCTGACCTGTAGTCCCTGAGAGCAGGTTGTGTTTCATGGTGAAAGCACCTGCTGACATTCTAACAAGGAGTAGAGGACACCTTTGGATTTAACCCAATGGATTAGGAAGATAAATTTCAGACAGCCTTCACTTTAAAATAAACACACTTTGTCTTTAAAGTAATTTTAAAGCAACATTTGGAGTTGATTTAAAGCATATGAAAGCAGTTATTAAGGCTCTGTTCTTGATGGTATCCGTGAGAGGTCATTTCATGTGTCGGTGTTGGTAGCTGGAGGAGGGGCACACAGGGCGACTGGAGCGCACTGAGGACCTGTGGTTGCGTGTGAGGAAGGACCACGCCCCACGACTGGCACGTCTGTCTCTGGAGAGCCGCTCCCTAAGGGATGTGCTGCTGCATGGTGAGTCACCACTAAATCCTTCCATTGTTGTCTCACATCAAGTGAGGGAACCCGTGTGCTCAGCACATTTCTGCAAAACCTCCCAAGACTCTCTCCTGCACACGGCCATTTGTATCCTGAGTCATATTTTAAAAACATTCTGCCTTAACTATTGTTGTTTTAAGTTGATTAGCAAGCTAAAAATGTGAAAATCTTGAATTCGTATATATGCAAGTATTGACACAAGACGCCTCCTATTCATAAATACTTAAAGTTGAGGTTCATTTTTGTGGAATATTTTAAAAAATGTGTTTCAGAGCAGGAAAAAAGTTGAGACACAGTTCTGATATGAAGTTTTGATACGCAGCTTGCACAAAAGTGAATGCTTGATTGATAGTCAGGAACTTTTTATTGATTCAGTTGTTGCATATCAATTTTGTGCTCAGTTGTAATTTGTAATATAGTGTTAGACTTTAAGCCATGTAGGTAATATTAGCATTACCATTGGTAATAGATCAGGTAAAATGAGAGTTTAGTGGTCTTAGGAAACACTTTGGTACAGATTCATGTTGTAATGTAAAACGTATCGCTCTGAGCAATAAAAACCAACGCGCGTTCTCTGTTCTGGCTTTATTCCATGTTGTTCCCCTCTGATAAACATGTGAATGCAGCGTTTGATCCAAGCCAAAATTTTGCAGTTGAATGTTAAAACGGCTTTCTAGTAATGATATGTGTACATGCATTCTGCACAGTGGAACTCAAACTTTCACACAGGGACTAAAAACATAAATTTAGAGAGGAAATAACAGCTTCAGTTATGGTTAAATAAATTCAGCAATAGTCATATCAAACCTCACCCAGCCAATCCAGGACATAAATCTGCGGATCGTTTTACCTTTGCCAACAAAGTTGGAGGAGGTTATGTTTTTGCCTTTGTGAAACAGTTGCACTTAAAATTATTCAACTCCCATTGCCATTTGGATTTATTGGCAACGTTTCCAAACAGTTTGCAATAAGTATATCACACAAGAACACTTTAATTAGCTCAACGCAACAAATTTTTTACAAGTGGCTTCTCAAAAATCAAGACAAAATGCCACATTTATGACTACTGCAGTCTCTAAATTGTTACAAACAAAACTCAAAGTCGTGAATACAATTTGAGGAAATTTTGCATATGGCTAGGTAAGACCTGAAGAGCAATTTAATAACTTTTGGTTGTGATCCATAAAGTTCCCTCGCAACCAAACCGTAACACAGACCAGTATGAGCATTGTTGAGTATCGTTGTTTTCCTGGGCAGTAGTTCCCAACCTTTCTCTTAGAGTGCCCTCCTGTTTGTATCTAAAACCCCAAGATGGAAACCAGTTTTGTAGGCATTTTGGAGCAGGTGGTGGAGGTGTGCATGCTTCTGGCCTTTTTTTCAAACCTCTACCAAGAGGGTGCATCTTTTCTGACAGGTAAGCCGAAGCTCGGGCGAGAGTTGGGCCGAGGACAGTACGGAGTCGTGTACCTGTGTGACAGCTGGGGGGGACGCCATCCATGCGCCTTGAAGTCTGTGGTACCGCCTGATGACAAACACTGGAATGACCTGGCTCTGGAGTTTCATTACACCAGGTGAGGCAATGAAAGTGAAACTATCTCACACACACGCTGCTTTGATGTGATCTCAGCTGTTTGTCACAAACTGGTCATCAGCTGGTTTACAGGCTCAGTGCCTGACAGCTGCCATATTTTACAGGCAAAATTAAACCTGGTCTATCAAGAATACTATTGACTGTTTGAACCTTGGGGCTCTTCTGTGTCAGCATAGTGAACATGCCAGTTTCTTATCAATCCTCAACTGCTCCAACTGCCACACACCTGAGGAATGCAGGACTATAAAACTGCCTAGGGCAAACACACATTAACGTACTTTAATACAGCAAGCAGCCATAATTTTATGAGCATACCTCTGAATTATTTCCCTTCCCTTCCCCCTGGCTGTAGGACTCTGCCCAAGCACGAGCGACTCGTTGATCTGCATGGCTCAGTCATTGATCACACGTATGGAGGTGGCTCCAGCATAGCTGTGCTGCTCATTATGGAGCGGCTGCACAGAGACCTGTACACGGGCCTGAAGGTGAATTGATAGTGCCGTGAAGATGCACAGATTGTTTACAAGCGAAGAGATGCCATCTCCTGTCTGATTCTGTATTTACAGTCAAGCCTTCTTCTCCGTCCTTACTCTCTTTCTCCCAGGCTGGTTTATCACTGCGAGAGAGGCTTCAGATCGCTCTGGATGTGGTGGAGGGGATCCGCTTCCTGCACAGTCAGGGCCTTTTGCACAGAGACATAAAGCTAAAAAATGTTCTGGTGAGTTCAAACAGTCTGTGCCTTATAAACCTTTTCACCAGCAGACATGTCAGAGTAGCAGATTCAGAATTCTGGTACTGTGCGTCCCGAGAATCTGTCATAACATACTGGTTAATGGTATTTGTTGCATTTTGACAAAGGTTGAAATGTCTGCAGTGAAAAACTGTCAACCCGCAGAACCACCAAACTTTGGGAAACACCTGTTGCTTTGTACCGATTCCAGCTTTAAATGAGGCATGAAGCATATTTCTTATATTAAACTTGTACATTATAGGGAATTGGTTTGTGCACCAGCTGCCATAATTTCCTTGTTTGTTGTTTATAATAAAGTTTAGGACTGCTGCATAAGTTGCTTACATATTTCAATTGATTATCGCCAGTTTTACTAGTATTTTTTTTTTTATAAACTGCTACTTTATATGAACTAATAGGCACCTTACTGTTTATTTTCCCTCTCCAGCTGGACAAACAAAACCGTGCAAAGATCACTGACCTTGGCTTTTGTAAACCAGAGGCCATGATGTCTGGCAGCATTGTAGGAACCCCCATCCACATGGCTCCAGAGCTGTTTACAGGTACACTTATGAAGCAGTGTCGGGGTGGATCATTTCATCACGAATTGTGATGTAACAATTCACCACAACATAATTAAGAATTAACACAAATATGGGACGATTCAAATTGGTCAAGATAGAAAATTAATCAAACAGCAGGGGGCGCTGTCTAGCCTGCTGCCACCTCAGCCTTGTCGCTCTTCTACTAGCTGCAGTGAGCATATTGCCTTCCTGTCATTGTTGCTTTAGTTCAAAACAGCCAATTATCTACTTTATCAAAAACAGAGTAATTCGTCTTTGACCTTAGTGACTTTTCACTAAGCCTAAAGTCGCTTATTTTCACTTGGTCCAGTTTAGCAGTGGCTGCTCTCTCTGCCTCAGCGTGTCGACTCTTGAGTTATTCCTCTGCCTCCTTTTGGGACAATGCAGTGTGTAATAAATGTAGCTTATCAGCGGTATTAAAAGGAAAGGCTGAGTGAATTGGAATTGTGGCTCTGCACTGTAGAAAGCAAAACTCAGCTGTCCATGATGTATCAGCTCTCAGTCGCTGATGTGAACGGGTCAGGTGTACCTCCTCCGACAGGACACCAGTGAGGCTGGGTGACTGTCCCAAAACAACAGGGAGCATTATGACAGGCCAGAGATTTTGTTGTTGTTTGTAAGACAAAATATGTGTTCTTAATGTGAAATTATTTGAATAGTTCTGAGATGGGCTCCAGCCCCCCCCCCCCGCGACCCCTAACGGGATAAGCGGTAGAAAATGAATGAATGAATGAATACTCTATGCAAGGGGATTTTTAATTTGATAAAGAAAATTGAGCAGTAATTTAGTTGTATTTACTATTTTTGCAGTTTTTACATCACCTTTGCACTTTATTATAACCTTTTTCTTCACAGGGAAGTATGATAACTCTGTGGACGTTTACGCCTTCGGAATCCTTTTCTGGTACCTCTGCACGGGTTCAGTGAAACTCCCAGAGGCCTTTGAGAAGTGCTCCAGCAAGGACCAGCTGTGGAATAATGTCAAAAAAGGTAAGAAACGTAAATGGGCCAGTTTCTCCACTACGCTTCAGTTTGTTTTGTCCTAACCAAGAAAGAGCATTCTTGGAAACTGCTCGGACTTTTAACAACAATCTAATAACAGTTAGGAAATCATCATTGATTGGACAGTTTTGTTAATTCTGGTGATTCTAATGTTTTTATGTATAGACACACAGGTAAAAAACGGATAATGTTGCATAATGTGAGCTGCAGCTTGATCTTATGTCATGAATATTGACAGAAAAGTCTCACAGATTCACAGCAGTTTTATCTGATCAGAGAGAACTTGTCCACTACCATAAATGTATACACACATCTTAAATAAAGTTTCTTCTCAGTTGAGCTTCTCGTCAGTGTTGGTCAAACCTCATCATTTTGTTGAGACGAGAACAGAAGGCCTTGCAAAGGAAGGCTGGATGATATAAACTGAAACTTTGTAATGTGGACCCTCACAGTCAGTTTCTGTTCTGAACTGTTTCAGGGAGGCTGAGAAGGAAACAGGCGGATTAATGTTGTTTTGCACCACGTGTCCGTAACTCAGTGCTGCTGATTGTGTTCCGCCTCTGAAGCTTGAAACGAAGTTAGTCGGCAAGCTTGGACTTTTCAATGAATGCTTTTAATGTTGGGATGGCTGTACATTAAAACATTTCCAGCTGACTGACGTCTTAAATCATGTCACCATCACATTTTAGATCTTGGGTTTTATTCAACTAACTATATATCATTTAGGGTGAAGGATTTCAGTCATCAGACTTCTGGATTTAGATTTATCAGGGGAAAAAAATGATGCATCATGAAGAGCATAGCTGAGCTCCCTGTTCCCCTGAAATCCTTTCTGCCAAAGATTGTTGGAGAAACACTTATTTTTAAGCCTGCAGTTGTCCAATTTAAAGTTGAAATTTGTTGCCTTCCGTGAAAATAAACTGCGCACCTGGCAGCTGAGCTGTGAGCATCCATCTTTAAACAGGACTAATGAGAGAAATCTAAAATACTAGTCAACGATTATTTGCAACACGACTTTGGTAACATTTAAAAGAACTTCAACTTAAGTCCTCTGAAGTGTTTTCTAAAAGTATGGAGCTTAAAAGACCGGGAAATAGGGTTTATGCTGAAAAATCCCTCAATTCTCCTTTAAATATCTCAGGAAGGTTTCATGGTAGAGACTGTTGCCTGGAAGCTAATCACATGGTTGCATTCAGCTGTGACCCTTGACCTTCAGTCTAATTTAGCAAACAGTTCATAATGATGAATTCAACATCAGCTGTATTCTGGTCGTTGTTCCCATCATGCTTTGGTTGAGCCCGTCAACCAAACGGAGGCTGTGTTTTGTCTTGTCAGCCTGTCAGAAAGACGTTTGTTTTGGCTACTGACTCGTGTCAACATCGTCTCCAGGAGCCAGACCAGAGCGGCTGCCCTGTTTCGATGAGGAGTGCTGGCAGCTGATGGAGGCCTGCTGGAATGGCGACCCTTCCCAGAGGCCCCTGCTCGGTATCGTGGAACCCAGCCTGAAAAGCATCATGGTGCGTCTGTGCAACTCCAACTCAGAACAGAAAAGCAGCAGCTTGGAGGACTCGACCTGAAAACACTCAGACGAACTGACACGGGTGTGACGGATGTCATGACCCATGAAGTATTGTGTATATACGAAGAAGCCGCCAGCAGTGAGTGATGTTTGAGCTCTCCTCCTTGCTCACTCATTAGATTAACCTTATTTATGAGGAGTCAGAACATTTCACATATGTGCATTTTATTGTCTGACCTTTGTGTATTTGTAAACAAACTCCACAACATGTTGTCTGCGTAGCTGCTGGGCTAATTGCTGCTTGGTCATAGAATTAATTAGAGTTACTAGATGCAAATTGTTTTAAAATTAGTCCACTGTCAGTATTATGAAAAAAATATAAATATATTAAAAAAATAATTTTAAATTGTATTTAAACTGAACATGTCTGCATCTGTACAAATACATCCTTTTTTTTTAAATAAAATGATCTGTTACAGCACATGAGCCTGTGTGTCAGAAGCTGTTCATTACAAAGGATTCTGTCTGCATTAAATCATTGCTTCCCCACTTTTTATGCATAAAACTAGCACTTTCGTTCCCCCTTGTTAAGTAAGTTTTAGACACGTCGATTAAATGTTTCAGTAATTTCCACAAGAAAAAAAAAGAACAGAATCTGGAAAATGATTTTTTTCCCCCGCGATTTTCTGTTCTATAATCATGTCAAAACATTTACCTCCTGACTTTTGTGCAAACCAGTGAACTACTGCTCTAAATATTGTAGACTTAGGAAAAAAGAAACATTTTAGAATTTTCAAAAAACTTCATACAAACAGCACTTCATCTTAAAAGTAATTGCTGAATTAGTGTGTTTAATTGACCAGCAAAAAACAAGAGAGATTAAGTGATAAAACCATATTTCAGGTGCAACATTACAACCAGAACCAGGTGGGTAGACGGTTGGGTTAACTCTGTTAGTAGTGGTTTAAGTGATGAGGCGGAAGCTAATTTGAGATTTAATTTAATAACGGAACAATTAGTGTTGGGTGCGAAGTAGCAGAACGCGACAAACAATAATGGAGGTCGAGCAGTGAGCTGGTTCTGAATCGGAACTGTTGGAATTTCAGTTTATATGAAGATTCAGCAAATGTGTTACCTCAGGAGAGAACCAGACTGGCCATTTCCCCATCTTATGCCATGCTAACCAGCTACTGGCATCATTAAAATACCATTTATTAAGTTACTATAAATTGTTTTATCTTCATCCAAATCTGGCAGAAAGTGAATGAGCATAATTTTTGCTTTTAATCGTCAGTAGTGAAATGACAGATTCAACAAATATCAGTTTATTTCACTCGTCCAGCAGGTTGGCTGAATTTACTAGCACATCTCAAAAAATAATATTTAAGAAAGTGAACAATTAACATATCCTAAACTCATTATGCATTACACAACTAAATCGTTTCATGCATTTTACTGTTTTGATCCTTACAGTTGTTGCCCACAGCTCATAACCCTTTTAAAACAAACAAAGACAAACTGGTAGAAAACACTTTAATCAGTAAAAACAGGAGAGGCAGAGGAAAAGATTAAAACTCTGTTGGGAAGCCGCAGCTGACACGACTGACCTGCTAGTGTCGATTTTTCTTATGGCATGAAATTTACACATTAAATACACGTGGTTGGTAAAATGGCATCCGCAAATATCACATCAATCTCACCGAAGGTAGCGACTAAGATAAAGATATTTTCTGCTAAAAACAGGGAAGTTTACATATTTTACTTACATTTAGAGATATGTCCTTGGTTCATTTACAGGCCACTCTGTACAGTAAAACTGGATTACAGCTCAAATATTATTACAGCACAGTTCAGCATGGACTTCATTATTTTACAAATGACACAAGCTCTGCGGCTAATCTAAAAAATACAGCTGTTTTAGTCACTGAACTCGAACGAACGCACTCACTCCTCAGAAAATAATTGAAAATGAGAGAGCTTTAAAGTTCTATAAAAATGTGCTCTCCGTGATTTAGGAAAACAACAAAGGTTTATCAAAAGTCCTTTTCAGGTCTTCACATGCAGGCATTCTTATTCTCACAGAATGAGAATTAGCTTATAGGGAGCGTCCTCTAATGGGCAGGCACAGCTGTTGTCTTCTTTTAAAAGTTCAGAAATCCACAGAGAGCCTCTGGTGATGAGCCGCCCTGTTTCTGTGCCTCTCGGACATTTCAGTGAAGAAACTCAGACAGCTCCCACAGCGAAGGGAGCGAGACGTCACAGAGCTCGGATAAAGGAATTTCCCTGAATGTTTGCACGTCTATACCTAAACAACCCACCCAAGCACAACCTTGACCTCTGTATTGTTCCACAGTTTTCACAACAACACAAACAAAAAAAACAAATCAATCGACCGCCAATAAATCTGTGCGGTAAATTAAAAAAAAAAAAAGTGCATTACTTCAAGTACGTAAACAAAATGATTTGTTTAAAGGGAGACTGGTTCTGTCAGTGTGTGTGAGCCGGGGTCAGAGTGGCGACTCCTGAGGTTTGGCACACATGTATGAACGCACACGCACACGCACACACACACACACACACGGACACACACACACACAGAGTACAGTGCGCACACGCTCCTTCAGAGGATCATGATGACGAGGGCAAATTCCTTCTTCTTCCACATGTAAACAGGAGTCCGGAGCTCCGTGCTGAAGAAGGAAGCTCTACGACCTGCAAAGACACACCCCTCCGTCAGCGTGGTCACATGGAGGTGTTGCAGTGGCTGCTGGGAGAACAGGGTGGTGGCGTGGAGGAGATGAATGTAGTGCGACACCAAGAGGGAAAAAAAAAAAAGTTTGTGAGGCGATGGAAAACACACACACAGGTGGAGAGAGGTGACAGATGCTTAAATGAGGCACCAATCTGAAGACAGTGATCCTGATTCACTGAGAATCAGAGCTTCATGAAATAAAATTAAAGAATAAAAATCTATGAATTTTTTGGAAGAGAGAGGGGCAAAGAAGGTTGATTAGTAAACTACAATTTTCATTGTTTTTTTTTTTTCCATTCTAAATGCCTTTAAGACATAATCATCTATTCATTCATGGTCTCTGTTAACACTCAGCTGCAGTTGAACGCTGATGTCACACTGAGACATCGTTGTCTTCATAATGGCGCTACAAGCTAATCACAATCACACGATATTTCATATTTAATTTCGGTGGTCACATGCCTGGTTATGATGGAACCTTTTTTTAATGACTGAAATGTTTGTGATGTAGAGAATCAAAAGCAGGCATTAAACATCGAGTTTCTCCTGATTCAATCAAAACGAAAAATTTTAATTTTCAAATGTTTGTTGTAAAGAACAGCTCACGCTTAATCACATGATATTAAAAGGATTTTTAAAATACATATTTAAAATAAAGTATCATCAAAGGGGCTGTTTGGGTGATGAAAACTTTTATGGCAACACTTTACGATAACGGTACATTAATTAACATTACTTAATGCAGTAATAAGCATTTACTAAGAATGAAATGATGTGCCAACTTATCATTAACTACACATTAACTAAGATTCTAATTCCTACATTATTCAGTACTTTAAAACCATGCTATTAAGTGTAATACATGTGCTGAACTTTATAATCAGAGTCACAAGGAGCATGAATAAATGGTTAATTCAGGTTAATAAATGCTTTATTACTGTAGGTTTGGGTGGTTTCCTGTGTCAAAAAGCTTCTCCTTGCATTATTTCCCTGTTGGTTAATGGGCATTACTCTGTTAATTATTGTTAATTGTATGGTTAGAAACTATTGAATAAGTACCTTAGCATGAGGGCAGTTAGTGATCACATGAATCATTAATTAAATGCTTACTACTGCATTAACTAACGTGAACTAATGTGCCCTCATTGTAAAGTTTTACAATTTTTACACTGTGAAAACAGGACAGAGCCTTCAGCAATAAATCAGCAACCGCAGAGACAAACTGCTGTGTTGTTGAAGCTTCGTTCGGCTGCTTTATTTCAGACTCGGTGTTAATAGAAGGATAAAAATCTGGAGCAAGGCGAATGCAGGGATGGCCCGCCGCGACATCGGCGTGCTGAGCAGCGAGTACAAAAAGACGGGCATTATTTCTGATAGTCGTTAAAGCGGAGCAGGACGGGTTCTGTCTTCGTCTGGTGTGACATTAGATCAGGTGGAAATGAGACAGACCACAGTCAATGAGAACGACAGCGGACACGCTGAATGACTCCGGCCGCACGGTAAGACAGCTGAGGACGAGTCAACAGGTGAGTCATGCTAATATCTGATATCACCCCCCGCTAATACTCACTCTGACCCCGATGAGTCGCCGTCCACCGTTCCAGCCTTGATGCTCATGGCGACACCGTTCAGCTGATCCGGTAGGCTCCCTTTAGCCGGCCCGGCTCGCCCGTCGCTGGCGGAGGAGCCGTGCGGCGACACCGTGCCAGGGGTGTTTCCACCGAGCTCGTTACGGACGCGGTCGGGACAGTTCCTCTCTACGATGGGAGAAAGTTGCTTCTTCTTCAGGATTCCTGCATGAAAGGCAAGATTACACACGTGGGGAAAAAAGATGAAAAAGCACGACAACCGTTATGAGATTTGTTTAAAAATCATTGTAGGTGTTTTTTAATTCGCACATGGCTAAACTTTACCTTTATGAGGGTGGGCAATGAGGCTCGGCAGGCTGGGCAGCAGCAGCGTCACGCTGTCCGGCGTCCTGCCGTCTGTGCGGGCGTCACGGCCGAGACTGGACTGTGGATGTGCCAGACTATCCTGCTTCAGTCTGTCTGCACCTATGAGCTCGCTGTCGCCGCCCGCTGCTGTCATGTTATCTGCAGGCCACAGCAGCTTGTTGTTGTCTAAGAAACAGCAACAGGATACAATGACTCACATCCAATAATATTACAACATGCGCTCCCTAACAATTAATGCTACCTTTCAAGCTCATTTTTCTTCTGTGAGCTCATATTTCAGCCAGCCAGGACACAGGAACTGCAGAGCAAGCTGGTTCTGACTATGTGATGGGAACTGGGATTTATTACAACATGACACCAGTTAGACCTCTCTGTGTCAGATATCTTCAAAACATGTGTTTGACCTTTCAATGACCTTGACCTTTGACCTAGAAAGCCTCAAAGGTAATCAGTAACCCTAACCGCTGCAGCCAGTGATGTCAACTGTGCAATTACAGTAGTTGGACCTCTCTGTTTCGATTCTTTCCGAAGTGAAAGAATTTCATCGAAAGTGGTCAAGCAGTTTTTAGTGTAACTGGGCTAACAAACACACCACTGAAAGCATGACCTCGTCCAACCTCGTTGACGGAGGTAAAAGTGCCAAACTGACGAGGTTGTGTACGTCAGATAAGTCATTAACGACAACAACAAGGCGAAAGAATTGATCCACTGACACTGACTCTGGTGCAACATTACAAAGGTGTGAACAGTAGAGTGTCCGTACCCTGTGGCGGTGCTCTCTTTCCCACGTTGGACGCCAGGTTTTCCCAGCACTCCTCAGGAGGGAGCGGCCCCTCCTCGTCCTCGCTGTCGGAGGAGTGCGTGGAGGCGTAGGAGCCGCTCTGGTCGTCCTCCAGAGACAGGTCGCTGTCCGAGTCGCTGTCACAGTCTGCACGCAGAGGAGAGTGGTGTCGTCACAATAATCACCACAGTGGCAAACTGAACCTGAGGTAGCCAACGGGAAAAATACCGTCCAAGCGCTCCTTGGTTTCATGGAAGAGCGACGTGTGGTCGTTCAGAGCGATGTGCGCCTGACTGTTATTTAAGCCGTCATCCCTGAGGAGGCACGAGACATAAGATCAAACAGCTGCTCCTCTGTCTGTTGGGAAACACAGCGTGTGAACGTCATATCGTACCGGAGCAGGAACGGCGCGTAGCTCTGCTGGCTCTTTCCGCTCTGCATGGTGCCGTTCAGAGACACACTGGAGTCTCCGAAAGGAAGGTGGTACAACTGGCCGTCCATGTAGTTCGTGTTGCATTTAAAGCTCTGAAATACACAGATGTTGTTGTTTTAGCGTCGCTGTAGAAATTTAAAAATGATACCTGGGCAGAAATTTCTGAGCAACACTTTGATGCGAAAACAACCGGTGATTTTCTATATTTTCCCAAATCACAACAGCAGAGAGGCTGATGTTTCTGCACAGTACACGTACACAAGTAAGTAAACAAAGAAATAAAGGAATGAAAGGAGGATGTTATGTTTTTCACCTGTGTAAAAATGTATATTATCAACATAACTCCAAAAAATTGCAGACAAATTGGGATGAAATTTGGCATGTGGTGTGGGTGATCCAAATCCACAGCCTGATCAATTTTCAAAACTGGACATTATTTAACATTAACTCATGTTAAATAATGTAGCCTAACAACTGTGAAGTGCGTCAGCTGCGCGAGTAGGATCCGGCCCGAGAAACAGACACAGACTTATTAGCAGAATCAATTATCGTTTGTTTTGGATTCACCGACATTAGAGAAATACAGACTATCGACAGCCTTATTGTTGTCTCGGAAAACCTGCCTCTGTACTTGACGTAAATGAAACCAGCATGTAGTTTCATGTTAGCTGGGGACAAAAAGCTCCAGGAACTCAAAGCGTGCGGCGTGTGAGAGTCAGCTGCAGTAAAGCTGAGCTCCACAAACCCGGGATGTCTGACTGAAAGGAATATTTGTGTTGCCAGGGGACTCACCGAGGCCCTGGATTTGATCATGTGGTCCGGGCGCTTGCGGCTGCAGCAGTATTTCATGGCGCTCCTCGCCTCCTTATTGAAGACAATGCGGAAGAAGAAGACAAAGGGACCCTGGAGGGTTGGACAGCAGACGGGGAGAGGAAAGGTCAGGAAAATGACAGGGATCAAACTGCAGGACCGATGGGAGTGAGGGGCTCACCTGCACACAGTTGAACCCGGCGAACAGGTAGTGGAAGATGATCATGTCGCTGTTGACGGAGAGGAGCGCCAGGAAACACGTGACTGAGGCCAGGAAGAGAACGCCACCTGCGGTCTTAAGGCCCGAGCTGCAGAAAATACATCACATGAGATGGATAAACTCAACGTTATTGTCAAACGCCACAATACTCCAGCTACTACTAATTTTTATTATCAGTTAATTGTCGGACCTACATGATGCCAAACTTAGATATGGCAGCCATGGAAGCATGTCAACTTATATTTGAGCAAAGTGTTGGGACACTCACACACGGGGCTCTTTCTTCTCGATGCTGTGGTGTCTCAGCGTGCAGGAGGCTCGGGACGACAGGAAGTACAGGAAAATGTTCATCTGCGGACACAATCATCAGGCTGCGTTTGTTGACAGTAACTCGGCGTGTTTGGCATGTTGGACTGTAACACTGAAGATCTGTATTGTATTCATGTTTTGTTGTGTCAGTATTTGTGTGCAGAACGATGCAACACGAGACGATGGCAGGGACTCACCGACGCCACGGTGGCGATGGGTCCTGCGAAGCTCCAGATCAGCGTGTCGTACATGGACAGCCAACAGAAGTCCGGGTTCCCGTAGCCTTCAGGGTCCAGGCCCACTGCCAAACCTGGACCAACACAGACACACATCAGTCTGCGGAGCCTCTACAGAACGGGTAAACATACGATGATTTCAGTTTTCATCTCGATTATCTCTTCAGTCCTACTGAATCCTCTATGTTTCCGTATCTCTGAAGCAGTCATGAGGAGTAAAACAGCACAGCTGACTACATAACATTTTCCTGGAGGACACTTTCTGAATGATATCTCCATCTTGGCATCAGAGGGTCAGCGGTCACAGGGGGCACATATCTCTCTGAGAGACTGTGAACATGTTCCACTGCAGCCCACGTCGCACAACAAAATAAAAGCACAGTCACGGGATTGAAGAAGCTCATAGCTGCATTACCAGGCATCATATTTGACTTTCTAAGTAAGAAATAAAAACAAAAGAATAGCACCCCCTATTGGAAAACAATTAAACTACGAAGCGTCATAATATTTACTTATCATGAATTCAGCTATTTTTTATTTACCCACCATTTTTTTTATGTCTAATGTCAAAGTGTGTCTCATTTTCAACTAACTGCAACTGGAAGTAGTCAACTTGGTTGACAGGCGGCTGCAGGGGAATTTCCCAAAAACTCCCAACTCAAAACTCCAAACTCCCACAAGGAAGCAGCACAACACGAGACACATCAGGGAATCACCATGAACATGTGCGATCTGAGTGTCAACTGGACTCTGAGTAACTGAGATATGGCTGCAAATATTATTTTTTAACAGAAAACACCACATGGCTGTCAACCCCAAAACATTTGAGATCTAATCAGTAGCAGAGCTCATGGATATCTGACATGAAGGATCTGAGCGATTCCATTATATTGGCGATTCTGGCGTGAAATGTTTTGGTTTTATGACAGTTTTCATCTCGATGTGCTGGTCTACACTCCATCAGCACTTTCTGTGACATCAGGAGGTTTCAGACCTGTGATGAAGGCAGGCACTCCCCAGCCAATCAGGTAGTAGAACCTCATGGGTCCATAGTTGATGTCTCGCACTTCGCTGATCATGCGGTAGATGTGCAGCCCCTCCAGGAAGAGCCAGGAGAAGGCGCAGAGGTAGAGGAAGTGCAGCAGGATGGCGATGACGGTGCACACAAACTGCGGAGAGGAAGAACATTAAGACGTTAACGCACAACAGGAAACGTCATCAGTCAGGTGAGATGGATGGAGAACGACGTGGTTACCGGGTTGTCGGCCTGGTTGATGCCCAGGATGAAGATGAGCTCAGAGAGGAAGAGCGCGGCGGCTCCGTTGTTGATGATACTAGTCTTGTTGCACCGCATGGCTCTCAGACAGAGGAGGAAGACGGTGGTGAGGAAGAGGAAGCTCAGCGTCACTCCCACCGTACTCCACGTCAAGATTTTGACGGGCAGGATCTCCCCGTTCTGACACATTAGAGGGGGAGAGGAGCCTGAGTCAGGGCAGAGCGGCGGCGGAGTGAGGTTTCAGAGGAAACTGTTTCAGTGTCACTCACCTCCCTCCTGGAGATGTCCATGAGGACGGCGAAGCTGGTCATGTGGTAACACTGACAGCTGATGTGGGTGCCGTTTCTAAAAACCACCTCGCAGCCCTTTGCCGACCAGCCGCCCTTCCCGGCCCTGCCGAGAAGAACACACAGAGGCCAGTGTGAGGAAGGCACCACTCATTTTAGTTTCACGGTGCGCTGTGTGTGCCGCGCTCACAGTATGGTGTGGTTCCAGAAGACACAGATGGGCTTGGAGCGCTCCTCGGTGGTGACCAGGCGGAACTGCACGGTGATGGGTTTGTCCAGAGGGTGCTGCAGCAGCTCGTCGTTGTCGTGGACCAAGATACTGACCACCGGCGTGTTGATCACCGGACGCTTTGGCACCCTGAACACAATGAGAACAATAACACAACAGGTTAACAACATGAGTTCAGCAAGCTTGAAGAAGGTTTTGTTTTTTCTTGAGAGTCTGAGGGAAGTAAAAAATAAAAAAAATCAAGGCCTTGTAAATAGACAAATGTTGCCATTGAAAGTGCTTGAATTTTTGTATTTGTGCAAGAGCACAAAATTTGAGCTATTTAAAATTTTTACCCGTTATTTAAGAGGATTTATCATTAAGAAAAGATGAGGAAGACCACAGTGTGGGGACACAAAAACAAGGGACCAGTTATACAATACATCAGAGTACAATTTGGACTGTTAGTTCAGATTTTAATTCATCATTAAAACCTTGACTGTTCAAAATAAAACTGGTTAAATGATTTTCGGCTGTGGATCAGTACTTTTAAAAAAAAAAACCAAACATTTTTAGCATATTTGTACAGTATCATGATAACACCGACACTGAACAGTAATAATTTTGACCACTTTAATCTCTCTTTTGTATTTAATCACGTCCTCTCTTATTACACCAACCACAGGAGATTGTTTTCAGGATTGCTGACCTGAGCTAATCTAGACTTTTATGTGCTCCAAGCTGAACAGAAATCCAAGCTCGTGTTCACAGAACACATTGATCACAATAAAATCCAGTCCTAAATTAAAAAACTCATTGCTTTTCAACCAATGACTTTTAATGAATAATTCTGACCTCAGGCTTCTCTTGTCGGGATCGTAGCGCTCTGGTAACAGCGATGCCAGGCTGTAGAAGATGATCACGCTGGCGATGGCGTCCTGCTGGTCGTCGTCCGGGTG
>KV751324.1:20813088-20852515 GCA_001698575.1 Mola mola | reverse complement strand
CGAAGATGTGAAGCCGTAACAAGAAAAACACTGATCATTTTATATAAATGCAGTCGGGGTTTCCGGAATGAAAGACGACAGGGTTATTTTCGTGTGTGAGCAGACTGACCGGCGAGGCAGGTGCAGGAGTGGCTGTCCCAGTCGTCGCTGCAGTAGCTGTTGACAGGACAGGGGTTGGAGCTGCAGGGGTCGGGCACGCTGCAGCCCGGCTCCACGTTCACCTTCCTCGCCTGAGACAGACTCAGAGCCCCGCCCACACGCAGACCCTGTCGGCAAACACACAATCGTGTACAAATCCAGGGAAGCGCAACACTGTTAGCAGACAGATTTTTGCTATCTGTAGGGCTCTCAGGTACGTTGCGTGTTTTAAAGTTGAAACGAAGTAAAAAGGGAAAAGCTTGCAAAGGTCCCAAGATTGTGCTGACAATGACCCTGACGATGCCTTTTTAGATGTGTGTAAAAAAGACTTCGAGATACCAGTCTGTGTAAATGTTACCAGTAGATGTTTACCTGTACTCCATCATAACTTTAACAAGTTAAATCTTTTTTTCCCAAACACAATTGGCATTATTTTAAGTCAACAACTGACTGTCTGGATTTAAAGTAGGTCAAATCCTGTGCTATTTTGTGTTTGATGCCCATTTTCCGGCTTATTTATTTATGTATATGTAATGTAGCCACCCAAAACATAATTAACTGATCAAATTAAGATTCCTTATGTTCTGCAGTGGCACCACACCAAAGCTCTCTAGTGGTACTCTCTGAGGTAGTTTGCTGCTTTTAGGCAAGAACACAGTGGCTGATTGATATCACTGGTGTCTACAGAAAGGACAGACCTGTATACAGCCACGAAAACCATGCTGAATTTTCCCATCAGGCCTTGCCAAACCACCAACGCTCACAGTCTTTAGTTTACAGTCTCGCAGCTTCCCATCCACCTCCATACTGGCCTGAAAAAGTGCATGATAGATGTTGAGGCTGCAAAAAAAACAAGAACTGCGATCAGGGTGATTTATAGTTACTGTGCATCATCGCTCACCAGGTAGAGTCCCTGATCTACAGACAGCACTGCTTTGTGGAGGCTCGCTGCTCCCCCCAAACTGCTGATATCCAGCTGCAAATGGTGCCAGTCCCCATCGTTTACCAGCACCTCCTCGACGCGGGAGAGAGTCGAATCCTCCCCTCTGTGCAGCCCCATCAACACGCTCCCCCCGCGCAGCTACAGAGGCAGGCAGATAAGACAGTGAGGGCACAGCAGGAGGGATGCAAACCAGCGTCCAGTAACAGAGGAGATAAAAGAGCGAGGAGAATGAAACAGCATCAGATGACGGACAGAAACATCAAGCCCTGACAGATCCTCTCTCTGCACACTCCACCCTCAAAGTTCAATGGAATCTCAGCACATCGTAGGTGTGCAGGCTGGAAATAGATTATCGGACAGTTACGTAAACTCAAAGAGGAGTCAGTCTAGACGCTTTCAAACACACGGCTGAAAATACCTCAGACGTGTCGGTCAGGAGAGTCTGAGCAGCTGATATTTATTCAGTCGTGTTGTAGGGACTCAAACGGCCAACAGGGGGAGCCTAGAGCCTGTCTGACTGCGTAGGTGAGGATTCCTGTCATTCTCCCACTACATCCCAAACCCAGAGTTTCCAACTTTTCCATAAAGAGTTCCATCTAATTTTTGATTCACTGATTGAGTTAGAAATCATCGAAAATTTGTACTTATTTGTTCCAACTGAAGTTTCCCCTGAAGTATGACGTGTAATGTAGAAACAGAAAGAGAGAGCGAGAGCTGAATGAATCCAGAGCGCCTGTCAGAGTGTGTGCACGTGCAGAGAGATAAGGTGCTGTGTAAACACACCTGCAGTGTCAGGTTGTGCTGCAGGCCGGAGGAGATGTGCAGCAGCGTGGCGCTGGCCTGACGAGTGCGGAACATCAGCTCTACGTGCCAGGGGACGGAGCCTGCCGCCGCCGCCATGTTGTTCCACTGCAACACACTGTTGCCAAGGAAACGCTGCGGACTGGCCATAACTGCAAGTTAAAAATCAGATGACATGTAAGGAGAGAGGGAGAACTTGGAAGGAACAACTAAACAAGAGTTTCTCACAGAGTGACTCATCACTGGCAACCATCTCGTCCACATTATTACAGCCAACAAAACCCTCAGTTTGTTAGACAGAAAGATTCTTTACTTTAGTAATCTTCCAGCTTTTGGTGGCTGTTACAAGGCACTCGTTGAGAAAAAAGTATAAAACAGCAATTGCTGTTTGAGCTCCACTGTGCAGAATGATGAACATGCAGAGTTGTTTTTTACATTAACCTGCACAAGGGAGGAGGAAAAAATTATCATTTTAAGGCCGATGATTTGATGTCAAATCAATTCAGATCAACTTTTACTTGTGTAGTTCATGAATCAGAGGGTCGTTTTTGTGTGTCTGACTGAGAGAAAGCCTTCTGGCTCGTTCACATGACAGCTAAGCGGCACCTAAGGACACTCTGCCCGATGTGAAACCGTTTCTTCTCATCTCTGTCTCAGTGTGCAATGTGAAGAAAAGCAGCCAATGGAAACGATTGATTCGTGATGGTAAATAAACCTGAATTACTCTGGCTGTTGCTGTTGGTTGGTGATAGAGAAACCGCTGTACAATCTCAGTCACACCACTTCAAATTTACAGAAAAAAGCTAAAAGCGTTTGGATCCATTAACTTGAGGTTCATGCGCACCTCTTTTCCACCTGTACAGAGCAGCAGAGAGGCGAAACAACAACACATTCATTTTTATAGAGGCACATTTTATATACACACAGCCCAGTACAGCAGAAAAGAACTAAATACAACATCAAGTTTGTCTTCGAAATTTCAGAAAATAACAAAATATGTAAAAAATTATAATTACATTTTATGTCCAATTTACAGTCTAAAACCCAAACTTCCGAGATTACAAACATAAAACAAAAAAACTGTACATCTTCATGCTGAACCCATATTTGCATGAAAACTAACAATTGAAACATTCATATCTTACTTTTCGACAGAACACAGTCAATTGAACTGACCTTCAATTTTATTCCAAATATGTTTAATCTTCAATATATACTATTAGATGCTCATATTATAGGTAACTATAATTTTATGTTGAATAATGACATTTAAATCTTTCTTGATTCTTCTTGATGCCCAAAAAAAAAACCCTTTTCCAGTCATTCTATTTGGACCGGAACATGAAAGGTGTACTGTTTTGCTCCAGTCGTTTACATTCCCTGTGTCTCCTCTCAAACAGCACCGAGCCATAAATCAAGAGAGATCTCAGCTGCAGAGGATCAGAGGAACAAGAAGAGACACTGGAGAAAACGGGGCCAGAAACACCTCCAACGCTCTGTTCCTCTTCAGTTTATCATCAGCTGAGAAATTTCAACTCAGCATTTTATGCCTCTGAATGGATTGTTCCCAATAACTGTACTGGACACTGTTGGCTTTGCTCATATTTCATGCAGCAGTTCCCGCAGGAGTGAGTTTCTTGTTTCGACCTGTTGGACATCAGCTTTGAGTCCAGCCTCACGTCTCAGACGCGGACGAGGAAACGTGAAATCACACTGCACACAAACACGACGGCCGGCCCTTCTTCCACGAGAAACACTCACCTCTTTCGCAGTTTTTCCCTCCGAATCCGAGCGGGCAGTCGCAGCTGAAGGAGCCCCACAGGTTCACGCAGGTCCCCCCGTTCAGACACGGGTTATTGTTGCAGAAGTGTCTTTTGGCGGAGCACCCTGGTACATCGGGAGAGTGACAGGATGATCCCTCCATTTGATCTGCTCTACCTCATTCTTTCATCGACATTGCAGAGTTGGAGGCTAATACAGTTTTCATAGTAGGTACAAATGATGATTTCCACTGACTCGACCTCCCTGCTGTGCTCATTACACTTGTTGTTTTCCCTCCTCTTCCAGTCTCTCTCACTTCGCTGCTCTAACAAATAAACATCATCTGACTGGCGAGCACTCACGGCTTTAAGTACAGGATGACAAACAGCAGGTCTAAACACACCTGGCAGCGTGCCGTTGTTAGCGATAAAGCTGGCCATGTCGATGTGCTGGTTGTCGATGCGCAGGTTCTTCATGCAGCCCACGAACTGCCGGTTGCGGACGGGAAAGTCCTCCGGGAGTTTTGGGACCCCGCCAAGGAGTAGGGGGCCGGTCAGGTCCAGTGACCTGAAAACACAAATGTTTACACACGCCTGGTTTCGCTTTGCCTTTACTTCATTGAAACTAAAGCAAGAAGGAGGGTAGTATGTATGAATGTATGTATTTGCAGTCATTTTCCTGCCTGGAGATGAAAATAGAAAAGGGACAAACTTCCCTATAAAGGAAGACAACGAAGCTATGCTATCGCCCTAGAGATGTGAAACTTCATCTCAAAACACGTTTACTCACTCTATTAATTAGCCGACTGCAAAGAAAAGTAAATTACTGAAGTCAATAGAGGAGTAATCACATGTTAGGTGGTGAGCAAGGATATTTATGAAATTCCCACTTCTAGCATAAGATAAAAGAAAGAACTCCTAATCCTGGATATATACCCCCTGATGGACTCACTTCTTGGATCCCGACTGGCTGCCCTGAGCAGAGCAGGTGTAGTTTCCGATCACGTGACCAAACCTGAGGGCCACAGAGGCATCGCAGTTGTCCACCGTCACCACCACGACCTTCTGGTCGGACGGGCCCTGCGGCAGGCCGGCCTGGTTTAAGATGGGCTGCAGAATGAGAGAGGAACTTGTGAACGCCGTGATAAATTATGGAGCACCTTCCATATGTTTCTGGGGAGGCTTGGGTCCAAACAATGAGGATTAAGAATGCATAATGCCTCATTTCCTCCACTGAAGTCCTTATGGATGCTGATGAGTCCGGAGAAATGTTTGTGTACAATACAATCTGATTTTTTGTGCTGTTGCACTTAATAACAATATCACAGGGTTTTTTTTTTTTAGGATTTGCATTAGTGAACTTTGGTGCATCAATGTGAAAACAGCTTGATTGAGATGAAGAGACAAAAGTTATTATTGTTTTATATAATCACATTCATTTAAGAATCCCCAAAATGTGTCAGCATAAAGATCATGAAGCAGTGGAAAAAAAACCGAAAGCAGTCTGTCGGGCTGCTATTTTTAAGTTTCTGAAGTATTTTGGTCACGCAGCATTCATGAAGGGGACTCAGAAATAGACTGTTACGACAATACCACAATTATTTCTGCTCAATTTAACAAAAGATTAATCCATAACACAACAAAGAATCTCAGCCAGGCTAAGCTGTACGTAGCTTTATGAAACACATTCAAAACTGAAACCGTGTCTCCCACTCAGGTCAGTTCCTGTTCGCTGCGAGCCCACTGTTGAGCATTTAAAGGCACAGACACACACACACACACACACACACACACACACACACACGGGAGAAGAGGCTGCTCCCTGCAGGACATTGTCACTGTCCACAAAGGATCTTCTTCATTGTCTGAGAAATCAATAGGGGGGGGGGCAACAAAAGGAGGAGTGGTCTGGCGGGGGAAGAAATGATGAGCCTGTCAATAAAAGGTTGTGACCTCTTTTCAAACCGGGCAGCTTCACTGAGGTCACTCAGAGCTCATGTTGAACCTAAGTGTGGGTTCAAACTGGTGTCGGGAGCCGTGAGCAGAGGGGCTGCTGAGCTGTCAGCTGGTCAGACGGGATTTAGGCAAGAATGAGCTCGTCTACATGTGCAGAGATGATACAAAGGGTTGGCTCGTCGCTGCCGGCTTGAAAACAGAATTAAAAGTGTGTGTTGTCCGGCTATTTATTTCTCGTGAGGTTAAACCAAAATAGGAAAGCTACATTGCTGACTGCCTTGCTGTTCTGATGTGGTCGCCAACTGATCCCCTTCGACGTCTTTAGCGGCTCTATCGAATGAGCAAATTTAATTTCAAAAAGAATCTCCTTACAAATAAACTTTTCTAACAAGATTTTGATTAAAACCTCTAACACTAAACCCAAAAATATGATTGTGTAACTGAGACCAATAACCACCATCTGGCTGCGTGTTATCACAACACTTCATCTCAGACTCTTGATCATTTTTAACGAACCAGATATGTGAGTGCTCTGAGCCACTGTTCAGAATAAAAGGAAGAAGCACAGAATAAAATGTCGCCTTTCATTCACTAAAATAACACAGCATCATCTATATTAAAAAAACACAGAAAAAAAAACCTATCAATGTGTACAAAAAATTGTAAACAAAAAGGTCCACAGCCATGCTAAAAGCTTTATATGGATGTATTAGCATTATTTATTAGCATTAGCATGTTGACATGTTGATCACTGAAACTGATGGGACTTTCATTCATTTTGTAGGGAATTTGGTGACAAACATTTTGATCAAATGATGGTGCTGGACGGTTAAAATTTTCTAAAATACATCCACGCACCAATCAAGTTGCAGTTTACATCCACACCTGTCCAGACTTTGAAGAACTTCAATATCAAGGTCATAGGTGTAAGTCTTGTGAAATGGAAGTAATCAGAGTTGATAGAATGAAGGTGAGCAACTAAGATTTGTGTCACCACCAATTCAGTATCCAATCAAATGTGAAACGGTGCTGAATAGCGGCCGGGACAGAGCTTTTGCACAACATGATGATGTCACAGTGAAGCTGATAAAAACGTCACCCCATCATCGTTTATCATTCGAGACGTTTGTGTGTAATTTTATCATGATTAGTATAAACTTTCTAAATACATATAAGGCCATTTGTGTGGTCACAATGGCCTGTGAACACCAATGTGCCAACCTCAAGGGGGGATCAAGGGATCACCCAAAACGTTTGGATTAATCCTCTGAGGAACATTAATGCCTGTGTAAAATATAAAACTTAATGGCAATCCATCTAATATTTATCAAGACATTTAAATAAAACTAATCTAAACAACAACAGGTTATAAAATAAAACACAGTGGATTTGGATTTATGGCCATCTTAAAGTAAAAGGAACTAAGTTTTCTTCCTTGACAGCAGGCCTCTGTCATCAAGCGGTGTTCCCACAGGAAGTCACACATTCAGATCAACACTGAAATGCTAAGTAGATGGAAACAGACCCCGAAAGGTGGCTTTCACTTTTCACTTGATGGTTCACTGATGCAAATTTGTTACAAATTTGTTGATGATGAAACAAGCAAACAAGCAGAGTGAATTGCCAAAGGTGAAATCATCCGACATGCTGTTTTTCCACGGTTTTTCCTTCGCTGTGAAAGCTGTGAAACAGGCAGCGCTCCAGATTGGACGCTCCTCTCACTGACCTCCGCTGTCATCAGTCACGGCTGTTGACTCTCCAATAATGACCGTCTGTCAGGACGTCTCTCGGCTGCACAAAAACCCCGTCCTGTCAGCGCCGATTGGAACGCACATATTTGCACAAGACCACATTAAACACTGCTCTCGCTCGCCACTACAGGGGATTATGGGAATATGAGTTCCCCGTCACAGAGGGTATCAGGGGTTGGACGGAGCATGGCAGCGAGCAGCACAAATATGGGGTCTAAGATTGACTGGAAACACCATAGCAACAAGAGGGGTCGGCCCTGAAGCGCGGCGTCGCCGTTCAAAGCCCGAGTCAATACTTCTCTCGGCTTTTCTTTACCCTCTTTCGCTCCTCTCCTGCGCCGCATTTCTGTCCTCGCTGGAGAACAGAGAGTGAGGGGCACCTTCCCCGGGGCCGCATCATTCACTGCCCATGGTCCCAAAGGAAGCACAGCCACACACAAAGGCAGCGGTCATTGCCATTCTCCACAGCCCCCCACCATCCTGAAAGCCACATTTCAATCTAAAATGCCCCCTCCCCACCCCCTGCGGACAGGGACGGGTCAGAGTGGGACACCATGGGATGCCTCCAGTGGGAGGAGCTGTGTTTCTACCTCAGCAACTCACAGGATGTGGAGCACAAGGATTAGTTCAGCCAGAGCAGGAGGCCGAATCCCGGAACGTTTTGACACAGCCAAAGAATGTTTCCAACATTTTCATAGGCGTCATCAATTAATTTCCACCTTTTCCTGGCGATAAACAGCCGGAGTCAAACTACTAGAAAAGTGGGTTTCAGATCCATCTCACAGAAATATGAAGTTGTCATTATCACAGACAAACAGAAATCATTGAATATTGGGGCTTCTTATACCAAAATGATTAACGAGACAAGACTGTCTTTTTAGTTTTCATCCAAAAGTCAAGAGGATTCCCCCCTAAAGACTTTATCTGGCAAAAACCTGACACGGCCATGTTATCACAGACAGTGAATAAAAAGTGCGAGCAGCGGGGGATGTTGCCTGGCAACATCTTTATGATGCAAAGTGACTTCCTCAATAGAAATGTGACATCCTGTGAGTTGGTCCTGGCTGGGAAAGTACTGAGAGGCCAGAGACAACAGCTCAATACATTCCTCCACTGATTGAGTTGTTTTGTGGTGTTCTTATTGAGCAAAGTATTAATCAAAACATATTTAGTCCAGTCTGAGCATGTCTGGAAAAACGTCGCCTTTCATTCATTCATTCACGCCCTCCCTGCTCTGGTCTGAGTCTCTCCCTCCGTCAGAGCCTCGTTGGCAAGCTGGCGCTCGTCCATACCATCAGCCTGTCAGCAGCGATTCTGCGGTCTGACAGAGCAGAAGCAGCTAACTAACACACCTCTGCCTGCGCCGTACGTTTTAGCGATTAGTCATCACTGCTGCAACCTGTAGTGCAATAAAACGACAGAGTCTGTCATCTGCAGCGGATAAAATCTGCAACCTACTGTCACTCTCACTACCTTCCATAAGCATGCGTTGTATTTTACTGCACAGCTGATGAAGAACAGCTTGAAACAGGTTGACCAAAGGTACGTCCGATATTGAACAGAAAACAGAGAAAACCTAATTGTGTATTATCATATTTGTGTTACTGCCAGCCAGCAGCTGGTTGGCTCAGTATAAAGACCAGAAACAGCTGTAAACATCAGGCAAAATGTGTAACTTTAATCCCTGCTCACTTTTAGGTTAGACAAATGAGATGTAAAGTTTTTATTAGTGAGGTAATGAGGTTATTAGTGGTGGCTCGGTTAAATGTTTTCCACAAGGACGTGAGCGCTCTCAGAAATGTGTGTATTTTCAAATGTATCTAACCGATAATACCATCAAAAGTACAACAAGTAAACCTATTTTGTTTACTGGCCTTGTTACTGTGCAGGCTGACACATTAGTCGGACCATTTCCAGTATATTTGTGAAATGAATAACGCAACGTTATCTCGGCGAGGATCATACCTTGTTGTAGTAGTGCACCTCCACCGCGTGCCACTGGCCGTCGCTGACGCCGCCGGGGATGTGTGGCGATACTGTGGTTTTGGTCTCACCTGAGGAGCCGATGACACGCAAAGAGATGAACTACTGCAACACACTCAGGGTGAACGTGTAACGAAACCGGTGAAAACGCTGGCACCTGCAGAGAAGGTCAGCTGTATCTGTTCATTGATGATTTCCATGGCGATGAAGTCGTGTTTCTCGTTGAAGCGGCCGTTGTAAAGCAACAAACCGTTCGGCTCTTTGGTCGCGAATCTGAAACAAACAGACGACATTCGGATTAAATGTGTATATATAGTTTATCTTCTACTCTTGTCACTGTTTTGTTCATGTATTTACTTCATTCTCATTGTAAGATGAGATAAATATTCAATTTGCAGATTTTTTAAATTTGTTATTAAATTTTTTTTCTCAAATGTATTGAACGTCACTATATATGGTTATATGCTTTCTTTGTATTTTGTTCATTTACTGTCCGTCGGGAACTATATAATTTGGCACACCTTCCCCTACACTATGGTGTTATGGTGTTGACTGGCGGAGTGATTTTAGCCAAGCTGACGTATCACGACCCAGTCACAGTGTTCAGGTGAGCAGCTGGACACCAAAACCTAAGTGGCTGAAGGTGTACAAGTTGTCGTCAATGTGTTTTTCCAGCGTAGCCACACCCAGAGGCATCTTAGCATCTAAGGCATCATAACGCCCAGACCGAAGCCAGCGTCACATTATGAATTGAAAGAGAGACTAAACTACTCTAAGGTCTGTCAGAGTAGTCGAACATTAACCTTGTAACCAAGCGACACTTGTAGCGGCATTATCACACTGTATTTGTATTTGACCTGAATTCCACATGCAGCACAGTGCTGCTGTTAGAATACTCCTGAGGGTGTAATAATACACAGCAGTAAACGGTCCACATACATTTGCGCTTGTTTGAGCAGTATTTGTTAAAAGCTATAGTGCCCAGATGTGTCAGGACATTACTTTTAACTCCATGTGTGTAACCTTCCTTTAAAAACTAACAGGAGCAAATGAGACTGGATACATAAAGATTCAAATGATGTGAGTGTAAAAAAAACACATTCTGTCAGCTGTCTGCACTGCACGTTAAGAGAGAGCGAACGCTGGAGATCGAACGATGCTGAGGGATCCCGGAGATCAGCGCACAGATAATGGGGTTAATCATGAAGACAGGGAAGAGTCAGTCAGACGGACAGTAAGTGAAGGAGCACGGATATCTGCGCGCCGCGGTTTGTTATCACACAGCCGCATTATAGGAGACACGAGACGGAAACTGGGCCACTGTCAGAGCATCATGGCGGGGGAAATGCATCACTGCTAATAAGAAACACAGGAGGATGGTTTCATAGTGTCTTTGCTCATGGAGGAGAGCCCAGGCAGCTGCTGTAACCCGTTTCAGACTGCTCTCTGCATCTTGATGATGCAGGGAGAACGCCCAGAGCCGCCACGCCGACGGATCCATGCATATTAATGTGTATTGCAATGTATCTGTGCACATATGGTTCGAACTCACTCTATGCATGAGTATGAGGCAGAGCACATGGTTTAACATATCACGCTTCACCTGTCAGCTGCGGTCGTCAATCAGATCCCGTGGAAATGGGTCACTGGGATGTGAGGTACAGTAAAAAAAACAAAACAACTAATCCAGCACTAACTACCTGATCTGCTTGTTATCTGTCCCACAGGGGAGCCAACAGCGAGTCTCCTGTGAGCTCGCAGACTCGTTTACTTGATCAACACGCAGTTCCATTTTTCCATAATCATTTTAAAAAGGTGGACCTTTTGAAGTCTCCTTTTTCTTTCTGAGTAAAGATGCTATTCACGCATCCAAAAACCTATCCATGGTCTCAGCGTCGGTGGCTGGAGGGTATACTGTCAATGATGCTGTTTGTGCAGTGATATTGAGGGGGAGAGCAGCCAGGGGGCTCGAGACCACTGACCCGCTTACCAAGAAAAAAAAAAAATAATAATAAGATAATCCTGACCTCGGAGGAGAGTGAATGTCGATGCTCCAGCAGATAATAACAGCAGATAGAGCGCAGACAGAGCAGTCAGATGGCTTCTATACATCAGTAAAGAAGAACTGAACGCCACCAAGAATGGATTTACAGTCTATTACTCCTCCGGAGTCTTTGACGGATCGATTTAAAAGGCTTCTCTGCGTTGCCCCCCGGAGCCCTCTGAACTAAGAGAGTAATCAACCGGAGCTAAACACTGATTCAACTGCCATCGCTGCATGACACATTAGGCAGCCATCAGTTAAAATAACAACCAGCCTGCCCGTATGTAGGGAACTGTGTCAGGCTCGGCTAACATGCTGCACGCATCAGACATGTGCAGTGGGGAGGAAAAAGGAGCCCTTTATTCATGTGAAAGTGTGAAATAAAGACACAAAAATCTAGGTTACATGTTACATGTTAAATGATAGGCTGTAAAAGGAGTCTTGTAAAATTAGTTAAAATTAGTTTTGTGTCCATTCATTTGTCTTAATGCAAACTTTCAACTGGCACATTGAGAGCACAGGCAAGAGACAAAACTGTAAAAATATATAATATATAAACAAGGGTACAAATGTTAGTGTCGATGAACCAACATTTAAGTTTATGAAACAAGTTACTTAAACGTCCACTGATTCACCGGAGGATGAAAAAAGGCATTTTTACATTTTTATTGCCATTTTCTTTAAATATGTTTTTTATATGAGATTATTCTCCTGTTCCTGTTAGAATGTTTCTTGGTACTTTCTGTCCAGTAAGTTTCTAGTGTTTCCTTGTGCTTTTGCAGGTTTGTTCCTACGTGTTGGACTCTGTGTTTTTGGATTTGGAATTTTGCATTGTTAGCTCATCGGACTGATTTACTGCCTGCCTTTCGATGATTAAGTATTAATTTATTCCTCTCTGCTGTGGTCTGCATTTGGCCCCAAACGTTGGCCCCCGAATCATGACCAATATGGTTGATATTTGTGGTTTCAAATGGATTAACATCAAATCTGATGCGACTACATGTTCCCACTGGTCTATTCTTTAAATTCCACATTAGCATTGATATCATCATTCCATTATTTTTGTTTTACGACCAAATACCTAAAAAACATAATGCTTGTCAACGTAAGCTGTTCTATTATACTAATTAACAAAAGCTAGCAAGCTAAGACACTAAACCATGATGGTGAACAGGAAAGACCTGCCAATAATCAACATGTCACTGTGAGTTATCGTTATCGTGCTAGTAGTAGCATTTATCTCAATCTGCACAGAACTGCTAGCATGGCTGCTGATTCTGTCTCTCATGAGCTGAAGCACTTTTAAGAAAATATATATATATTAATAAATATTTGCACAAATCCAGATGAGTGACAGTTTAGATCTGTGAAATCTCCTCCTTGATTTGAGAGTTCGTCAGTCAGAGCTGTGATAGTGAATGAGATGCAGCATCTTAATGAATGAGACCTAAAATTAGCACCTGAGTGAACAAGATCCCCGTCCTGAGCCGTTCATCCTAAGAGAACCTGATCGGTACAGGCTCAGGTAGCGCTCGTTGAACTCACCTGCCTCGGGCTCTCAGCATCGGCGCCTTTTGTACAGCATCTACTTAACAGCTTCTGTAACCTGCCAGTGAAATGTAGACCACCCCCAAAACTGGTTTGAGCGGTTCTCCATCAAAAAAAACAAAACTGTCATCTGAACCTGGCTTAAAGAAGGGCCGGGTTCCTGAAGCTAACAAGGGGAATATTATTTTCACTGGCAATCAATGTGAGGGCCGACCTTCGGCCAAGCACGTCTACAGTGACACGGATCACAATGAGCACAACACACTGGCAGAACACACTCGCTGTGACAGCATCCGAGAGGCGATACTTGCCGTCGCTTACTGTGACGCATCAAACACAACGGACTGCTTTTATCGCTGACTGCATTTATCCCATGGAGACTGAACCTCCTGCTGTCCTCGCATGTGTTCAGTCTTCATGGATCATCTGCTCATGTCTAAAGCATGTGAAAGCTTTAGGTTCATAGTTCATAATGGTGACCGTGACGATTTGGCTTTTTCGATTTGTGATCTCTATGGAAAAGAAGATACCTGAATGCTAATTAAAACACCACCTCCGCTTCTTAAACAAAGCGCCAGCGTTACCAATCCCACTGAGCTGCTTTTCTTCACACTAATCAGTTTTTCAGAGAAAGATTTTGTCTGAAAGTAGTATGATCTGAGATTTCTGTCCAGTTTTCTGATGTTTTCTTTATCATTATCATACAGGGTGAGATTAGAGCACGTTGAGGGCTGCAACGATTAATCAATTAGTTGATTGAAAGAAAACTGATCGACAATTGTTTTGATGACGAAATAATCGTTTAAGTCTTGTTTCGAGCGAAATGATCAAACATTGGCTGGTTCCAGGTTCTTATATGTCAGCATTTGCTGCATTTCTGGCAGTTAATAAAGACTATTCGGGTTATTATCAATTGGCTAAAAAAAGCAATTGAATGACATCCAAAGCATTTTTCACTATTTATTTAAAATTATAGGGTAAATGATTAACCGATTAATTGTGAAAATAACTGGCACGTTCATTGATATTTAAAATTATCATTATTTGCAGCTAGTCTTTATCGTCATTATCTTTTATGGAACTTCTAACAAAATCCTTTAAATATATATTAAATTGTTAAACAGTGTGTCATAGTTTTGACACTGTAACACTATAATTTTTAGCACACAGAGACCACATTGGTTACAGAGACAGCGGAAGCAGAGTCATATATTTAGAAATTAAACAGTCAGGAAGAATAGAAACAGTGAGGGACACTAATGACTGGCCTGAAGAGTTTTAGAGGACTCATACTTGTTAAAGACTGATGAGCTCTCTCAAACTTCAATAACAATGTTGCCTAAAGACACGATGACCATCCGCAAACGGCCTCGCAGGCCTCACCTTGGTGAGCCGAAACACAAAATGCTGACTCACAGCTCAAAGTGAGCAGCCACACCGACTGTAATAAGTTCAGATTCGCTCTTGGCTGCATCTTAATGCTATTCAAGTCTCTTCTCCCAAACCACAGCACCTTCTGCTCGCCTCCCGTCCAGCCTGAATGCGCGGCAGCACAGTGGGCTGGAGCTGCTGTATTTATAGTGCAGATTTAGGATCAGAAAGCCTGCAGAAGGTGGCTGTTGTTCAGTGAGCCCATTATTGCCGTTAAACACCATTATGGTTACATAAATGTGAGGTGGGGGTGCATGCAGAGGAAGGCTGTGTGGGCGGATGAAGAGTGAATCACAGATTGCTGCGCGGTGACGGGAAGCGCAGGTGACCCAGGTGAGCTGCAGCCGAGGCGCTTACGTGAGCGAGAGGGTGAAGTGGAAGCGCTGGCGGAGGCCCTTGAAGGTCAGGAAGGAGTGCGGGGGGAAATTGCGCGTGGTCATCTCGCAGTAGGGCTTCTCGTAGCCACCTGGCGGGCACTCGCATTTGAACCCCCCAACCAGGAGGTTGACGCAGGTGCCGCCGTTCTTGCAGATTCCTGGGGCACAGCGGCCGGAGCGGGACGACAGCTCGCAGCGCTCGCCTGGAGGAGACAGAAATCAAGATTAATACTGTTTGTGACCGGTAGCACCAAATCATCATGGAGACGCCATACGCCTGCAGCTGACAAAGCACACCTCTGAGGACTCGACTGCCAAAATAATGAAGAGTTTAATATTCTACTGTTTCAATCTTTCTCTCTCTGTGTCGACTCCCCCTCCCCCGCCTCGGACATGGTTTCAGTTTGTGCTGCATTTCCATTCAGTGAGAAAAGTCCGTGTCTCCAAGAAGAGAGCTGGACGTGTTTATGCATTCAGGCCCCAAACCGTCAAACAAAATGACTGTAGTCTGTGCAAGCTGTCGTGGCTCACGACAAGACTTTACAGTAAACAGACATTTGATGAGACTCTAATGTTTCAAATAAAACGCCAACCTGATGTATTAATAAATATAGGGAACAAGTCAAGCTCAAACCAGAAATTCATGTTGCTGCCTCGTAAAAGAACCAGTCAAAGGTTTATTGACAAAACCAAGGAACAATCTGATAATCAGGCTTATGCACACATAAGACAAACAAAAGCAGCAAGTCATCACAATTGAGGAGCTGCAAGAAGAAGATAAGAGTTGATTAATTGTTCCAGATTATTTTTTCTGTTAAACAACTAATTTATAATCTGGGAGGCATCCCTTAAAGTGGTTATAGCCGAAAGGAAAAGCACCAATGGAGATGACAATGGAGAATGGAGAGAGCAAATTCTCTCTGAAACAGTTTCCTTTTTTTTAAAAAAAGGCTGGGTGTCACCTGAATGACACACAGCCTTATTGTGGGCTAAAAACCTGTTACGTGGATACTGTCTTTTTGACATCTGAGGACTATTTTCTGATGTGAGACAGAAACTAATCAACAGATAAATCGATGAATACAATCAACAGTCCCCACCGTGCAGCACTGTGAGGGCGGAGCCTGAAACCATTTAAAGGGGGCGAGTGAAGGAGCCGTGTGCCGGACGTGTGCAGACAATGAGACCGTGTCCCTGTTGGACCCCTCGTCCTCCTCGACCCCGTGGTCCGGCTCACATCCTCCACACGGAGGCTGCAGCAGTTGCTGAGGCGAGACTGTGCGCTCTCCCATGCGTGAGCTGGAATTTGTGTCAAAGCCACTGAGTCAGCAGCGTGGAAGACGCTCAGTGAGCGCCGCCGCACCACTGTACCGCTGGCACACCACCCACGACACACACGTCCCCCCTCCGACAACCCTGACACAGTGTTTGACTGTTAATCCCTGTTCACAGGCCGCTGAAAGCACGGATCTCTAGTTTCACTCAGAGTAAAGTCAACAGAGGCTGGATGAGACACTAAAGCTGCCACATATTCTTTAAATTACACAGATAGTTTTTGACCACAGAGACAAAGAATCTTTATTTGGTAAACAGATTAAAATTCCAACTGCAATTTGGAAAAGAAGATTTAAGAAAGATAAATTAGTCCACGATTAGACAAAATCAATCAAATCTTTACATTCTGTCCTCATAAACAAATCCAAAAACTGTTGGGTTGCCAGGTTGCGGTCCCACATTCAGCCGGTTTGGATCCCCTCCCAAACCGCTGAGAACTTGAATTCACAGGGAACAACTCCTCCCATGAACTGCTGAGCCCCTCAGAAGAGAGCAGCAAAGCATTGAGACAAAACCTTTTGGTTAAAGATTTACTATCATTTACAGCTGCAGGATTGATTGCTCACTGGAAAACTTTTAGATTTATCATTGTCTTTGTATCCCATTAAGTCTCCTTTAGTTATGCTTTAAAATGATTATTGGGCTGTGAGACCCCCCAATAAATTGTCTTTTAAACTGAAATACGCTCTGTTCCAGGCTGGTATAGAAACTCTGGCGTGTCTCGGTGCCACTCCTTCAGCAGCCACAAAATAGAGAGTAACGGCCCCTGCTGCCCGTCAGCTCAGGACAATTTGCTGTCATGTTCACACTCAGTCGCCCCAATGACAACCATCGCTGGCCAGCTGACTGGAAAATAAAGCTTTTCTCTTACCTCGTTATTAACTCAGAAATATGCTGCAATAAACTACTTGTTTCTTTTAGGAGTCACATTACATCGGCAGACAGCTGTATTAAACACAGAAGGGGAGACGGTCGCGGGAAGAATGAGAGGTGCATTACTGTGACAAATGCATATTTAACAGTAAATGATAGACTATCTACCTCACCACAGGTCCTCCTGAACAGCAGCTGTATGTCGCCAGGTGAGCAGCCCTGCAGGGTGGGGGTGGGCTCATGCACAATTCTACAGAATATCCTGATCAATAATTTACACGCGTCTTCTCTGCTCCATTTACACCTCTCTGTAAATCCACCCCAGTGCCCATACCTAACCAGCATCCTGTTTATGTTTAAACAGCCATCTGCCCTTTTGCTTCTGATTTTTGTTACATTTATCTCAATATACAATAAAATCCATTTAACATATGCTGGCATTTTACAGTCTGTACACGCAAAAATGATACAAATAAACATTTGTGCTTATGATTGTAATAATCAAGGTGTGGCTGAATGGATTAAAGAATATATTCAAACATTACGAAACTGCAACACATTAGCCAAGCCACTTTTGTTTTGATCATTAAATAAAAAAAAATGGTTACATTTATCCACACAATGGCTTTGTGGCATTTAGTGGCTCTTCCACTTCACCACAGATCGATCCCAGAGGATCTGCACCGACAGAGAATGAACAACATGTGACCAATGGGCCTCAATGTGCGGATCTTTTGAATGAACGACCTTCAATACCGTGAATATTCACACAAAATTCAAAAGCACTGTTCAGTATGAATTACATGATGAAAGTGCATAAGATCATTGCTAAAAGGGGGAGCGTGACTGTGCACTATCCCTGTGTGAAAACCAATCATGCAGACAAAGTTTCCCGAGGGATCGCAGACCTGAACAGGTGTGTCAGTGCTGCTAGGCAACAGGTGAACACCGTCCAGAGGGCGTTTCCCTCCCAGCTCAGCCAAGACAACAAGCTGGAGAACAAGTCGGAGAAAGCGGAGAGCGGGTCAACGTTCAGAGGAGACGCATGTCCGCAGGGGTACGTGGAACCGTCGTTCTCACCGCAATGCGGGTCAGCAGGCCAAAATTACTGCCCAGTCTGAAGCATAACCTGACCCTCTGTCCCTTTACTTCCTGTCACCTGTCTGCTACCTACTGACAACACAGGAAGAAACGATTCAAAACACATGAAAACACATTTCAAACCGAAAGATACGAGGACAAAGACTGTACAGGACAACAGTAATACGGCTACCGTGTGCATCTGGTCACTCAGTACATAAAAAGTCCGGCTGGTACATGCTGTACAAGCAAAACAACAGCCTGCAAATACTCCTGTTTTTTTATTCGTGCCATCTCTCAGAGGCTCATTGTAGAGGCAGGCGTTGATTTTAAACACCAGTATGATGTGGAAAATTGGAAGTGTGAACATTTTGCAGTATTTGCTCCCAAAGCATGTGTACGCATCAAAACCCTGATGTGCTCCTGATGAGTGAATAAATTACAGGCGGATTTGTCATCAAAGAGAGACGGGGGTCAGCAGCTAGCCGATGAACTGTCATCACACAGATCGTGTCTGAGACTCTTAAAAAGGAATTAGAACGCGTTTTGTCACGCTGTTTATTTTAAGAAACGTGTGTCAGAAGAAGCTATTCAGTATCTGCACAGTGACTTCAGTCTTTCATAGCTTTTTTAAGTGGAACAGCAAAGATGATGATGGCTATAATTTCTTTTTTTATCTCCCCCCTCAACTACCATCTGGCAACGCCTATGGTCCAACATTCTCACACACACACACACATTCACATCCATCCCACATTAACACATAAACATACACACATAATCACAGCACTACCCACCCGACTCGCACAGCACACAGCAGTTCAGCACTCACTCACACAAACGCTCCCACCACAGCGTGGAGCCTGGACAGTAGGGCCCGCAGATCTCAAAGGGAAACACATGAAATAAACCCCGTCTGAACGACGTTGTTTGATCACACAGTCTGATCCAATTATCCACATATCATATCATCAGCTTTATCACCACATTCCACACGGCGTGACAAGAGCTGGGTCCAATCCCCCCCCCAGTGACGGTCATTAATGCAGTTGGTGGGCCCTGCTGCTCACTGTGTAGGAACATGAAAATACGCCCACTTGTCCACCTCTGCCAACTGACAGTAAAAGCGCCTGCAGTTCAGCTCCAACACCCACAGCTGTGCAGGACAGCACATAAGTGCCACTCAACCTGGACTCCGAGTGTCTGAGCCCACACGTTCAACAGTTGCACAGACAATTTCGAACTTCACAAACACCGGCATAAATAGGAGAAAGAGGCTTTTAACGTGTGATGAGGAGCGATGGAAGCAGCGCCGTTACCTACAGTAGTACCCGACATTTTTAGTTGGAACTGAAGACCTTTCCTTTGGGCAGCAAACATCCTCTTTTACTGGAATTATGTGGCAGCATAATCCTGGAGCTACGTGAGCACAGCTGCAGTGGTTCTACCCCCTTAAAAACTGCCTCAAAGAGCAACAATTATAGAATAAACATGGTAAACAACCTCTGGTATATAGTAACTGAAATCTTTGTACAAAAATCATAAATGTATAAAGCTATAAACTCGTTGTAAACCAATTTAGGGGCATTTTTTTGTGTTCCTCAAAAGTAGCTCCACCTGTGAAACGCCCATAACCGGTGTTTAAATAATATTATGGATGTTGATGACATACACTGTTGTAATGAGATAAAGAAATCTTTCTTCTTTACATGATGAATTACGAAACATTATAAAGTATTTATTCATAAATATGCTATCATTCTTTACATGCATCTGAACACTCAAGAAGAAGTACACTACTACTACTACTACTACTGCTATCACTACTACTGCTACTACTGCTATTACTACTACTGTTACTACTGCTATTACTACTACTACTGCTATTACTACTACTACTGCTACAGCTATCACTACTACTGCTACTACTGCTATTACTACTACTGTTACTACTGCTATTACTACTACTACTGCTATTACTACTACTACTGGTATTACTGCTATTACTACTACTGGTATTACTACTACTGCTACTGCTACTACTACTGTTACTGCTACTACTGCTACTACTACTACTGCTGCTACTGTTACTGCTACTACTGCTACTACTACTACTATTGCTACTGCTACTACTACTACTATTACTACTGCTGCTACTGTTACTGCTACTACTGCTACTACTACCGCTACTGTTACTGCTACTACTACTACTACTACTACTATTACTATTACTACTGCTACTATTACTACTACTACTGCTACTATTACTACTGCTACTACTACTGTTACTGCTACTACTGCTGCTACTGTTACTGCTACTACTATTACTACTACTACTATTACTACTGCTACTACTACTACTACTACTACTACTACTACTACTACTACTACTACTACTACTACTACTACTACTACTACTACTACTACTACTACTACTACTACTACTACTACTACTACTACTACTACTACTACTACTACTACTACTACTACTACTACTACTACTACTACTACTACTACTACTACTACTACTACTACTACTACTACTACTACTACTACTACTACTACTACTACTACTACTACTACTACTACTACTACTACTACTACTACTACTACTACTACTACTACTACTACTACTACTACTACTACTACTACTACTACTACTATTACTATTACTACTGCTACTATTACTACTACTACTGCTACTTTAGTAGATTTTATCTTTCTGAAATCCAAGACCAAAACCTCTAGCTGTGTACGTGTGTTTTTATAATCTGGATGTTTACCTGTGTACTTAGACACTGTCAAGATTTACGTGTATTTGCAATACTTCTCATTAGATATGACTACAGCTGTGCTAGGCTGTGCTTTCGCTCATTGTGAACTATTTAAACACAAAATGTTTTAGAATAAATTAACAAATACTTAAGAAATACTACGTCACAAATACTCCCCACTGCTCTTCTCCCTCTACACTAATGACTGCACCTCCCTCAGTGTAACTCCTGAAGTATGACGACGACGACACCAGAGTCATGGGTCTGATCCAGGACAGTGACGAGTCCGCCTACAGACGGGAGGTAGACGGCTGGTCCTATTACAGCTCAGGAAGTTTAACCTGCCTCAGGAGCAGCCGATCACCTTCTACACCCCCATCATCCAGTCTGTCCTCTGCACTTCAATCACTGTCTGGTTGGAATCAGCCACCAAACAGGACAGGAACAGACTGCAACGGACAATCAGGTCTGCAGAGAGGACCATCGGGGCTGACCTGCCCTCCATCCAGGACCTGTACCATTCCATGGTCAGGAAACAGGCAGGTAACATCTCTGTGGACCACTCACACCTCTCACATAAACTGTTTAAGCCCCTCCCCTCTGGTAGGTGATACAAAGCGCTGTACGCCAAGACAATGTGACACAGAGACAGTTTCTCCCCCCAGGCTGTCGCACTGATGAGCAATAACTCTACCTCATATGGATATTTGCACATCGCTTCATTGTATCTACATACTCCTTATAATTGCACTAATCATGTCCTCCATTGCAGTGGACACAGACTTTCTACCTTTAGTCTACTTATTTTTTACTTTATTCTATTTTGTACATTGAAAGCGAAGTTGAACTTGAGTCAAATTCCTTGTTTGTATGTACGAAATTTGCCAATAAATCTGATTTTGTCTGAAAATGTCTTTTAATTCTGATTAAATCTATCTTACAACAACTAACAGTTCTGTAGAGTAGAAATACTCTTTTACAGGTAAAATCTAAGTATTATTGCATCATAAATTATTAGTTATAATGATGTATAAACATGTGTGTATTGCTGCAGCTGAAAATTAATTTGATATGCTTTGGGGCGGATTATTCTAATGATACCTCAGGAATAACTGGTGATGATATCTAAAAAAAAATGTGTTCTCTAGTTATACATATTCCTACATAATTGTAGGAATAAAAGCTTTTGGTTCAAAAAGAATAAATGAATACTATATAAATAAAGCAGTACTGAAGTACACTATGTGAATAAACCAAGTACACTTTACATCAGTGCATACATGTAATTAACCAGCATGGTGCTTCATAAACAAGATGACCCACTTAACCTCTAATGAGAAGATGGGTTATCCATCCTCACGTTCATTCCGTATAAATTAGCATTTTTAATTTCCTTCTTCTTTTTCAACTCCTTTTCAACTTCTCCCTTCTTCCCTTCACCAGAAGCGGGTAAGCACACGGTATTTAAGCCTTTGAGGATGTGAATAATTTTTGGAGCAGAGATGGAATAATTTCTGCAACAGCTTAGCAATTCTGCCGCCAACAGTAATAAATTAGTTCGTCATTATCGCTGAAAATAGGAGCCCCTTTCCTTATACAATGTGCTTTTTTTTATCCTAGGTGTTATAACCACAGGGCATTTTAAAGCTAGGGGACACTCTCCTTCTCTCGCCATCTATAATTAATAATTTCCTTCCATTATTCCTCTCAGCAGACTCCTCCTCCCGACAGAAAATCTGCTATTGTTTTCTTTCTCTGTAAGACATTTAGCGCGACGTTAAGATCTCTCTGCAAGTCATTGGCTTTTAAACAGACTTCAGCCTGGAAAAAGAGGTTGATTATATCACCGGTCTTCCCGCTCTGAGACGCCGTCCATTCGTACAGCACAGGAGGACGTTTAGAGTGTAGCTCCGAGGAACTGCGAGCCATTTCTCATCTGACCACACGCGGACAAACAGACAGTTAAAGCCTAACAGCTGCCCAAATAATGAGAATTGTCATAGATAGTGTTTAACGAAGTTTGGTGACACAACAACTAACATAACACATAATATTTTTTAAAGAGAGTCTGGGGATTTCTTTCCCAGTGCTGACAGAGATGCCACCTATTTGAGTTACAGTCAATAAAATGTGTACATTTTCTATAAATGGTGGGATGGGTGGCAAGATGAGTGTGAAAACAGCTGCTAAGTGTTGGCAGCAAAGACACATGAAGCAGCAGACGGGCTGATACGGCGACGCCATCACCACCTGACACTGTTTACAAGGATAGAAACGACATCATTTGTCACGTTTAAAGCTGAATGTATAGGAAGGCACAGACGATTTAAAATACGCCGTCTGCGTTTTGAGGTTTCTCCACACTCTACACGCTTAAAATTGCGTGACCTTTAGTGGCTCTGTTGATAATACAATTACTAGTTCAAATAGTTACAACATTCATAATTTTCTACTGATATATCACTTCAGCACAAACGCATGACTTTCATGACAGGGGAACCAAACAGCTAATCTATCTTATTGTTGTTTTGCAGAGGATGCCAGTTGAGAGGGCAGAAGGGAAGAAGAACGTGACCTGTAAATCAGATCTCAAATGCTTTCTCGCTGCATCACACACACAAATCACAGCTGTTCAATTCAGTGTATGTTTACATGTAGCCCAAACAAACAAACTGTCATGGAGTTTGACCAAAAAACACAGGAAAATGAAACACTTCAAGCAATACCTGCATCTTTAAACCAAACAGACTAAACTGATAAGGTGTTCAGCTCCGTTTAAGACGATCCACTGCTAAAAATCACAGAAAGGCGTGGCGACTGTTTACCGGCTCACGTTCACTTCAGCTGCGACTGGCTGGGAAAATCAAATCAATAAGTCATCGCTAAGGTTTTGTCTGCAGAGCTGCATGGTCAGTGGACAATCTGCGTCTACAGAGAGTCAGCTTCATTAAAGAGCCTCAGAGGGGAGTGAATGGGACAGACGTGGGCGTTAAAGCCCCCACGGGACCTTTGAGAAGGAGAAGAAATAATCATTTTAAGGGGAGCATATGGACAGATTGTCACAAACTGGGACTTTTAACCTCTGCAACACTGAAGTTGTGTCTGTACCACTTCCATCTCTGCTCACAATACCGCAGATAGTTGCAAAAATTAAAATGAGAGTTAATTTATTAAATGAAACACGTAAGTGGAAAAAAAGCTCTTGATTCGTTGCCATGTACGTGCGGTGCTTTGTGGCACATTTGAACACAAGACATGTATTCAGTGGGAACTCAACAGGGACAGAATAAACCCACAAACTAAAACAGGCAAACCAGGTTCCACATGCTAATAGAGTGAGTTTGGGTGGTAAAATCTGCCGCAGTTAATACAGTGAGCGACTTATAAGGCTCCCTGGACACTACCTGTTAAATTAACACGGTACGGTACATTACATGTTTTTCTGTATAACGATTATTTTATCCATCAATGAATCGATTAAATGTTTCTATTATTTATAAATTGTCAAAAAACTTCGAAAAATGCTCATCACATTTTTTCAGAGCCAAAAGTGTCATCTTAAAAGTGCTTCTTTACTCCAACGAATACGTAAAAACCCAAAGACTCTTCATTTGCTGCCAGAATTGATAAAGAAAAGTAGCAAATCCAGACATGTAGGAAAGTGGAACCAACATATGTTTAAAAATTTCGCTCAAAACAAGACTGAAACATTGATTCGATTATCAGATCAAACCAGAATAATTGTTGTTTAATTTTCTTTGATCAACTAATCGCCTAATCAATTAATCGTTGCAGCTCTAATGTTCTGGATTATCATCTCCAAACTGCACATAAACTGAACTTCTGCACATTGATTTTCTACACACTCTCTCCTCCTCTTCCATTCAACAGTGTACATTTTATTTATTACATTTATACTTGGGCCGTACATATTTTCTCTGATTCCTTTCTGTTCCAATGTTTACGGTTATGCAAGTACATTTTCTCACGTTCTTCACGAGAACATACATGGGAAAAGGCAAAACTTGACAATGACAAAGGGAGGCTAGCCGGTTAATGAGGCAGAGAGTTGAGACGGACATGAACAAAGCTTCATCAGTGATGAAGATGAGGTGAAACGAGGGCTCTCACCTGTGTAGTCCTCCAGGCACTCGCAGGTGTAGCCTCCCTCTCTGCTGCGACAGACGCCGTGGGCTCCGCAGGGCTTCGAGTAGCACAGGTCGATCTCAGTCTCGCAGTAGTCCCCGGTGAAGCCGGTGGGACAGCGGCAGCGCAGGCCGGCGATGGGGTGGATGGGTCTGAACAGGATGGTGTCGGATGCCACAAACGGCGCCAGGCTGTCAAACTTCAGCACGGACACACACTTCATGTAGTTCTCGCAGGGCTCGCGGAGGCAGATGTTGTCGTCAAAGGGAAGAACTTCCTGCGAGGAGATCTTAGCGAGGAGGCTGCGGTTGAGGTACAGCCTCTCCTGGAGCTCCTCCGAGCCGAAGAACTCTCCACCTCCGCCCTCCAGCCCTCTCCCAGACCTTTCCCCTCCTTGGCCGAGCCCTCCAGGCCGCTGGTGCGCCTCTCCGAACACAGGCACGGCCACGGACAGGCTGACGTTGAGGATGCGGGCGCTGACGTCCGTGTCGTCTTGGATGTTGAAGATGACGACGTCCTCGGGGGCGGCCGACAGGACGCGGGCCACACCGTCCAGGAACTGGGCGAGCAGCAGGGAGAGGAAATGCTCCTGGGAGGTGTTGGCCAGCCTCAGCGTGATGCTGTTGGAGAGCATTTCATCGGTGATGATGGTGACCTGGAGGAGACACTGGGCTGAAACTGAGTGGACCCCATCTGAAAGACAGGAGAGGGAGCGGAATTAAAATCAGTTAATGACACGTTGAGACTCGGTTGGTTGTTCTCCAGGTTTTACTTTAATGGCATCTATGTCAATGCTGCTTTCTGTGGGGCAACATAAGAGATTTAAGTATTTGCTTTTACATATTTCAGTCAGATGTTTATGTGCTTTATTATTTTCATGTATTGAAGGTTCAAGTCTGTTTTTGTTCCACGTTTCAGCCATCTTGAGCAGAATTGTCCCTTTTCATGGACATCAAGTTGAAAATATTTCCATTTTGACAAGGACAAAAACAAAAAGAACACACTTGGAGTGAATATCCAGACATGTAACAGCTAGAGCTGCAACGACTGATATATTAATCAGCTTGTCGATGGCAGGAAAGTTAATCGACATGTTTTATGCGGTAATAGTTTCCATCTAGTTTTGAGCAAAAATGCAAAACATTTGTCGGTTTCAGCTTCTTTTTCAGTTCTTTCTGTCATTTCTGACAGAAAATGAAGAGTTTGGAGGTTTTCATCTATTGTTTGGAGTAAAGAAGAAATTTGGGCTCAAAAATAAAACAACTGAGTAAACGATTCATTGAATAATCATGAAAATAATGGGCAGATTAATCAATTAATTAAATGATAGTTAGGGGCAGCCCAAAAAGCAGAATGACTTTCAACTGTATCGCATGATCCTCGTCAGATATTGTGACATTGTTTTCAACATCTTACAATACAAATAGATTTTTATTTTTGAAGTTCAAAAAGTTCTACATTCCATTTGTGTGTCCATGTTAATGTCATTATGTTAGCATCAGCTAACATTCTAAGAACTAGTTATTTATACATTTATAAGGTTGATTCATCCGTGAGCAACACATGTACGCTGTTGTCTTCACTTATTGATCCTCAGCTTAGCTAGAATTTTAAGTTTTGCTGAACTTGCACTTTTCATAAATGCGGTAAAAGCATGCGTGTGGATGCTATCGCACCACGTCATCCATTCAATTCATGTTAAATCAATTTTTCTTCGCTGCACCAAAACAGTAGTTGCCATTGGCAGCATAGAACACCTTCCTGGCTTTTAGAGCAGCGAGGAAGAATTGATTTCTGCTATGTAACATTAAGCAGAGCTAATCGAGCTAACAGGGAAGTAGCAGAGTCCTGTTTAAATGTTATCCGATCAGTGCATAGACTCAGTGCTTGATGCTTCCGATAACCTGCAACTTTTGGCAGCATTTGTAGCATTTCCGGTACTGGAATCGGAACCGGGACGGCTCTAAATGCCAGCTTCATGGTGTGGCTCATTCAGGGGCTTTTAATAGTTCGTAGACAACAATGGAGATCTGTGGCCCTGAGTAAGAGGATTCATCAGGATTCGAACATGCAGTACTTAACTGCATTCTTGGGTTTGGTGTGTTAGTGGGATCTGTTGACCTATCTTTTAAATGACAGGATGTTTTCATCCCTTTCATGTGATGTTGCATTAAAAGCCACGTGGAGCAGCTGCGACAACAGAGAGTGCGGGAGATATGCAGGTGCGCGCACGTTGGAGGAGCTAAACAGCAGCTGTGCTCCTGTTTCACTGGGTTCCGGTATTCGCAGATACCCGAGTTAACAGCATGGCTGTGAACGTAAAATCCAACCCCTCTGATAACGGAGGACTCAAAAGCACAAGTTGTAAATAAACTGACACTTGCGTATCAACTTGGATCCTGGACGCTTATTAAGAATCTTTTGGTCACCAACGTTTCTTCAGTTTTTTTTCTTTCCCATGCGCCAGGACAGATGAGGAAAGAATGCCAAGCCGACAGGAAAACAAGTGCATGCTTTCTTTCAATACACTCCAGGTTTCTAATCAGCAATTTCACACCCGCATTCACAACGAATGCTATTTTTTTGTCCGGAAGCAGAGACGCTTCATTATACATGCCATACTGGAAGCCTCAAATTCAACAGTTACAGCCTCTCTCAGATCAGCGAATCTCCTCTTTTATCTCGTTTTTATTGGAGATCCTGTTAAAGCTTTATCTTCTATACATCTGATTCTCTGCCTTTTACTGTAGACTTGTAGTGTTTTGTATGCTATTATGCAGCAGGTCTTCACTCTACAACACATTAATTCCCATGTTAGACTTTTGTTTAACACACGGGACTTGCAATGTTGCTGGACATAAATGTCAATGATTCTCTTTTGTTATGTTGCCTTGCATGCCTCGGCCATTTACAATAACTTGCCTGTTTTTCTTCTGCTTTTCAGTCACAGTCATGCTCAGTGAAGAGAAAAATTATAATGGAGAACAGAGGGAACAGAGAACACAAAGAGTTCTGTATGTTACCAACATGCAGAAAGGTTGTTTTAAATAAAGCTGATGAAGAAGTCTGTTCTTTACTCTGGGACAAGCAGTCAAAGTCGAACAGCTTGCACTTATCTCTCTAAAATTGTGTTGTTTTGTTTTTTTTTTACCTATTCCTACAATCAAAATGGGACACTTTAAATGTTAAAAAAAACATTACTAAACATTAATATTTAATCAATACCTTTGACAAAACCTGGTAAATATGGGAAAAAACAATGAATTTGCTTTCAGTGTCCATTACAGACTCATGAAGTCAATGAGCTGCACCGGCAATATCAGTTACACTATACCTCGCTTGTCTCTTGTGTCCCGAGCCGAGCGGCGGTGCGTTAAATCACTTACAAATGAAACTTTTTATTTGTAAGCGCAGACTATGTCATTTTATCTCTCCGCTGTGTCACTTTGAGGTCACGGAGGGAAGCCGCTACCATTTTGTCCATCTCTCCACTGGCCCTCAGAGCAAACGTAAAACAACCAAATCAAATCAAATGTGTCATGAAAACAAGCTCGGCCTCTCCCTCTGAAATCATCAATGGGACACTTTGTTGGGGACGTCTGGACGGCGGCCAGGGAGCAAAACCTGCGAGCACAACTCACATAAACTGCCCAACGTTACCAGATCCTTGTTTTGGCAATGGACAAGTTTAAACACTTCTTGCCAAGGAAGGGGGGAGGGGAGGAAGAGGAGGAAGAGGAGGATGAGGGAGGTTCATGAGGAAGTGAGACAGAGAAGCATGTTTGACACGGCTTTAATCCTTCTACTTTCAGTCAAGTGTTTCCAGCACAGTAATAATAGAGGGCCTGAGCAGAGGAAGTGAGGAGAAATCAAAGGCGAGAGACAAGTGGGGTCGCTCCTCCAGTTCACACTTTACTGTAAACACTCTCACAGACACCTGTGTACACAACAAAACACGCAGAACATAACGGGGAGACAAAGGCGGGACTGTTAGCTCGTTCCAACGGACAGCAAACTTACAACTAAATATGCGGTTGATGATTGTTATCATTGCCGGTTAATGATTATGGTTATTGCTAGGATCCTTTAGGGCAACGGTTGTCATCCAGGGAGGTCAAGAACCGCTCAAGTATTTGCAAGAAGATTAACAAGATGAGGAAGAAGCCAAAAAGGAAAGAAAAATTGCCAACAAAAAAAAGAAAAAATCTTTGGTGGGGCTGTTTGTGTGGAAAGGGGTGACAAGCAGACAGGCTTTTTTTTCTCTTTTTTTTTAATAAAAGAGGTTAGTAATTACTTACTTATTACTTACTTATTTATGTGACAGCAAATGTCCATATTGATCTCCTGAAGACCACAGTGATGTGTTCAAATAACTTCTTTCAACTGATGTGACAACCCTTCAGATATTCGAGTGACGGTGCTTAACTCATTGTATGTTTGGCATTTTGGGGGGCAACCAATAAATCTGGTTATTGTTTTCTTAATCAAAATACTGGTCTACAATTGTCAAAAAAACTGAAAATGCCGATCCTTCATGGAAAATTAGGTTGAGACAGTTGAAATCAGGGGCGTTTTGTATTTTTGCTGAAAACCATCTTAGAGCTGCGGTTCAAACTTCTAGGAATCAAGCATGAGAACCAAAAGTAGCAACTCTGCAACCACTCCCCCTCCCTGTTTCTGCTCCGTAGCTCCGCCCTCACCTTTAAGATGTCGTGTAGCCCTGGAGGAGGGTTCATGGACGGTTTTGTCTAGCTTTGCCGTGTATGCCGTTCCTGCAGGGATGTCTGCCGTTGTATCGCCTTTTCATAATCTATGGGCCCAATAGAACGCCCTCTTTGCGAAAGGACCCACGAATGGACAAAAAATGAATACAGTCTAATATTTTCAGAATTTCAATATTATATATAAAGGTTATTTTTGCCCCAAAACAGCAAAAATAAATGTCAAAGCCCAGTTTTAAAAGACTGATCAATTTGATCACATTGATTTAAATTACTACTATATTGATTCACATTTCATGAATCATCATATAACGCAGATTTACCTTCATCACCTCAACAAGTTTATAGGGAAATTCTTTAAAAATCTTCAACTGTGTGGCGACTTTAGAAAAGCACTGCAACTCAACACACACGCACGAAGAGCATATTGAAATCAAGGTGAGTCACAATCTATTTCAGACAGAGGAGGGCCTCTACAGCCAAGCCTGATGGGAAACAAACACATCATTAAGTGCTGCACATTGAAGCTGCGGAGCTGCTACACCTTCACAGTGTTGTGAGAGCAACATTTTGTCTTCTGTCTGACAGAAACTCACCAACAAACAATCCATTTTTGTAAATCCAAACCCAGAAAAACACAAGTCATATTTTAACTGAAACTGCAACAGTAGCCCAAAAAAACACAGAACAAACATCTTATAAGGACAGACATCTCCTTAATTATGTCCTCTGCCAATTCACATTCTTGGATGGGAGCTCGGGCAGAGCTCCAGGTGAAGACGCAGTGCTGGGAAACTGAGTGCGAGGAGAATCCACCCTGAAAGGATCCAGACCATCTCTCAAAGCGGTCATTCTCCATGGAAGGATCCTTCGCTCGGGAGCGGAGGGGCGAGTCAGGGGCAAAAAAGGAGGAAGAGAGGGAATCTTAGTTAGTGATGAGACGAGATGCCAGCTCTGAAGTGTGACACCGCTTTGAGCCCAGAGTTCGACCCCCTCAGGGCCTCTGGGTGCCAGGAATGCTCTCAGCTAGGAAGTGGCGCCAGGGAAAAGATTAAACACACACTGTGGCTGCAGGACTGCCAGCGCTGTGTACAGAGCTGTGTGTGTGTGTGTGTGTGGGTGGGTGTTTGTATGTGGGTGGGTGTGTGGTGGAGCTCCATACATCAAGACAAGCAGAGCAGTACGTGTACGGTGAATATTTGAGTTTCATGATGACAGAGGGTGAGGAAAACAGCGTCATGATACTGACAGCTGTCACTTCATCAAAGTCTGCATACAATCTGACTCATTATGATTAATCGAGAAGAGCCACACAAAAGCCACGAGTGACTGTAGGTCCTGACCAGCGCACAGAGAACATAAATTATCAGTCAGGAGATTTGGAAAGGGGCGTTTTACCTCTGGAATATTAACTCACACGCAGTTTCAGCTGTCAGTAGAATTATGAACAACACATGCAGCCCTGACAGAACCATAAATGAACAGAGAGACGTTGGGAATGAAGTGTTTGCTATGAGGATACATAAAACAGGAGCCTGTTTTAAGGGCACTCGGGATCGTTTTGGGTCAATAGGCTGCTAAGAGAGAGAGAGAGACAAAGACGGAGAGAACAAATCGGTCAGAGACTGGCCTAATTAGACCACAAAAAGCCATCAGATCTCCCCATTGAATCCCAGAAAATGTCAACAAAGTCATGGTGGATCAAGACCAGAAGGACTGTGTGACCAAATTGCTGTGGACAGAGACATCAGCCGCAGCAGCGCGACAGTCACCCCGAGCCTCTCCCTCAGAAAACCGGCTCCGCGAGTCAGCTTATCAGGTATTTATGCCCTACTGGATAATCATCATTTTTTCATTCATTCATTTTCTACCGCTTATCCCGTTAGGGGTCGTCGGGGGGGGCTGGAACCTATCTCAGCATCTTGGGGCGAAGGCGGGGTACACCCTGGATGAGTCGCCAGTTCATCGCAGGGCTGACATATAGAGACAAACAACCATCCACACTCACACCTACGGGCAATTTAGAGTGACCAATTAACCTAACCCCCAGATTTGCATGTTTTTGGAATGTGGGAGGAAGCCGGAGTACCCGGAGAGAACCCACGCAGACACAGGGAGAACATGCAAACTCCACACAGAAACGCCCCGACCCGGGAATCGAACCCAGGACCTTCTTGCTGTGAGGCGACAGTGCTAACCACTGCACCACTGTGCCGCATATTTGGCTTTTTTCTTTTGTTTTGAAAACTAAACAAGGACAACAAAAATGTATTAATGGAATCTGTGACTAAAATGCGACATCCTACTTTCACTTTTAGTAGATAGATAATACATGTACACTTTATAAACGGTCAACATGAAGATAAACGCCGCTGTGGCAGACTGAGCTTTAATAGTTTGCCTCGCAGTGAGGCTGTGCAGTATTTCCTTTAACCAGTTTCAGGATCCTTTTAGGCCGTATCACATTTCTTCCAAAAAGCTCTCCAAAAATCTTAGGACTGGGAAGCAAATCAAATCTCAGTATTATTGACCATATCCCTTGATATCAATCCTGCAACAATATTGTAGAGATGACTACTGGTACAAAATACTAACACAAGGAAACTTTTGACAATTAATCATCTGTAATGTGGATTTAATGACTGAAGTGGGTGAAGGGAAATTTTAGAACAGGTAGAACACTCAAAAAAATTGCTGTATTTAAATTAGTGTATTAGTACTGTAATGCAGCACTTAACGTCATATCACGATATGCAAAATCTCAGGATAATAAGTATCATCATATTACAATAGTAATACATATCATATATTACCAATTTGCTCTTTTTTCGCTATTTATGAGGGAATATTGAATTTCCAATATTGGTATATGGGCTGATGTATTTTTGCAGTTATCGCTGTCAAACATTTGGGACACAGACATGAAATGGAGGCCCAACATTTTACGTAACTTTTATTATCTTTCATGACAGCAGTCCCCCAAAACAGTAATCTTCAGTGGAAATCTGATAGAACATCTTTTTCTCCGGTGTTTTCTTTGAAAAGTTTTCAAAGTTTTTGATTTGATCACCATTAAGGTGGTGGACAAATATATAATTTGCAAACGTGCAGAGTCGTACACAAGTCAAAACTTCAGAACCACCTTCACCAGGGAGTTAAAATGTAACTTATATATTGACTTAAAGTGACCTGAGTTTTGAGATACTTCAGTGACACAGAGGAGTGGAATCTGGCCACTCCGCCTCCTAATGGGAAACTAAAACATGGAGGCAATGAAAACACCTGCCGGTTTGTATGAGGATGGAAACACATCAGAGACACTATAAAAATGCCATTTTTCACCCTGACAGTGGAGAGCTGATAAATAATCACACTTGAACAGCGTTGTCAAGCCCTCATTCATCACATGTGTAATGGTCCCACCATACGCCACAATCAGAACAAAGACATGTTAACTCTGTGATCCGGAGCGGCCGATGCTCCCTCACAGGCAGCTGTGCGTTTCGCTGCAGAAGTGCGTCACGTTGAAGGGAACCTCTGGGTAAGAAGGTAACGAAGTTGAGCACAGCCTGTCTTAGCTGTTCAGCTTCACTACACTGCAGTATGTGCCGCACGCACCGAGTGCTCAGTACAACAAAGGGCACAAAGCCGCAGTCCGACTTTGCAAGATCAATAGGGAGATCATAAATTAAAAATCACTTCGGAGGCATAAGTCCTGGATCTTTGCAGCTCACAGCTTTGAAAGCACGGACCAGGGAGCCGCTCGGTACACTTACTCACTTTAATGATGATTACAATCTGGGAAAAAGCATGCAGTGTGAAAGTTTCCATTTGGTTTTTGGTTTAGTATGAAATAGTGAGATCTAGAATCTAGAAATATATGAAGATTAAGAAATACACTTAAAAGTGCTGTTTAATGATTAAAAACTGTAAAACTGACAGACTCCTACGTTCAGCAAAGTGCAGCTCTTAGTGAACAATTATTGCCATTTGTTTCCAACATGTTACTGTGTTACATGTTCAATATACAAAAAAATACCAACTTGGCATTCTTGGAGTAAGACTGTCACATTATCTATGATATATGACTAACATAAATAGGATGATAATAAAAGCAAATATGAATTTTAATGCTGTAGACAGTGTATACCAGAGAAGAAGTGATATACAGAGAAATTTCCATTGCAAGAAAGAAGAAATGTATTGCACATAAAAATGAATAGCCTCATTTATGCTGTGTGTAATTGGGCAAACTGCAAGAAGAAAAAAGTTGTCTAATATCCATAAGGTTCAAATTACCCAATTGTGAAAATACTGACAGGCTGCAGTTGCTCCAGAAATGTCTTAGCAGGTGTCCATTGGAGGTCGACCGGTATATCAGCCTTGCATATCATTTGGGCTCTAGTGTCCATCTGTGTCAGTTCAATAACCCCCTGAGCTCCTTTTTTGATTTTAAACTATTAAGGAGAATAAAATAAAACAACACAAAATAAAAAAAAGCTTTGCATTTGGAGGAGCAGTTGTCACTACCAACAAGTTAACAAGCTAATACGTTGTGACACTGGAGCCATGTTTGCATATTGCTGACAAACACCACAGCACAAAGACTCCACACAAGTTCGCAGACAGACAACAGAGACATAAGTACAGTCCCAATGGGGTCACCAACAGGACACGCGTTAATTTAATGAAAATCAAATACTCTGTCCTTGGAGCAGCCTTGAATCACATACATTAATTAGCAGAGCTCCTCGTGTGACCCTAATTACTTTATTACATTTGACCTGCTCCTTCCATTTTGTTGCTCCCTGTAGAGATCAGCTGTGTTGTGTCACCCTGACACATTTATGGCTGGATTAAGACTAAACCTTTTTTTTTATGAAACGCCACAAGACAACTGCAGTTACAACTGTGCCAATGCATGCTTTAAAAAGAACAAAGGTGTAGCTCCTCTGTTTTGTGAAACATACGTCTATTTCCACGTAAGAAAATGCCACAATACGATTAAAGACGAACTAAAGCTAAAGAAGCTTCATACCAATCAGCAGGCTGAGGTTGAGTTTAAAAGTAATGAAATCAGCCCTGGGCTGATGACCGTTAAATACAAGGCGGAGCTCGGTGGCAGTGTTCAAAATTGCATAATATGTCTCACATCAAACTTATCAGATTCTCTTTCATTAAAGCTAAGTACATTCTGTTTGGTGTCAATTTATTTTGAAAGCAAGAATCTCAAGTTGTGGTGATCAAAAGGGACGCAGCAAAGCGGCCGGCTTGAATTAACCAGGGCCGAGGAGTGAGAGACACTCTGGGGGATGGTTCTATGCATTGCATAAAGAGGGACAGATTCTTCATCTCATTACCCCCTCCACCTCCTCCACCTTCTCCCTTCTTCCTGACCCCCCACGAAACAAGCAACAGTCACGCAAAAATGAAAAGTCAGCCTCAGTATTCAAGCATGTTTGTTAGTCCACACAGGATTTGTAGTCCTTCACAGCAAAAGAACGATGCAGCAGTTTCCTAAAACTACAGAAGAGGCTAGACAGGCATTTATAAAATGTAAATATGAATAAATATGTAAAATGGATCCATACAGCTCATCAATTCAATCCAAGCTGTTATTTAGTTTTTATCTATTAGGGGTGTGACAATAGATCCTGAATCGTGATAATTGGATTTTAAAATGTTTGTCACGATACTTCACCACTGTATGTGCAGGGTGTATATCAAGAAGCCTCCTCAAAGTGAAATTATGGTCCCAGTCAGTCATTTCCATAATTGGAAAACATCAGTCCCATTCAATGTACTGCTGTCTGAAGAATTATTTAGTAAGAGTTTTGGTAAATGAATGTATCGTGATACGTTTCGAATCTGGTCCTTCACAGCCTGATTTGTATCGAATCATGAATAGAGTGTATTGCCACACTTCATATTTATGTTCGTAAGATTGTCTCATCTAAGTCCAAACAGAAAATGATTAAAAAACTGCCAAATTATTGCTTTAAAAAAAAGGAACAGACCAGCTGCTACGAACCACAAGCTAGTGGTGAAGCGCAGTGTGGCGTACAGTTCAGCTAATCACAAAAATATCATTTGATTGACAAAATATTTGGAGGTCAAGATAAGAAGAGTTTTAGATAAAAGCACCAAAAAAATGGACAAAGATTTTAGTTAGGATAACTGATAAATCAAGATACACTATCTATCAGCGTGCAATATAATTTTTACTGGTACGATTGGTGAGTCGTACCATCATTACCTGGTTTTAGAAGCCAAGTTATAGTTAAGAACGTGGCAACACTGGGGGTAAAACACGGCGCGAGGGTTTAAGACAACTTTAAAGCTTCTCTAATCATTGAAAACAAGCTCACATTGTGGTCGACTTTGTGCTTCTCACTTCCACCTGGGTGAGAACTGCACTTCTGGTGCCATCGTTGGTAAAAAGCGGAACCGCTAGAAGCATCACATCTGAACGCTGACAGCTCATGAACAACAGAGAAGCTGCTTGCACATGGCATTGGACGCCGTGCTCAAACTCCCACGCAGCAGATTTGCTGGTATTTAAGATATGTTAGGGCCGTTATTTAATTAATCAGAAATTACACCCAACAACATAATGTGAGATTATTAATTCCACTGTGTGCAAGTGTGTCTGTGTATGTTTTTCTGTGCTAAATTTGTTCAGAATACACAGGGTAAATAAATATTCATACATCTTAGAAATTAATAATTAGAATCAAGATGTACTCTGTCTGTTTTGTGTGCATAGACAGCAAGTTTACTTTGCTAGACAAGAACGAGCATCAGCTGTAATGAGAAATACGACCCAGAAACACCTCCTTCCTACAGCGCCAGTGGAGTCAATAATGGAAACTGCTTGTGTAGCTCAATGTCAGCCTAAGGATTTCTGTCCTGAGGAGTCAGAGCAAACCCATAATCCCTCTCCTGATTTCTCCATTCAGGGGGAAGGCTGAGGCCATTCGCATTCGTTTGCAGAGTCTTGCTCAGCATCCCCTGATGACGCTCCTCTTCTGCATCTGAGAAGCTCGGGAAGAAGACATTCCACAGATTCTTCCACTATAGTGAAGCAGCTTTACTGCAGCAGAAAAGGATCTCAACGCTTCCAATCAGAACATTTACATATCAAAAAGAAAAGTGCTGTCAGTGCAGGAATAAAGAGATATTAGCATGCAGAGATGTGACCGGGAGGGAGGCCCTTACTCAAACATACCAATTGTTATTTTATAGATTTTGAATACTGAGCATTTAGTTCCAGAGCGATGGTTTTGTCATTTATTCAAAAGCTTCAAAACAGAACAGGCAACACCTCGAAGCCATCTTTCAGGTTTGAAAGATAACTTATGTTGACAGTTCACTGCCCAAAAGCATCACCTGTAGATTATTTTTGGAAAGATGGTTGGCTTCTTACCAAAAAAAAAAAAAGGCAGAAAGTGAAGAAGAATCAACCTGCATCTCAGCGTACAAACAAAGAGTTGTTCTCCTTCTTTCAGTGCCACCAAACTGTGAGAGCACTATCGTACCACTGCGGCATCTCGTGAGAAAACCGTCCATCTCGTTAGCCCGATGCCCTCCTGTCAGCGCTAATATAAATTAGACGACGCTGAAACCTCTCTGTAACACGGCAGTTCACCACCTCTATCAGGCGCTTCTCTCACCCTCAGCCCTGCACGGAGTGTTGGATCATACGGAACCAGGTCACTGTGAAATCGCCGGCTTGGGTCAATTCCTATCGAGCGCAATGTAGCGTAAATGTAACAGCCTGTTGAATAAACATAATCCGTTCACAGTGTGAGGAGCATGTACTTGTGGGATTATCATTAGAAAACACTTTGTTTACTGTACCAGATCACTGGTCCCCGGTTGGGTCAGAGAAACTCAAGTACCCTGTTTGGTTAACAATGTGTTTAACTGAAGTGAAGTCAAAATGGATGCTCTTGAACACTGTTAATAAGATGGACATTGTTTTAAATGCAATTAAACTTTCACTGTCTATTCAAATTTGCATTTGAACTGCTTTAGTGGCTGAAGACGGGAACTTTAAGCAGACCCCTGCTGCTACGTACCCACTATTAATTATTATTTAATGTTTCCCCCAATCAGCCTATCAATATCTTTACTTTATATTGGGTCAACATTTCCTACTTTTACCTATTTCAACAGATTTTAAGAATTTACTTTCAAATCAAATTGTCTGGTTTATTCGCCACCTCATTTTCCAGTTGTTACAGGTGACTCAATGTGCTAATGTATTATTACTACTTTTTAAAAACAAGGCATAACCTACATTTAATAATTGAGTTAGACTTCCTCCACACTCTGTCCATGGCCACTGCAGTAATACCGCTTGGCTCTTTTTTGGGGGAATGACTGTACTACAGCTACAAAAATCATCTTAATCATCAATTATCCTGCAGAATATTTTCATGATTAATCATATACTCCATAATTTGTTCAAAAAATAGTGAAAAAGTCTCATCACATTTCAGAGCCCAAAGTGCAGTCTTCAAATTGCTTCTTTACTCGATTAACTCAGTTAAGTTAAAAACCCAAAGAATCTTCATTTACCACCAGAACTGACAAAGAAAAGCAGCAAATTCTGAAATTTATTAAGCTGGAGCTAACAAATAATTTAGCTCGAAACAAGACTGAAACGATTATTACATTAGCACAATAGTTGTCAATTAATTTTCTTTCGATCGATTAATCGTTGCAGCTCTATCACCCAGTCAGAATCACTGAAAAGGTTATTTTAAGGAGTCTGCATCAGACTGTACAGTAACTAGGATAATTCATGGATGAACAGGCTTGTGAGGCAGCACCAAACAAGTGGACACAAAGACGGAAGGTTGGGGGGGGTCTCCAGAGAGAGCCAACTCCCATTGTCTGCTGGGATAGGGAGGACAATGCAGGACAACGCTGAGATATATGCAAGCACGGCAAGGTCTCACCCCAGCGATGCACCGGCCTTAATCCCAAACGCCAATTCCCTTCCCAATGCATGGATGATGTCACCGCACCTCACTCCTCCACGGCCCACCCGGACCTCCAATGCGGCCGAGCGTGGGGGAGCGAGGCCCGCAGGAAGATGTTCTGCTATTGAGAAACAAGCAGGCAGCAAGAAATCGGACACCGTGTGAGCGCATCTGTGTACCCAAAATCAAAGGGCTTAAAGACAAAACTATCAGAGCGCTGCCAGCTTTAAACTCACAGGCGCCTCAGAAGTCTGTCACATGTAAGACTAGACTTTATCCTCAGAAAACACAGCTGGGGGAGAGAATCAGCGTAGCTGTAGTCAGGTGTCGGCCGACGAGCTGCATGTGCTGTAAATACGTTCAGAGAGTGAAAGCACGGGACAGGTTGGTGTGTCCTGGAGCAATACAGGTCCCAAGGAAGCCTTACATGCCTCACTGGAAACAGGGAGGGGGGACATTTGCTCTTTGTAACTTTATGTGCCTTCCCTCCCCCCCATCTTCAGTCCACAAAAAGGACCTTACCCCTCATCCCCACCCACAAGGAATTTCTCAGGCATTGCTGGGTTCACCATGACAACTGCGTGCTTAACAAAGCATTTCTCTTAGGCATTCTTCCTTTCACAGGGGAGGGGGGGAGGCAACAGTCAAAGGAGGGAGAAACAGAGAGGGGAGGGGGGCTGTATGGGGCCAAAGAGTTAGGGTGGAGGAGCTTGAAATGATGGGAGGGAAGAGTGGAGGTTGCAGGGGTGAGAACTATAGAGCGGGACAGATAGGAG
>KV751324.1:20753181-20802202 GCA_001698575.1 Mola mola | reverse complement strand
CGGACCAGGGACATGTCAGCCATGAGAACATCAGGGGTTATTACTACATGACCCTCACGCTGTAAGATTATCATTAACCATTGTAATACTATTATAATATCCATAACATGGGAAAAGAGAGGGGTGGAAGGAGACAGAGGGAGCGTGAGTGAATGGCTTCATGGCATATGAGATGCATGAAAACGAAAATCCAACAGAAAACGGAGGAAAAAAAAACCAAATAAAAAGCTAAGCATTTTTCTCCTTTTTTGTTTTTTTCCACAAACAAACAAGAGTGCAGCACTGAAACAGGCATGGAGGGAGACGTAGAGAAACAGAAAAGATGGCAGAGATGAGGCGAGAGAGTGAAAGAGAAGAAAACCAACAGTACATCTCTAGCTGTTTTGTTTGCGTCTGATTGCATCCATCAGGTCGAACTTCAGAGCATCATGCTTCAACTTGTCGGCCAGAGTCTGAACACTCCTGCGAGGGGAAGAGGGGGGACAATCAGTGTGTGCAAGATCAAAGGTGAAATCCTCGAGAGAGGTGGGACAAGTTCATCAGGAGAGATAGAAACACACATCCTAGAAGGTCAAAAGAAAACCTGAAGGGCCTGTCTCTCTCTCAAAGTATTAGTAATGTAGATATCACAATTCTCCTGTGGGGAGTAGATGATGACAAATATTTATTATCACACATTAAATGTTTATAAACTGCACAAAATAAACACTAATATCAGTTAATTCAAACCAGTCATTTACTGTCATGCAGTTTAATCTTGTACACATGAGAACCTACAGTGTTTTGTATCAGAGCTCACCATCCTTTTTGCATTTATACGTTTAAAATGTAAGAAATTTTCACTCTGCTTTGATGTAAAGCAGAAATGGGGAGAACAATTAATAAAAGGCTGAATTTCAGTTGTTTTTCTGCAAAATGTCAGGGGTGGTGGCCATGGCATGAATAACCCGTCATGGTTAGTGTGTGGCTCCCTCACAGAGATCTGGTGTTAGGCTCAAACAAAACCTGGAAACATGCTCACACAGCAGGTCACACTCCAATATTCTGAGAGCATGCACATATGTTCACATACAGTACAGTAGTATTAAGTCTCACACACACGGTCACCTGTGAGCAAGATGTTTAAAACACATTTAAACCTCTTTTTTTTCTCCATATTTTTTCACTCTACTGTTAGCCTGTGCTAGTCGTGGAAACATTTGTATCTTAAGCTACATAAAGCACAGCGTTCTGCTTGGTACATATTTTAGAAATTATCAAGTAATTGCTGTCAGAGTAAAAACCACATCCCCAAAGGAGATGTGGTTGAGATGAGATTAAAAGAGCATGAAACTGAAACTTTAACTGAAACTGTTTTTATCAAAAAGTATCTTACAAAATAAAACAAAAACTGCGTAATTAAGACAACATTTAGGACCCGAAATGAAAACTTAAGTGTAGGACAGTTATCAGTGTCACATTTAACATTGTTAACGACTTTTGTTACTAATGATGTCCAATTATTTACGAGCCTCGAGTCCTCTGTTTATGTCCCACTAAGTTGGTAAACTAATGATAGCACATTTCCACAATGCACATTACCCTAATCAAAGGTTTTCTTGGCATTATGTATTGAAATCAGGATAATCAATAGGTGAAAAATTATTTGATGTTGACACTTGTGCATCAGTCTGACTCCGTTTAGGGAAATCATGAAGCTATCAACTATCCTCAGCTTAACACCTGATGTGATTTAGGCTATCCAGAGCTATTTTTGTGAACTCCCAGCATCATTTATCTGCTTCTGCACAACATTGCCCTATAATTATTACATAATAAAACGCTCTTTCCATCAGTCATAATGATACCCAATGCTTCAGTAAAGAGCAATATACTTAGAAATATTAAACTATGATTCTCAGATTTTTCTTTCAATTATCCAGATCAGAAATTCATCTTCGCAGATGATACTGTTTATTATATTAACATGCAAATTTTTAATAGTCTCTATCCCAATGGCTTAGCAATAGACACTAGAGGTTAGTGTAGTTAAGCTATGCCATTCTCCTTGTGGTTCTCCAAGAATGCTACAGCACCATATCAGTAGTGTTCTTGTAAAACGTATTTCAATGGTTTTTAAAACATAAATAAAACAAACTCAAACCAAATGTTGTATTCAATTATAAGCTTAATTTTTGAACAGTGAGACATCTGATGGCGCACCAGAAAAAAATCAACATGAGCAAGAGTCTCCTCAGTTATTAATGAACACAGACACACTTCTCCATGCCAAGATGTACCTCTGACCCTAGTCAATGAAGATCTGACGCTGGGTGAGGACCTGTGACAGCTCCCTCTGGAGCTGCCGGTACTTTTGATTATCTGGTAGCGACTCAATAGATCTGGAGCACAGACGACAGGTGGCAGTGAAGGAGATGGAGGGTTTGAAAGGAGGACCAGCCATGAGAAGAACAGCAGAAATATGGGACAAAAGGCAGTAACACAAGATCAGTGGTACAGAGCGAGGGAAGGGACAGGAGAGGGAAGATTGAAGATAGGAAAAATTCTACTGAAAAGAGGGTTACCAATGGTGGGTCTAGATTAAATATCAGACAAAAACGGCCCAAAATAAAAAACATGGGAAAACATCTTTTGACGGATGGAGACACAGTGAGACTGGAGCAATTAGAGGAACAGAGTTTCTGCAGACCCTGCTGACCAAAGTGCTGTAAAAAAGTGAATCAAAGTCTTTCAAACAAGTTGTGTAGTGTTACCTTAGGCCGTTGACAATGTCCTTAGTTTTGCCGAAGTAGATTTCATTCAGCGTGGAGCGAATTTTGTTCTCCATATCCTGGAACAAGAATAAGTAAAATTTACTTACTTACTGAAACACATTCTTAACTTTAGCAGCATAAATCCTGCCTCTATTTTCCATTTGTCAACCACTACATTCTAGCACAACCGTCTTAATTTGCGTTCGTCTAAACTTGACTGTCACTACACTGAAGTGACAACAGCCCTAGTCTGTTACATCACCACAAGAAGTCCTTTCAGTGCTTTAGACAGCCAGTTAAAAAGGTTAAATGTGCTGGATATTCATCGTAGTACTGACTTCGACAAGGCGGCCGATGTTGGCAATGTGGGGTGTAGACTCTCCAACCGTCTCATCTTTTTCTGTCTATGAAAAGATAAACGAAGTTTGAGTTCACAAACGAGTAAAAATAGACTGGTGGCATGTAACCAGGGGTCATATGTTCAGTTTGGCCACATACCTGTCTTGTAAGGCTTCCACCCAGATTCATGGTACCAGAGCCAGTCTTGGTTGTCTGGAGCCACAACATGACGGTGGAGGTGAGTTTATAGTGAGCAGTACGACCACTGGACTTCTCCTGCTCGCAAAACACACAAACACAACAAGCATTCAGTCAACAGTTCACAATTCAGCAGTGGAGAATCTTTTAAGTCACAAATCATGCACTTTCTTTTCATTTTTCATTTTCCACTGTTTCAGTTCACCTACAAATCTTAAGAAATCCCCTCCAAAACAAATTTTACAAACACTTCAGCTAACTTATATACATGTTTTTACATCTCTTCAGGTCACATGCTGTCTTTAGTTGCTATATTATTATGTTTTGTGCGGGGAAAAAAAATTAATGTAAATAAAAGTGATTCTGTTATTTACACTTAGTTCCATTATAGCTTGTCCTGTAAAAGAGATCATGTATCAACACACCACCGGATTAAATAAAGGTCAAATAAGCAACATGGTTAACTTACAGTTAACATTTGAATGACAACAGCTGATTCTCACCTGCACCTCCACCACATGAATGGAGTCCCAGCACCCTTTAATCTTCTTGGATCCATCCCCAGCCTTTTTGATGAGAATAACCCCTGCAAAGCCATGATCTAAGTCCCAGAGGTACACAGAGGACACACCACCCTCAAAGTACCTAAAAGAAAAGCAAAGAAAACACAAGATGGTGACGCTCACCATTTATATCAAAATTCCATGTCAAATTGCATGACTGGTACTCACAGATCTCTGTACTGGTCAAAGGCATTGTTGGCTTCAACCTCGAGTTTCCTCAGGCGAGCTGAGGGCATTGCACCATCTTCAATAGGAGGTTCATACTTATTACTCCATGGGGATCTGAAGGATGGAAGAGGGTGACAGAATTCAATGTTAATAATAATTACTGGTGAAAAATCCTGATATTATATTTATTTGAGAAGCAATAATAGTAATAAACAATGCAATGGTGAATTAGAGTGTTTTGGTATACTGCAAAGTCCTAATTTATGTCCAATTGTGATCTCCAATGTTACCAAAAAGTTTTGAAATAATAAGTGTCCGGGTCTAATATCAAATAGCAATTAAAGTGGGTGTTTCCATATTTTAGGAAAAGTGGATATTTTGTGGCCAATGTTCCCATAACACTTGAACTGATCCTAAGGATATTTGTTCCCTATCCGCGTGTGAGGTGCAGTTCTAATCTCAACCTGTAAGAGTCGCCGTCTCGGTTGTAATCACACAGCAGATAGTCTTTCCCCACCACCTTGTCCCTGGCGATCTTCAGGGGCTGGTCAACAGAGGAGAGGAGGTCCTCACACAGACTGGGTACCTGGACATGAACACAGACCGAACAAGCTGTAGAAACAATTCCTTCAATATGTGCAACAGATTTGAACATCTCCGAAACCCTATCAAAAGCCTTGGTTTGACCTTAAGCAATATATAAAAACAAGCTGTTTTTGTCTTAAACAGCTCTACAAAAAAGCTGCTGGAATGAGGGGGAACAGGATACACAGCAAAAACAAGAGTAGCTTTGTATTTGGTTTGTCAAAAATTAACTTTCTTGTCTCAGATTCAATCACTAAACAGATGTTGGGTAAAAGCTGGAAGTATCAATGGGAAACACAATATCTAGAGGATAAAGCAGTACAAATTACTTTTCACAGACTGACATGGAAGTCATTCTATATGCCAAGGAGATCTTAGATACAAAAGAGGCCCAGTTTTCCTGAAGAAGCCCCTACAGCCCCAGACTCATACACACCTGGCAGCTGAGACTGGGTTAGTGAGAGAGAGAAAGACAGAAGCGTGGGAAAACTTTGACAGAGGAGAAAATGGAGAATAGCGCGGATGAGATATGTGATAAACAGAAAAGACAGAGGGGATCTTACGAGGTTCCGACTTGCTAGGGAGAGTTCAAGAAGGGACAGTGAGGCCAAAAAGTGCCGAGCCGCAGAGGTGACTGACAGCTGCGATAATGATCACTAACAACCGGACACAGTGAATTGGGCGAGGAGAGAGCCTTTGTCTGGGGAAAGAGAGGTTAAAGGGGAAGAAAAAAGGAAGGTGAGCGGGTGGGGGTCTGGCTGGAAAGGAACGCATTTACCCACAAAACAAGGTGTCGTGGAAACACTGGTAAAAGTGTGATTTGATTTATGTCTGATTTGGCTTAATTTGTTAAGCTGGAGCCATTGTGTTAAAAGGTCTAATGATCTTAAAAAAAAAAAAAAAAAAAGAAACTGAACAGGAAACAAATTAACGATTTACTGGCAGCATGTAGTTTCAAGCCTAACACTGATTATCTAAAAGTTTCACATTTATTCTGCACAACTTCACTGATAAATACGGAAAATAGCTTCACACACCCAGATGATACAGTTATGTCACCCTTGCACAATATTAAACAACAATTACCAGTACAAGTACCAGCAAAACCCCCCTCCGGGTACCCAACTCTCCTCTCCCCTCCAGGGTTAGGAGGGGGGTTCAATGTCTCCCCCCCCACCCACACACACACCCACACACACACACACACGCTTTTAATGCTAGTAAATACAGAGATCTGCCAGAAGAGACCAGGCCGCGCCAATAATATCAGATCAGATATTCAGCATTTTTCTGATTTTCAGTATTGATGTTTTTTTTTTCAAATGTCCAATAAGCACAAGTTTATGATTCGACAACAATTCAACAGAGTATTTAAAAAGTCGAAAAATTTAGTGAAGTAAAAAGCAAAAGTGTTTGCCTCTCTAAAGTGCATTGGAGTTGAAGCATGAAGTAAAATAAATTACATTCCATCCATTTTCTACTGCTTATCCTTTGCAGGGTTGTGGGGGAGAGGGTTGGAGCCCGCTGGACATGTCGCCAGTTCATCGCAGGGCTCACATATAGAAACTAACAACCATCCACACTCACATTCATAACTACAGGCATTTTAGACTAATCAATTAAGCTAACTCACTTTTTGCATGTTTTCAGACTGTGGGAGGGAGCCGGAGTACCCGTAGAGAGCCCATACACACATGGGGAGAACATGCAAACTCCTGACTGAAAGGCCCTGAACCGAGAATCGAACCAGGCCCCTCTTGCTGTGAGGCGCAGGGCTAAATGAATTGCATGATTGGTTATTCTAAAAGTTTGACATTGAGACTTTTGCTTTTTGGTGTCAATTTGTCTTGGTTAAAAATATTGATTATCTATCTCCTTGATTACTAATTACCTGTACCGATATGGGTCATGAAAAATGATCAGTTTAAGTGCAATTTTCAGCATATTATTCTATATGCTTTCATAACTTTATATTTCTGGCACTCAGCTAAAAGCAACTTCACATTTGATCAAACACGCATAACCAAAGACTATCTATCATGTGAATCTTAATCTAAAAAAAAACAATAAAAACTGACTCAACTAATGGTTTACAAGTTACTACTGGACTCATACTACAGAGAGACTATACCTTTGTAACAAACAAAAACCAAAATTAAATGTATTTACATATATTGGAAGTCTGAACTCTATTACTGATTTACATTAGAATATAACAATAGCTTGGACTAAGCACTTTTCAGAGGACCCTAAGACGTTTAGCTGTTTGGTCCCTTTAAACGAGCGTAGAGACATTTTCTCATATAGTCTGGTTCTTTTTGGGCTGGTGTAAAACCTCATTCGATCTCTGGTGCGGTCCTACAAACAAGCTGGTCCGCCTGAAAACGGGGTTTTCGGTTCACTTCCAAGTGAACCCTGGTGTGGTTCATTCAAGGTATGAATGCAAATCAGACCAAGTTGTAGACCAAAGATAGGAAGTGCACCAAGACAGTGCATCATGGGTAAAGTAGGCAAAGAAACAGCACACATTTCAAAATGATATCAGGTCAGCGCTACAGGAGTGGAAAAAATGTCTCGTGGACAGACATGGAGCAATAAAGAAATTAAAGATCTGACTGGCATTTTGTCAGATGATCCTATAGTACATCACAGGGAGAAGGGGATGAATTTCCTCTCCCTCCTCTGTCCAATAAACCCACAGTCATTTCGACTATATGGCTTTGTTCTGAAGGTTTGGTCCAAAAGGTTACCAAATAAAAATGCAATAAATGTTGCAATTTCACCCTTCAATGCAATAAAGTCCCCCTGGCTCTTGTCAAAACGATCTTAAAAGTACATTTTGGTTGTTTTGTTTGCCAAGTTCCAAAATACTATAAAATAATAAGTATGATGTGGTGGCCGGGGCAATGTGCACATGTAGTGACAATGACCCACTCCATCTAATGTTAAGTTTCTGTCAAAGGTTCATAGATTATTATGGGGAAAGCCATATCAGACAGAAATGATTACAGTACTGCATTTTTAAATTGAGTGAGTGGGTTGGGTCTGTGTGGATATACGCAGCTCACCAGGTCGATGAGGTCACTGAGGTTCTTCTCGATCTGCTGAGGAGGCAGACGCCTCATCAGGTCCAGGGCACAGTCCAGCTGCTGGTCATTCTGAAACAAGCACACGCAGATGAGGAGACGAGATACTGCTTACTACATTTTACTATGTGATTAAAGGTACACACACCAACTTAAAGCTAAACAGCAATCAAGTTTTGCTCCAATCACATACAGTATACTGCTCTGTTGTTCAATGTGTGTATTTTAAATTGCAAAAAAGTAAAAATGCGACTCAATAATAAAACATGACAGATGACATAATAGTTGGTTCAACATGTTTATAAGCAAAAGAATTACTTTTAAGTGGAGGCAAAGCTCTAATATCATTTTGTGCTGTTTACCCCAGACAACATCGGTAATCTTTTTAGTTGTAGTAACATTAAATATGAATCCCTTTTACAAAATCTGGACACTACTTCTTATGAGTGACAACACATTCATGCAAAGAGACAGACGGAGTAGCTAATTAAGCTAATTTTGAATTGCTGTGTCACAACAGTTCAACAATGGACACAAAATAGCCTCAACAGGGTTCCCTTTATGTCTGGGATTAACATAAATGATATGATACTTTAGTAGAAAGTGTTTTCTTCCAAAGTTACATCTTATCTGGAGTGAAATTTGCCTCTATTGTCACCTGCAGGGAAAAATAAACTTGTTTGTGTACTAAAAGGTGAAAGGGCTATAACTCTGATTTGACAAATTCAAACTGAAGAAGCTTCATATCAATTCAGATGAAGATTGAAATACATTTTTGCACATATTGATGTCTGTGGATTTTGTATCTCATTGAGCACAACAAGAAAGATGCCACCATGAACAAAGGGAATCATTACAGAAAGTAAGACCCATTACAGCGTTCACATTTGTTTAACGTTCTAAGCTGCAGTAGGTAACTTGGTCATCATTACTAAAATGATCGTTATTTCCTGAGTGTGATACATGAGACAGACCTACTGCTCCCAACACCATCTGTAGAAACAATTCGCTTCTGACAGGAAAACCAATCAGAGCATCTGACGAGTGCCAATTCAAGTTCAAGACCGCAGCTTTAAGGCCGACATAAAGAAAACAAGAGGAAAAGCCTTGCAATACTAATGAAGAGCACGAATCCGGAACTGGTTCACTAGTATTAAACAGACAATGTGCTGCTGTATCCTGTAGGTACATACTGAATTATTAACCTCAAAACTGTATTTCATGTTTCCAAACTAGCACTATAATAGAGTCCTGCCACTTTCTCCATGACGAATGACAAAAGGTTTGCAGGAAATTGTGCACATCCTTGCATGCAAGTGCTGCTCGTCTACTGCGAGACTGTAAACATATCTCCAGCTTAAGTTGTGCTCATGATTTATAACTTAAAAATCTGTTAGATGAAATAGAAAATGGACCTCAAAAACTCAAAAGTCTGACCAAAATGAATCATAAACTGACACATCCAAATCAGTGATTTCAGTTGCTGTCCTTCAGATGTGGGAGGATGCACTTCTATTGGCCGTATGTGATGCAAGTCTACCAGCTAATAACTAAACAAAAGCACAGAAAGGATTAGTCAATTAGTAAATCAATAAAAATCTAGCTTATAAAATTTAAGGATTTCCTGCTATTTTTCTTATATCACTGGATTTTGGACTTTTGGTCAGAAGGAAGTTAGCAACTTCTTGTGAGGATAGATGCAAACTACAAACTGGAAAATGTCAGATAAAACACCTCTCAATGCAATCTTGGTTTTCAGATTAACATTGGCAGCAAAGTTACTTTTTCATTTGGAAATCAGCCTTGACAATAATTACTGCATTTGGTTCCAATATTGCAATCATTAAAATTCTCTTTGAACATGTATTGTTTTGTTTTCTTGGAGCACGAAACTGTCGATTCCAGTCGCTACAAGTGCAATGTGCCGTTTATGTGCACCAGAGTCATTTTGCGTGAAAACTTTTCCCTTTGCACCAGATGGGATGTTGAGTAAGCCAAGAGGCAACACTCCTGCTCTGATGTCACAAGTGAAACACGAGAACACGCAACACTTTCATCACATAGTACTGGATGTCACTATGCTCCCCAAAAGGTCTGATCTGATCTCCTTCCACCACCCCCACCGGCTTTTACTTGTCATTATGTAAGTGACAAGGGCATGAATGATCCCTCTCCATCTTCCCACCAAATTATGACCTGTCTGTGCAAACAGTCTCTGAAGCACAGCTTGTTTTATTTGAAGAATTTTGCAAAAATTTAACATTTAGTTTCAGGAACATATGTGAATATCCTGGGGGGTTTTCTGGCCTAGACATCTGTAATTCCCTAAGTTCTGGCATTAACTGTTCCTCTCTAGCTTGTCTCCAACTGATCCAGAAAGCAGAAAGCAGACTATTGACACAAACTACTCAACGTTCCCACATCATCCCTATTTTCAGCTCACAATCAAATTCAGAATTAACTTTAAAATTTTGCTTATTATATATAAAGCCTTTAATGGCCTGGCTCCTGCATTCATCACCAACTTGTTGACCCTATATAAAAAAATGCAGAAACCGTAACTTGTTTTAAACGCCTGCTTAAGACTCATCTTTATAGATCAGTCTTCGGTAATCAATCCCTACCTTAAGTCTGTTATGAATGTCTGCCTCTGTATGTCTGTTCTGTTTTATCACTCTGTGATACAGTAGAACAAATAAATGTTCCAAGGTCCAAGGTTGTATACATGCATAGTTATATTCTTATGTGTTATTTTTATCTGTATTTTCAATATTTGAAACTGAAAGTTTTAAGAAATGTTACACAAATAAATTGTATTGGTACATTATAAGAAAAAGCTGAAAGATTTGTAGGATAAGAAATGAAGTGCATTCAACTATAAAGTATTTAACTAACTTTAGTTTAGAGTTTGGCTATTTTTCAGGGCAACTGAAGCTTTGATTAATTACTTCAGAGCAAACATATGATGCAATCAAGCAAGAACCAATGAGCTAAATCAAACATATCCCGATGCATTTCGCCTCTGACAAAATGTGTTACAAGATAAGATTCAGCAGTTATTTATTGTAGGTAAGGCGGGGCTAATCTACACTTTAAATATGAAACACCCTTGTAGGAATAAACCTCTGAAGTAAATGTACAAAAGGAATACTATAAACCCTTGAGCCAAAAACTCTGTACTGTACTGATGGTTGTTGACTGTACTGTCACTACAGTCAACAACCATCGACCCCAAAGTCAATTCAGAATCTTCACCCGCTGAAGCCAATTTCCTTTTTTGGTCACATGTTTGTGTTGTTTACTAGGATTTGTTTGGTGATGTTCTTAGTCACTCAGCATGCTTGATAATGTGGTCGACGGTCCCGACTAAACTACAGCTTCTGACGCTTCAGGTCAGTAACTCCAGCAGAGGAACATTCCTGTGTGGTGTATCCAGTGGGAAACTGAATTAAATTAAAAAACATTTTGCAGTAAAGGTGGGATTAATTAAATGATAAGCATACATATTATTTTATGAAGCAATTTAGACTAATTGAAGAACATTTCACAATGACAGACCTTGAATCAGAAGTGACCGGATTGCATAGCATAGTCTTCCCCCAAGAGGGTTCCTCTCCCTTAAATATGCAGTGAGCAGCAGGATATCAGTGAGTAGGGGAGGACAGACCAGCCACAACACGAAACTCTGTGGAATGTGTAGGTGTGGAATAATAGAAGGACAAAAACCAGTTTCTCAGAAAACTCTAGGAGCTAAGCAGCTATGTACCAATAATTTTCTCTAGTTATTATCAGACAGTGCCACCCAGGTCACATTAAGTTGGCGTATTTCCTACTAAGATACAAGCTAAAATCTACAGAGTAAAATTACTTAAATGTCAGTGTTTTCTAACTGCTTTTAAGAACCAACGTCCATTCTTGATTAGAGTTCGACCCATATGCAATTTTTGGGGCAAATGCAGATATTCGAGAGTAAAAAGGTTCCGATATCAATAAATCCGCTGATGTACACATACTTTTAATAAACATTCAACAAACAATATTAATTATTAGTAATTAGAGATTAAAATTTATCGTTTTATTATCTTAAGTGATAGCAGTGCACTGAAACACTAACCTTCACTTGAAATTTAGTAAATCACCATGACCATCTCTTCCGTCATTGTGTTCTTTAAATCCAAAATCTTTTGATATCGGCTGATATTGATAACATACATGCCAACACTGATGTATCTGTGATAGGCAAATATCAGCCGAAAAAATTGACCAACCACTGTATGCGTCAAGCTCTAATTCTGATCCCTTTAATGGTAACACAGGTATGAAAACTCAGTGGAAGAAATTTACGACAATGTGACATTGCAATAAAGTGTATTATTACTAAGAAATATGACGCAGCAATGGTCATTCAATCCCAATGGGATGCAGTTGTGTTTGAAACAATTTTGAATCACTTGCATCAATGTAAAAAGTAACAACGGCACAATAATAACACCACTTTTTTAGTCTCCCGCATGATTTATTTTAGCTATTTAATACACCACCCTTTTAGATGTAAACAAAACCATAGAAGAAATTCCTCTTTAGTTCATGAACCTAGCACAGTGTACTCATGTGTCACTGTCTTGCTAATGGACAATAGCTTTTTATAAAGTAGAGAACCCTCTTTTCATAAACATTTTCCTTCAGGGTGACCCTGAAAATAAATGATTCTGGGTAAGGTCTCCCATTCCATTACCCCTCATCAGATTTGCTTTTTGTCTGTAATAAAGTGTCTTTTGGCTGATTAGTCAGCCCGCTCCATCAAACACCTGCGCTCCTTGACTATGTGTTTACTGGCACTCCTGTCTCTGTGTAAACAGCGGCTTGGACCAACAACCCCTGGGTTCAGGGGAGAGCCGGGAGGCTCAGGAGAGCAGGCGACTGCAGACAAAAACCAGCTGCTCTTCTCAACTCAGGCATAGTACAACTTGGGTCATGAGGACATTCCACAAAAATAGATAATTTAGAAACCACGTGAAAGCATATGGTTAGCTCCCAATGATGCTATGGAATAGTGTAAGCAGACTTTTTTTTAAGCATAAAATGCATGACCAGTTACAGTGGTTACTGTCATCTAAGAGACAGAAATAGGTTCTACAGCAAGCAGTTAGTAAACACTAACTGCAGCTTCACTTCATTTCCCAGAGAAAACAGAAAGTCGTGATGAAACTCGCAGGAAAAGGAAATCTTAGCAGAGGAGGCTGACAGCTCGTCATGGAGGGGAATAGGAGGAGTAAGCGGTCTTATTTTAGCTACAGGCAACCCTTGACTATTTTAGCCAGCGTGTACGTGTGTTGTTCGTAAGTGGAGGAGTCCGGTCGTGCGTGTGTGTATGAGTGTGTGTGCGTGCGTGCGTGTTACACATTATTTAGGACTTCCTCACCAACACTATACTCGAACTTGTGTCAAATGCAAAACATCCGGTGAGGCCAACTTAATGTCTTACGGGGCATATAGCTTGGCTAACAGACAGCTAATTGCTAACTAGACGGAATAACAAGCTGCTAGCTTAGCCGCGAGGCTAAATCATTTGTATCCGGTACACAGAAGTTTTGCCAGCAGTTACAGCTCAGGCTCCGCTGCCGCTGGGCTCCGGGTGACACCCAGCACGTCCGGCTAGCGTTAGCCTTAGCACCCCTAGCCGGTGACGATTAGTTAGCAGCAGCCAGCAGCCCCACCAAAGCCCTTTTACCCCGTCCCCATCTCTCCCACCAGCTCCACCGCGGCCCTTACCATGTCTGCGGCGGCCTGTGGCGGTCTCAGCGGGGCAGGGGGAGCGCGATTTCACCGATGACTGTGCACTTTAGCTCTACTGCGGCTGAACAAGTCTCTCCGCTCGTCTATTGTATTTCAGTTAAATTAAGACGTTTTGTTCGGCTCTCCCTCACTGGACCCAGCCCCGTCAGCGAAATTTACTTCCTCAACCGGGCTACAGGAAGGAGGCTGCAGTCAGAGAACAGGCCCCGGTTGCATGTCCGGGTCACTCCGGGCTTTCTCCGCAGCAGCCAATAGCGAAGGAGCAAGAAAGGCATTGCCAAGTATGGAAAGGGAGGAGTGGTGCAGCGAGCATGCAGGCACACAAACACAGAGACACCGGAGTCCACGCTTCACCCTCCGTCAACGAGTCTCATAGAAATAACCGACAGACTGTCGGCTGCTCCACTAGAAAAAATAATCAATGTCAAACTTATATTAATTTTTACCATTTCTAACTTAAATTACTTTAATATCCTCGGGTGGGGACTGTAATTTTTATTCTTTAAATAAATTGAGACACATTTGAAATGATTAATTATTAGTCATGAAATAATAGTTATGCTCTAATTCCAAAAACCTCAAAGTCTCACAAAATAATGGATTGTTAATGGTGTTAATTGGTCATGATTTTGATGAACCATTAGTATTTGATTGTATTTCTCTATATTGATTTTATCTAATACTGTCAATGACCAGAATTTCATGATTGCTTGACCAGTATTGTTATAATTATTGTTGTTGTTGTCATTGCTCAGTTTCATGAAATATGAATATATGGTTTTATTATAGTTAAACGAGAATGATGCAAGTATACAAGTAGCTGAGGTGTAAAGATTTGGGCTACATGCTTAAATAAATGTCTGCAAATAATCATTTAATTGCGTGTTCTGGTGCATTTGGTGACTGGTGCTTCATAAATTTTATTTTTGATACTAACACTGAATTCGTCACTGTAATATAAAAAGGGTACCTGCTTTCACTTGTTTAATTGTTATTCTTTCAATTCCATTAAAAAGGACTCTCCACAATGGTAGTTCACTTACATTTCTTTTGAGAGTGTAAACAGTACTACTAATGTTGTTGGGGTTTTTATATTATATATTATATTTAAAACGATTAGTTCATGATAAGCCAATATTTAACAGTTTAGTTTATTCTTGTTCAGACCATCTAAGGATGAGGATGAACCTGGACTTTAGTGACAGTTTCAGAATAGTAAGATATGTATGCTTGTAGTTCAGTAAATGCACACATTTTATTGATTTTTTTCTTTTTCAAGGGTGTAAATCACCACCAGAAGTAAGCTTTTTAATGTTTAATAGTATTGCATTATACATGATTAATTTATTTCCCTGCACATTTTGAAGGGCACAGTAACATAATGTAATGACTTGCAATGGTTTGGATTAATGTTTTGACCTTAAGATCCTTCTCTAAGGTTTACTCGTATGAAAAAAGTATTGGTGAGTGAGCTTTGCAAGTGCACTTCCATGCATTTAAAAATGTATTATTTGTAAATCATTAAACAATGTGAATATTTCTAATTGAATTCTAATCATCTCCACTTCAAAGCCACCACGACACTGCACAAATCTCAGCGTGTATCCTGGCTTGGCTGTAAATAAATGTCCTGTTAAACATCAGGAACATCTGTATATTATTGACCGTGTGTGGGAAGCAGGACTTTTGCTTCCAGCGTCTGCTGGAAGTTTATAAGAGGGCCGGAAATTCCAAAGAACTTGAACAACAGTTCGTCTTATTATCAAAGAATAAACTATTTTTGAATCAAGGAAGCCATTTTCTTTCTCAAAATAAGACAAATCCATTATTTCCAATTCAAAACTCATAAAAAAAAACTTACTATTTTCAAAAGAACTGTTATTGCCTGTAGCATTAAAAGTGATCTGCTTGTTCTCTGTTGAGCGTCACTCTGCATGTACGCATGCATTATACTATGCACAAGCATGGGATGAGAGAAACTTCTAACAGCACTGAAAACTGTCAACAAGTTTTAACACAGCTGCAGAAAAACTTTTATCAGATCGTCAGCTATTTCAAACAGTTTTCTAGATGAAGGTAATAACGGTAGTGTAGTAAAATCTCTTAAACTGGTCTATCTAAAGAATTCTAAAGAAATTGTAAATGAAGACTGCTATTAGTTTGGGATATAAAGTAAAGCACCTTAAATTTAGAATGAGTAACTATGCATATAAATTCTATCGCGCGTGTAAGCTTTCCAAACAGGAAAGTAATGATCAAGTCGGACTGACCCCACATTGCTGGGTTAAAAAGTCAGAACAGACAGACAGTGTTTTATCAGCGTTGCGTCGGTGGGGTGAGGTCGCGTCACTCTTTTCTCGCGATATTTCCGGGACTTCGCAGCGGGTTGAAAACATGGCGGATGAACATGGACAGAAATGGGACCGTTGTCTCGCTGACACAGCCGTAAAAACAGGTTAATATCTTTTCATACGTGTCATGTTATCACTTTAAGATGCCATTAAGCGTCCCGCAGTAGATTGCAGCCTGCGAATAACCCAGACACAGGACTGGTCTGCAGTTTTCTGTTGGACTTTAGTGTGACCATGAAGAATAGTTCCCTGAGGTCAAGCGTTTACTTGTGTTGTTACTTTGGCAGAAATTGACTAAAGGAGACGACGCAGTGTTTGGAGACAAAATAAAAACAACAGTTTTTGAACACGGTCACGCGTGGTGTGAGGGTGTGGAGGGTGTAGCCAAGACGCACTACAGCCATACAGGATATTTTCCTGAATCCAAGGCTGTCTCATCTATGCCCCATTTCTCCATCACTCAGACCCTGAATCAATATGTTTCAGACACGTAACAAACCAATATAGTCCCACTCCGAACTTCAGCATTTCCAATCCCTTAAAACAAATGCAAACATGCAGGTTATAAAATAACTTGTTGAGAAAACTGAAAAAAAAAAAACGCTCTTAAAAACACTGCTGTGTCCCCTCCTGCTATCTGTAGGTATTGTTGTTCTTAGAAAAAAAAAAAATCATTATTCATTATCTGATTATTTTAATTAAGGGTATGATAATAATATCGTGACGTTTCATTCAAATCATCATATTTGAAAATGTGTATCCTGATACCCTGGTTCTGTACCATCTAATATCATTTAGTTATATTTAGAAACTGTGACTTATTTCACAAAAGCTGCATAAATGATTTACAATATATGCAGTAAAGTAACAAACAGAGTGAAATAAGGGTCCCAATCATATTTTTCTGCAGTGGTAAAACATCAGTACCATTCAATATGTTACTGTACAAAAAATCTGTAAGAATTTTGGTATATTAATTACAGCATGACCTATGTCAGATGGTGAAAAAGTTCAAAAAATCGACCGATACATACAAACGCTTTTGCAATGATCCCTCAAATTAGGTTATTGAACATTTGTAAATAATATGTAAAAGAGGCAGATTATTTTTGTTGTTAAAAATGAACTTTTATTGTTTTATATGACAGAAGTGCACTGACAGCAACCTTCACTGTTTATATAATAATTATAAATCACCCTAAGGATCTTTTTCTGCTCCGTCTTCTTTCAAACCAATTCTGTATTCTGTATCGGCTGATATTGATAACATACATGCCGATACTGATATATCTGTGATTGGCTAGCTGATATATCAGTCGGGCTCTTGTATGGATGTATCGTGAAACATATGAAATCATGCCCTTTGTACTGTGATTCGTAATCCAACCCCCATCAACAAATAGTCTATATTTAAAATTATTAATGAGAACTTTTGTTACACATATCCCATTATCAGCAAGTATTTCTTAAAGTCTCTTTTCTGTCTGTTAGCCTTTTCCATAAAAAAAACAATTAGCTTCAATTACTTTTAAATTATTTTTTAAAATTATTTTCAAATTATATTATTGACAATAGAGTAAATTTATTTTTAAATAGTTCTCAACAGATATGTTTGAATTCACCGCAATAGCGTCTTTTAAATAACAAATAATGATTTATCTTGCACCACATGATGTTAAGTTTGGTTCCTCCATCAGCTCTGCCTCTTGCCTTCAATGAGCTGTGGCTAAGAAGCAACACATCTTTGTCTCCTCTCTACGCAGAACTTTATCTGTGCTATTTGAATATTGTTTTTATTCAAAACTTTAATACTTAGTGTATACTAGAAAATATGTACCAAAAGACACATAATGACTTCAAGTCTGCATTGGGGCATTTTTGTCAGCTCGTCTCGTGTAAAAAAAAAAACAAAAACTGCAAGCTGTGCTAAAATGTTTGTAGTATCAAGAGAAACATGGCATACCTTTGTTTTGTAGATGATACTAACTTTCTATCTGTGTCAGAATGGCAGAATGTGTCATGGTGATATTAGGAAAAGTCAGGAGACTAACATCAAAATTCTCTGGCGACTATGAGTGTCTGTAGGAAATGTCAGTAGGTTGAAATGTTTCAGTCAGGAACAAATTGGTGGCTGACTAAGAAACCGATTGCCACCCAGTGATAAAACAAGCTGCACAATTAAACAAAATGAATTTAAAGCACTATTGTCACATACTAATGGCGAGCTCATCCATCCATCCATTTTCTACCACTCATCCTGTTAAGGGTCGCGACGGGGGGCGCTGGATTTCATCCCAGCGTCATTGGGCGAAGGTGGGGTCACCCTGGTCAAGTCGCCAGTTGAGCTGACATATAGAAACAAACAACCATCCACACTCACATTCACACCTATGGGCACGTTAGAGTGTCCAAGTAGGCTAACCCCCAGTTTGCATGTTTTTGGACTGTGGGAGGAAGCCGGAGTACCCAGAGAGAACAACCACTCGCATTTTGATTTAAATTCCCCAAAAGACCTTGATTGAAAATGAATCTCTTTATTGATGGAATATCTAGAAAATGAAATTAATAAATACATAACGGTACAATTACCAGCTGCAGGCTTTATTTGCTGGCATAACTCGCTATGTATTTTCTGGCCTGTGGGTTATACATTTCATTCTTCTCCAACACAAATGTTTTTCTTACAATCCATCCCTCTTGGAGATGTCCATGCACAGAAAGAATGCCAAGACGAGGGGTTGATCTGCCTTCATATTTTGCCAACGCTTTAACTGTATTACTGTCAGTGGAAAATCAGAGCTTCATAAATGCTCTGGCTGAAGAGCAAAGAAACTGATGCTGCAGCAGAAGAAAACCTGGAATCACTGCTTGGAGTTGAAGTTGACGCAGACAGTGATTTGTTGTTGATCTGCACCGATAAAAGGGTGTTCAGGCTGGTTGGACACTTGTAATTTGTGTAACAGTTTGAGGGCTCTGGTGCAGGCACATCGGTCAAGCTGCATAGCTCCCTGAATCCAATTAAGAGTCAGAGAGGCTCAAATGGCTGTTTTTATGTGTTTTCTGTGCTGGCTGGCCTGCTGTTGGGTGTGGTGTGGCCTGGAGCGAGGTGAAGCTAAGCGTACACATTCCTCCTCAGGATCCGACTCCGCTCTGAGCACCTCAGCCAAGTTCTGTGCCGCTCACTAACCTTCTGCTCGACTGCACTTGATCTGGACATCGCCTAACGGCATATATTATTTGTGCCCTCTTTGACTTATCACCTCTCCTGCCCTCTTCCTCATGAACACTGTTCGTTCCTTTTACTCATTTCCCCCTTTTTGCACCCCTTTTACTGTTTACTTTCTTTTTTTGGAGCTCAAGCTCCTTTTTCTCTCCCACTCTTTTCCTAATGAGCAACGTCTTGCTAACTTGTGCTATTTACTGATTCTTGTATCAAATATAATAACAGCGGCACCCCACTGACCTCATTACGGCCCTTTTACATCTGTGCTTGCCAGTTTTTTACTGGATCAGACATAATCGCATTACATCAGTACCCAAGTTAAATCAATTGAATATGTGTTTTACATCACATCTCTCATATTCTATTATATTTCTTCTTCCCTGTTTGCAGTCACTGGCCTCGGTGTGGGTGTTGTGTTCTCTGTCCTTTTCTTTAAACGTAAGTTCTCTTAAGGAAATTATATTTATTTATTTATTTTTTGGTAGGACACGCTTCATTTTGTTCTTCTCCCCCAGGTCGCACATGGCCCATCTCATTTGGCTCAGGTTTGGGCCTGGGCATGGGATATGCCAACTGCCAGCATGACTTCAGGTCACCGTATCTGATTCATGGCCGCATGGTAAAGGTGAGGACAAGATGTTCTGTATGTGAGAGGTTTTTGACTTAATAACAAATCTTAAAACATGTTTTATGTGTCTGTTTTCTTTTACAGGATCAATAATAAACGACTAAAGATGAGGAGGATTGTCCATGAAGCTTCTCGTCTGTTTCTTGTGTTGTCCTTGTTGATATTTTGCTGCTCGTTTCCGTCCTGGCACTAATGTCAAACGAAGCCCACATGCGTTAACAGAAGGGTGTATATATCATAAAGTGATGATTATGGGAAACTGCCTGTCTCCGTCTGTTTTTCTGTGAGCATGAAAAGAATGAGACATGGTTTTGGGGCTGGAAAGTAATTTTGTGTGTTAATGAGCTGGGACACTGGAACTCCTGCTGTTTTGGAATGAGAGCCAGGTTCCGCATCTGCTGGCCTATTGGAGAGTGGGAGGAAGAAAAGTTGCAGGAATTATGGACTAAAGAAAATGCTGTCGAAAGCAAAGCATATTTGTCGTGTAAACCGTTTTCCTATTTTAAGATGTAGGATTCTCTTGAATACCATGAGGCGGTAGAAGCTCGTCAGGCTTCGCAGGCCCGTTTTGAGTGTGTTTGCTGTGGCCTTTTACAGTTTTTGTCATCCTTCACATCCAAGTGTGTTCACTGAGCATGTGTCTGTTTGACAAGATTGTTCTGAGTAAGATTGATCACTTGCATTTGGTTTCGTGGGTTTGCCAAGAGGGGAAAGGAATTGTGTGTGCACACGGGCACACATTTATCCAGCCCCCTGGTGAAGCAGAATCCGTGGAATGCAAAGGAATGCCATTTCTGGACTGGAACTCGCTCTTATTACAAACAGGTGAGTTCTGCACTTTGCACTCTCAACATAACACATGGTTTACACTTTCACATCAAAGAGAACGCTGGCGCACGCACACATGCACGTCCTTATGCTTTCCCTCTCCGTCACAATAACAGGTTTCTCAAGTCAAAAATTAATCCGTGTCACTCGTCCCCTCCCCATTAAAATATTTGTTTGCAAGTGAAGCGAGGAGCAGATAGGGGTGCTTATGGACGCGAGCCAGCCTGAACACCTGTAGGCAGCGCTGCACTGGCAGGGTGGACTGTGGGAATGGGCTGTGTGTGGGAGGGTGAGGGGGACCGGTAACACAGCTGAGGTCTAACAGGACAACAGAAAAAACTACAGGCCTTACCTGTCTGTGCCTGCCTGAGGACTTCCATTATGAATCAGACGTACCGCACTGATACCACACTTATCACACCCTCAGAGAATATCTGGCAGGAAATACAAAGCCAAAAATGCAAAACGCAGGACCGCAGATGAACCTGAAATGGAAATAAGCTCGTTTAGCACAGTGTTCTACTTGTGTCCAATTTTAACGGCACACTTTGCATTGGATGTTGTGCAACTACATAAATTTGACTGTAGTTACCATAAGTAGATTACAAAGACCAGTCACAAACGGTGAAAGATGATTTGTTCAAACTTTAAACTTAAGTAGCAATAACACAGTGGAAATACTCGATGTGTGCATGTCAAAATCCAGCAGTAAAAATCTAATTTCAAAATATATTTTTGAGAATTAAAAGTGAAAAATTATGCAACAATGCCCCCCTATAATTGTTATATATTTATATAGAATTTTACAATTTTTATATCAGATAATAGGCGACACAGTGGTGCAGTGGTTAACACTGTCGCCTCACAGCAAAACGGTCTTTGGTTCTCTTCGGGTACTCCGGCTTCCTCCCACAGTCCAAAAACATGCAAACTGGGGGTTAGGTTAATTGGTCACTCTAAATTGCCCGTAGTTGTGAATGTGAGTGTGGATGGTTGTTTGTCTCTATATGCGAGCCCTGTGATGAACTGGAAACTTGTCCAGGGTGACTCAACCTTCGCCCGAAGATGCTGAGATAGGCTCCAGGCGACCCCTAACAGGATAAGCGGTAGAAAATGGATGGATGGATCAGATAATTGTTATTGATAATCTTTTATTGTGTATTATCAGTTGAGGGTGTTTTATATATTGTGGAAATGTGCATCACACTCATCTGATGCATTGAGTGGGGATTGATTGATGTGTTTTTACTTACGTATTATTCACTAATGAAGGAAAGTGAGGACTGTGCAGTAACCAATTTAGCTTTACTTAAGTACGATTACAATACTATTAATGTACGTGCACTTCAATTGAAAATATGTATTTCCTGATCATTTATACTTCCACTGAATAATATTGTGAGGCATGTACTGCACGTTTTACTCCACTGTCTTTATTTATCTTTTGTTTAGTTTTAGTTGCTAGTTACTTTGCAGTTTCAGAATTGTAAGACAATTTAAAACTGTTATAGATGACCACTAAAATTGAAAAAAAAAAAAAAATGTATTCATTTTAGAAAAAAACAGTTCTAGTGACAAAGGAAACATGCTGAATATCATCTCAGAACTTGCCATGCTCATACACTCAACAAAGATGCAACATTGAAAAACCCCACCTAGAGTGGCCTTTTATTGTGACCAGTCCAAGTTACATCAGCATCTTCATATGTCTCACCTGACGGGTGGATGGATTGTCATGGCAAAGGTGAAGTGCTCACAAATTCAGATTTTGACAAATTTGAGAGAAATAAGCCTTTTGTTTGAATATAGGAGATCTTACATCCTCACTTCAATTTATGGAAAATGAGACAAAAGTGCTGCGCTTATATTTTTGTCGGGTTTGGTTGGTCTGTCGCTGATGTTATGCATCGTTGAATTTAAAAAGTATGTCCGTTGAATAAGTTGAAAAACATAAAACCTTACCCATTAAATAGATGGAGACGTAGCCATATAACTCTCAGTATCTTAAGTGTACCTCGATGAGTCTGCAGAACATCACTTTAGTACTTCTGATACTTTCTGACATCTGTTAGACTTTTACATACCTATAATTTTATATTTTCTATTCTCTTTGACAAACTACTTCTTTCTCCTCTGTTCAGTGCTCTCAGATGTTCTGAAGCAGCAGGGATGCTGACATTTTAACAGTAGCTGACTTGGGCATCTTATTCTAAAGCCAAATGAAGGGCCCCATATTCCCATATAACTGGGATTTAAAGGAACCCGGTCAGAGAGCAGCAACGCCAGGGAACAACGTGTCTGTCAGTGGTTTCACTCCAACCAGTGCTGCGGACCTTGATTACATCAAGTTGTCATGACTTTTTGGTTAAGCAGTCTGGAATTCATATAATTTCAACTGCTTTTAATTTTGAATACAATTTTAGAGGAAGGATCAAAGAACCAATTCTCGTTTTCCAGTGTCACATAGTGTTACTCATTTCTAAAAATCCAAAGACACATGTTGGTCAAAGCAATGTCAGATGAATAAATAAATATGGTGTATTTGCAGTTTTGACCCGTGACTCTTATCTGCGCTCTTCTGCTGCTGAGGTAAAAGTTTGGAAACCTCCCCAACAGCTTCCCTCCCTCTCCGGTTTCTCTCGCCCAGAATCGGCGCAGCAGGACCCCTGTGAGAGGGCTCAGCTCGGAGAGGGCTTGTCGGCCGACCGACGGGGGATTTTCACGCCGGACGGCTCGAGAACAAAGGGGAGGGACGCTCCGAGCTGATGGACTCGGAGATGAGATAGCGCTGTGAACCGTCCGTCTCCCCATCCTTCCTTCCCTCGCGGACGGACGCTTCTTTTCCTTTCCGGATGATGTAACTTGTTTTATGACAGACTGGGCTCAGCTTCTCACCAAGTGCTCACTCATAGTTTCCTTTAATTACCAGCGCGCGCTCATATCGGTCGGCATCCCATGGCTGCAGGAGCCCCGCGTCCAGGTTCCAGGTCGGTGGCGCGGCGCTCGACCGGCTGTTCCCGAGGCTCGGCGGGCACGGGTGAGTCTGACCACTGCTGCTGGCGCTCCTCACCCACAGAAAAGTGCTTCATCGCGCGGCACTGCTCCGAAAAGTAAGCTTAGGAGGACTCTTCTGTCTATAATCACCGGCGGAGAGCAGCTTTAATGCAACTTTTCACCGGTTAACCACAGCTTGCTGCACTTGTTGAACAAAAAGCAGGGTAAGAAAGTTAAAAATGTAGGGCGTCATCTAAATACAAGACAGAAGAGAAAGAAACGACCTCGGCAAGAGGTTAATGTAACACCTTTTTCACGCTCAGATTTGAAACAATCATTTCAAACCCCTCTGGTGTCCTTTTCTTGAAAGCGATCCAATTCTTAATGTTACCATGTTAACATTAATGTGCTGAGGGGGCTGTTTGAAGAAAAAGCGGCCTGAAACCTTTGAAGTGTGTGAAACTAGATATTTATTTGCTAAATGAAGTCCTTCCTCCTCAACAGCACACTCAGCAGCCCCGTAATACAGCTGCCGAATGTATGGATTGTTTGAGGCAGGGCTGCTTGTGCCAGGAGCATATGGGAAGAGTTGAAAAGTGTGTAAACAGGTCAACGTGGGTGACCCCAGTGCAGTTTTTAATAAGCAGCAAGAGAAAACGATTTAGTAGCTTGTAAATGACGTGACTGGGTGAGGCATTTTTATTTATGTTAAACAGGACCGGAAAAAAACATTTGGTTTGAGTCAGGTGGTATGGAGCAGACATTTGCCTCTCTTCCCTATTCTATTTTTTTGGACAATAAGAATCCATTGCAATGTTCTACATGCAGTTGCTTCTCTTGAGTACGCAGAACCTGAAAACTAAGTAAAGTTATGAATTAACATCTGCAGGGACGCGCAGAGTTGGTTGACTCTGTGCACTAGGTTTTGTGGCCGCTGTGTTGAGGCTGTGTCTCCGTGTGGAGCCAGGTTAACAGAGCGGTAACACACTGCGGTTTTTCTGCCCCTTTAGGTGCAGTCATGTGGCAGAGGATTCAGATTTGCTGCACACTGTTTGCACTGTGTTCAGCAGCACCGCCTGCACACATCAACCGCCTGGCGCTGTTCCCTGACAAGAGCGCCTGGTGCGAGGCCAAGAACATCACACAGATAGTCGGGCACACGGGATGTCAACCTCGCTCTATTCAAAACAGGTCAGAATGAAGGCCCCCTCTGTCTCTCACTCTCCCGCTGTCCGACAATCTGTCAGTGCAGCAGAGAAAAAAGGTGATTAATCCGGAAACGTCTGGATGTCGGCGAGTTGCATCCTCAGGGTTCATTTCGTAGGGCATGGGGGGTGGGGGGACAGACAGACCACTGATGCCCTCAATGCCTTCAAGCTACTTGTTGAAAGAACACTGATTCATTAGTTATCAGTTATTCTGCTTAAACCTCACCGTTTTGCCAGAAAAAAAAAAACAAAAAACAGATCTTATCTCTGATCTCAATATCCAAATGATTGCATTTCTAATCAGAAGAAGACAGCTAACACTTATGGATAACAAATTTTTGTGATGGCCCGAGGGGACCAGACATGCGCAGCTCTGGAACGCAGCTGTCTGCAGTCACGGTGACACTAACCCACGCTGTCCTCCTCACAGAGCCTGCCTGGGCCAGTGCTTCAGCTACAGCGTCCCCAACACCTTCCCACAGTCGACCGAGTCTCTGGTGCACTGCGACTCCTGCATGCCTGCGCAGACCCAGTGGGAAGTGGTGAGACTTATTGCACATCATCCGCTCATGTAGCAAGCACACACAGCAGCGCTGCCTCGTGCAAATACTGGCGCAGCAGAACCTCAAGTTTCCACCATGAAAGATGGCAAGGCAAAGAAGAAAAGAGATTTTCTGCTTCCCTATATGACTCTGCGTGAGTCTGAGCTCTGTATTTGTCCGAGGTCCATTGTCTCTGTCGCCAGAAGGAATCCAGTCTTGTGACAACAAAGGCTTTGTAGTGACGTGTATATAGTTTGGAAGGCGGCCAGGCAGACGAGGCGGGTGGGACCACAGGTGAGCCGGACTCGGGTTTCAGAGGAAAATATTGTATCTCTTGGAGAGTCTTGCTGTTAACGGATAGATTCGTTTATTTTCTTACTATCTTTGTTGCACAAGACAATGCCTTTATGGTCTCACCATCTAATTATCCGGAAATTGATGTTTACATCTGTGGACATGGTTGTTGTTGCAGGACTTTAAACAAAATTTAGTTTGAAATAAAACAAAGTCAGCTCTCATGAAAGTGGATACGTCTTTGTTTGGCTCCGACGGTTGGTTTGGATAGATGGGAAGTTGTGTGTGGTCTGGCCCTCTCCACAGCAGCTTGTGTAATGATGTGGCTTTTGTAGCTGTTTTTCTATTTTCTCTTTGTTTTCTACTCATATCCCTCACGAAATTTCTGCGTTTCATGGACAGTTCAGTAATGACGCAGGCAAAGTACAGCTGCCATCATTAAGCAAACACAGTAATAAGAACTTCATAGCAGGTGGTTGCACGAACACACACATGTACACTTCCATCCATCCAAATATTATGTTTGGGAAGAGGCTCAGGGCCACATATAAAAAATGTGTCTGAGTTCTGACTTTAAACTCATATTTCAACTTATTTTGTAAAAAAAAAAAAAAAAATTGCCTCTTGACCTTTTTCAGAATTCTGATCTTTTTCCTATTTCCCCCTACTCAAATGTTGTTTTCAGAAGTGGCAGTAACGTACAGCACTGTGCACACTAAATTTTAGAAAATTTGATTTCCATATGAGGAATTAACGCGTAAGGCAGTTTGTATGAGATTCTCAAATTGCTACACATACATATTTTATCATATTTAACAATGTCGGCAGAGTAAAATGATGTCTAACTGTTGGTGGTTAGTTTACAGTGCAGCTGGTTGGTGTGTGTGTGTGTGTTTGCGTGAACAGGTGACTCTGGATTGCCCGGGTAATGAGGAGTCTCCACACGTGGACAAGCTGGTGGAGAGGATCTTCCACTGCAGCTGCCAGTCCTGCAGTAAGGAAGGCGCCCAGGAGGGGGCAGTGATGCAGCTGTATCCGGCAGACAGCGTCCAGGACACGCCGTCACTATCTGACACGCTCAGCGGCGCTCAGACTCACCCTCTGTCCCCGCCAAGCACACACTCCAACAAGCACGCGCACGCGCACACGCACACAGACCACCACACTCTACCGCACACATCAGGCGGAGGGTAGCTCCGCCGCATTGTGCCATGTTGCTCATCTCTTCCATCCCCTCCGCTCTCCTCAACGCAGCATTCTTTGTACCCATCTGTAGTATTTTAAAGGCACTTTGAAAATATGGCTTGACTTTGTGTAGGTGTCACTAAATGTACACAAACATATTCACAAAGTCGTCTGATTACACTTTGTTGTATATGAACTCATACAAACACACCAGCCTATCCACACTTTTTTAAACATGCGTGTACGTGCATACAGACGTGACTATAGGCTGTTAACGTCCTGTAGTCTTGATACTTTTATTCTGGTTTAATGCAATAAATTCTATTGTTGTTGTAACTGCCTTTTGTCTTTTGTTGTATTCTTACCAGGCCTACTTAGCTCTTCGCGTCTCTGCTGAAATGGGCATCACAAGACACGCAAAACCTCTGTTTGCTTTCCTTGATTTATGAAGCAGTTCTTTTAGGATCATGTGGCTGCTATGAGAGCTGGGGCCGTGGCACACGGTGCTGTTTTCTTTGATCCGCAAACAAGCGTTTAATAGACGTTGGTGGAGCTCACTGGAGCGCAGAAGAGCTGCATGATGGGAAGAGACCCCGCGTTTCGCCGCTCCTTTGGCTCGAAACTGACTTCTGCTTTTTAATGAGATGCTGTAATGGAAAACCACAGAATAAGTTTTACTTGTCAAATATTCTCACTTGTTTGAAAGCGTTTTGCATGATTTGGAAAAACAAAAAGCTTCATAAATTCCATTTCAAGTTAATCCTACAAAGCTTTTTACAACTAAATTCTTCATGTTTACTGACCAAGCTGCAATGGAGAAATGCTAATATAAAGAGGGAAGTACTTGCTCAGGGGACTGGAAGCATTAATTTGATCTGCTTACCTCTGCTAATAGCTTTAATAACTGATGAGAATGTAGGATAGGCACAAATGAGCATTTTGCTTCTCCCTAAGGCTCTTTAGTCACCACATTAAACAGACTATACTAATTTTATTTAATGTTTTATGTCCATACATCCTTTTTCTACTAATTATCCTGTTAGGGGTCGCGGGGGGGCTGGAGTCTATCTCAGCATCTTCGGGTGAAGGCGAGGTCACCCTGGTTCATCGCAGGGCTGACATATATGATAGATAAATAAAATATTATTGCGGCCAAAAAAGATAGTGAAAGCCCTCATTAAAGACAGGGCAGCGAGTGCAACATGATCAGATACAAAGCTCAAATTTGTCCAGTCCAGTAAGTGTTGGGTTGAATTAAACGTCACAGAGAACACACGTCACATGAACCGGCCAGTTCATTGAGGAAGGCAGGGGCACGCAGTACCCGGACAGTCCAGCAGATGGCAGCAGATGTTATAGTTAGAGTGCAGCAACATTTTGCATCCCAGACTCTCTCTCTTCTTTATCAATCACTTCCACATCTCTAGCTACACCTCCTGGGAGGATCTTTTCTTTCATTTCTCGTCAGCACCCTGTCATATTCCCCCACATCTCTTTCTTGTTCTCTGTAATTAAATTTGAGCAGCGAAAGGTTGACTGTCTGTCTATGCCGGAAAGCAAATCGATCATTCCTTTATCTCGCGGCTGCACAGCCAGTGATGCTCTGGGGCTGATGAAAGGCAGACTTCACAGGGAGGAACTCCAAACGACATTTTGCAACAAATTACACATTATTATAACTGATGACTTGTTCATCAGTGTGTGATTTAGTCTCCCTCCTTTGAGAACTTTTATGTTACAATAATACTCCATGCTTTCTCATACATCTTTGGGTGATTTTGTTACTTTGATCAGTGGGAGAGGATAGTGGATATTATCTGACTAAACTAAAATGCATTTACTTTTGTAAACCTCAGCAAAGGTCACTTGACTGGACAGACAACAAGATGAATAGAAGCTTTTGTTTTAATGTAATATATGGCCTATTTTACACATAAATGCTATTTAAACATGTACCTTTCTGGCCTCTAATTGTTGAAGAGTAATTTCAGACCAGGCTGAGAAGCACTTTTTCACCACTGAAACTCCAATGGCATGCACCCGACTGTAATATCCCAGAGTTCTTACCATGCCTTAGAGTATGCTTGCACTGTGTATCATCACAGGAGGGTGAGAAGTTCAACCACTGGAAGTCATCAAAAACAAGACTTTCAAGCACTGAAAAGTTCTTGGCTACATTAATAATGGAATTTACACAACAAAGCTTAAACAAACAGCAGTACACTTTTCGTGGCAGCACTTTTGATGAGAAACAGTGCTGTAAACACAGTAGTTCCCAATATTTAAGGTTTAGTTCAGGTCAAATAGAGTCAATGTGCTGCTCTTATACCTGCTGACTCATAGACCTCTTTCACAGCAGTCACGGGTTTAATTAGTACAGTTCATTGAGGTTCTGTTCCACTTAGTGTGGCAGAGACTTTCTGGTGAGCCAACAGGCACAAGAGCAGCACCTCAACTCTATTTGACCTAAATGCAACTGATAATTGGGAACGCCTGCATTTACCCCCAAAACAGCTGCTCTGCTCATGATCCAGATCAAGTTTCAAACCTGGGCAGAACTCAAAAACATATTTTTAATTACACTTGTGTGTATAGGTATTCGCCCAGGGGACAAATGCTTTAATTCTGGGAGATGTTCTTATCTGATCTGGATCGATGTCAAACATGGATGTAACTCAAAAACGAACGGAGAGCTTTATGTGTTGCATAGGATTAAGTCCAAATAAGAGACTACATCATTAATTTGTCAACACTTTATCATGTTTTATACTGTGTTGTATTACACACACTCTTCACCATACAGCAACAACAAAACTGGTATTACAGGCGTTTTTTTGGGGGGCAATTTGAGGCTGGTGGTTTTTCGCTGGTGTATTTACATTTCAGGTCATTGTGGCTGCCGAGGAAACGACCCATATACGGCTCATGGGTGCGCTGGTTGAAACCTACTGAATTTAATTTTCTATTTTATTGATACTATATAGAATATGAATTAGTTAGAGAGGCTTTCCTGGTTGACTCCTTTCTTTTGAGCTGTAGACGTGTGTGTTTTGTTAAAAAATTTAAAGAAAAGAAAATACATTGAAAGGCCAAATCTAGCAGTTCTTTGCCTGTGTGTTTAGGCTGTAAATATACCTGATATGGGAACCGCGTGGGCGCGCAGCCCGAGTGTGTCGCGCGCGCGGACGCGCCGAGGCTCCGGAGAACTCCTGCAGCGCACGGTGCGACTCACTGGTGCTTCTCCCCGCTGCTCCTCACACAAACAAGTGCTTGTGCTGTTATTAGTGAGCTCGATCAGCGACAGAAGAATTCAACATCCCCGCACGAGGGATTAACGACATTTGTACTTGGAGGTAGGCGAGAGAATTTTATTCTATAGCGTTTTGTTTAAAGAAGATTTTCATGGCCACACCATTATGTGCATTCACGTTTCTGGCACCGTTTCTTGTACAGAATGACCAAGCATAAACTTAAGTACAGTGTGGGAAAAAAAAATGACAATTAGGTCAATTTAAAAAAAATAATGTATAGATTCAGCAATTGATGGTGAAGCTGTGTTGAAACTACCCTGAGAGCAGCACTGAGAGTTTGGGGGTTAAATGATTTCTCGGTGATCCGTTTAAAATGGATCATATCGGCAGACAATCTGGGCTGAGTGACAAAGCCCTGATCGATAAGATCGACCACAGAGCTCCAGTGTTAAGTAAAGCAGCCTATAGGTTCCCCATTTACATAGTCTAATGAGTTATTGGCTGCTGGGATGGAAGAAAGGCCAGGAAGGGGACAGCTCTGTGCCCCCCTACTCTTCTTTATGGTTATAAATTCAGCATGCATGCAAAAATGAGACGCAGCTGAATCAAACGCACCTTGCAACTTGAGGTCTTCCTTTGTGTGATTAAACAGAAAAGTGATGGTAAGCTAAAGAATGGGCTGATTTACATCATTAAAAAGGCAAAGAGATGTTTGAAAAAGCTTGTTAAAGACACAGCACATCATCCTCCTGCTCAGTAAATCACAACATCCCGTGTGAACAGAATCTTCCCTCTCTGTCCATCTCAGGATGTGTGGCATGGACGTGGACCTGGACGACGGTGGTCCGGGCGAGGAGGAGGAGAAAGAGGAGGAGTTCTGGGTTGGGGAGGGGGTGAAGATGCTGCCCCCTCCAGTGGCCCACAGCGGGGGCAGTGCGTGGGGCAGCCGCAGGGACAGGTGCGGCTGTGTGGCCTGCGGGGCGGTCCTCGTTCTGTGGAACCTGTGTGCCATGTTAGCCTGCGCTCTGCTCCTGGCCCTGGTCTTCTCTCTGGTGCTCCTGCCTGCCTTGGTGCTGCTGTACATCGGCTTCCTCTGCCATTCCAGGGTGAGCGGTCCAACACGCCGACACAGCAGGTCAAGGGTCGTTAATCCCTTCAATGTTTATTCATTTTGTAGCAAGGATGACCTTAGAAGCAAAGCTTACTGTTGTTCCGACAGCTGAGGTGCTTTGAGCTCCAACATTTAGATTTTGCACACTGATTCACCAGGACAAACTAGAATATCAGACACAGGATCAGGTCAACTTGGAGTCACAGCTGTGACTCCATGCAAAACAGTAGGATACACATTCGGGAGATCTGAGTTGTGCAACAAGATATGCTTTGCATTTTATGACATTTTACATTCCCAAAGAGGGCTTTGGCCCCTTTAATCGAAAGAATTTCCACTCACTTCCGTTGCAGCAGATGTGAAATAAACTGTGTGAACATCCAGTTCTCATGCAAATCAAAATCACAAAAGATATGTGAATGAAAACTGAGCCCACAAGACAACCATCTCTGTGAAAATCTCTACAATGTCCTGATTCGGTGGAAGCAACAGTGCAGATTATAATATTTGAATGGTTGCACCGCTACAGGCATTTAATGTGTTGACTCCTAGATGTTTATTTAGGAAAACAAACCAGATGTGTCCTTCAAATCATATACACTAAAACACATCATGCTGCAACGCTGTTGCATTGATTGGGACTCAACAGCAGAGTGAACACACTCATGCACACAGGTGGACACAAAGACAGACAGGGTTGAATATAATTGCACCCACTACTGCACTTGAGCACAATTTTAAGGTGGTTGAACTTAACTTTACTTACTAGTTCAGTTTAATGTCTTTGAACTTCTGCTCCATTACATTTTGGATGCAAACATTGCACTTTTTACTCCACTACATTTAATAATTGTTCATAAATTTAGTTACTGCACAATATGCAGATTACATGTTGGAGCCAAAGTAGTATATTTTTAAGTTCATGTTTGTGATCATGTTCATATTTTTATCTGCAGTCAGATTAAAAAGAAGAAGAGAGATTCTAATAATAATAAAAATGCTTGATTTTGGATTTGATAATTGGTCAGGGTTATAAACATTTGACCCCCAGTAGGCAGTATAGTGCATGAATACAAATATATAAATTTGACATATAAGAAAATTACATTTAGTGCATCAGAGGTATATATATATGTGTGAAATATGGCTCTGTGTTCCTGTTAAGACTCTGTGGTATGAGTATAGAAGAAAGTGAAGCTACAGTCAGTGACAAAAGTAATTGTCCCCTGACTCAGTTGACCTCAGCTCTTTACGATGTTTGGTGACTTTGAGCTCATTGTTTTGGTTGGTCAGCCCTCAGCTGAACCATTACCACTGTTGAGGCTCTGCTCAGTGTCGTTTCCAGCCACACGAAGGAAACAGCCTCCACCACACAGCAACTCGCACACGGACATGAGTGACGGCCGGCATTTAGCAACTTAAGAGCTCAATTTGATAGAGAGCGAAACAGAGCTGGAGGGATGGTGAGAGTGCACTTTCATTCACCATGTGGACAGAAGCTCGACTGGATGTGAATGTTAATGTCGCGGCTGGACGTGTAAGTGAGAGAGCGTTTGCTAGCTGTTTCGCCGAAGCACCCTAAAGGGTGCTTGTCTCCGGGGCCCTGCTGCTGGTGGGCCCTAGTTATTGTTGCACAGAATTAAGCGTGTTTATAAACAAAAACTCCTTTGAGTCTTTGTGTCTCTTCAATGTCAAACATTCAAAAATCAATCACTAATAAGGCAAAAATGTTCTGAATTTGTTTATGTTTGAGGGAGAGACAGTGTTCACATGTTTTTATATGTATCAGATTCGGGGGGGGGCCCATTCACTGGAACCTCCCAGGGGCCCTGCCTTGTCTGTGGGCGGGTCTGCTTTAACTTCCCTTAAAGTTTGTAACCCAGGTTTGAACCAATATTTATTGACGCAAACAATAAATAACATAATCATGATGAGGACGTGGTGTGAGCATTTAGATTAGTGCAAGTTATAAAAGAAAGGTCTGGTGCTGCTGCAGACTCTGCTGTCGGGGAGCCACTGGCGTTTGAGCAGTGTGTAACTGGGAGAACAGGCCAGGTGCTCCCAGTTGACCCAGTTTCCCTGACTCCACCCTGCAAAGGACCTTCAAGTACAAAACACAGGCACACAGTATTCAGGGGCAAACAGGGATAAACTTGGCGGGAGTCACAGATGAAAATCAAACCAGCGGCTTGATGTAAGGCATCAGAGAGAACCAACAACAGCTGGAAGTGAGGCGACATGCTCAGGTAGCGAGGTAGATAGCAGAAACTCCCTCTGCTCTTTAAAGTGAAAAAAAAACATTTTCGAAACCCAAACCAGTTTGAATCGCTGCATATTTGCATCTCCGAGGTGGGGAGAAGGGCAGACACTAAAATATGGTGAGTGTAGTTATCAAGCAAATCATATCAAGCTCTTAAGACCAACACCACTGTCTGAAGGAGAATCAGCTGCTCCTTCAGCCAGACTGTGATTTGGCATCCGAAGGCGCAGCCACGTACACGTCCCTGACATAAGTGTAATTGTCGTTGGGCGGGAGAAAATGTCAGTTGACAGCGGACAATTACGGAGAGTCTCAGTCAGGTAGTTCTGGCAGCTGACTGAAATTTGGACGACTCTCTGACAAGATTGTCAGATTCGGTGCCAACACCAGCTGTGCACGCAACCGCTGACTGCATGTGAGCGAACTTGGCGAAAGCACAGCGTGAACTGACAGAGGTGTGTGTGTGTTCTGGTGCTGCTGCTGTGGCACATTTGTCATTATGAGTATGTCTGATGATGTCAGGGGTCTATGTTTGTTCAGTTCAGTGCATGAAAGATGTCATTGTTTTGTCCATTTCCTGTACCTTTTACATCTTTTTTTTTTGTTGTTTACAGTTTCCTTCTCTCTCTCTGTCAGGCTGTGCCACAGGTGATGAGCAGCTAAGAGGCTTCCTGAAAGCTACTGAGCCACTTCTTATCTGAACAGAGGGAGGCTGTCACGGCCCACTACCCACATAGCCCCACTTCTGCCCCCTGAACATGTACAATTTAATCACAGCTAGCCGATGGCAAAGACTCTGTCTCTACCTTTTGACAAGAGAAAGGCTATTGATGCCAACTGTTGTTCACGTCCTCTGCAACCCTCTACCCTCACCATCTCCTCCGCATCTGTCCTCGCAGGTCCTTGATGCCCCCTCTGCTATCTGCCGTTACCTTGATGACAACAGCTGCTCCGCCCTCATCATCTTGGGCTTTGTGATGATGTCACCGCTCGTGATGGTGGCAGCCGCCGTCTTCTGCGGGCTGCTCCGGAGATTTCGGCTCCTTCTTCTCATTCAGCCCCTGACGCGTGCATGGTACCGAGGGCGGCTGCTGGACTGGGTGGGCGGCGTCCACGCCTGGATCTGAGCGGGTCAAATCAGGAGGGTTCCACGCGCTTGGAGAGTTCCATCAATTTCAAATAAATCAGGTGTGCAGGAGGAAAACGTAATAACAGGAACACAACAGCAATGGAGACGGTAATACAATGATAAATTCTACACTTTTCTCAATGTTCTGGTCTAGAGGTAGCTTAGCTTAGCACACAGACTGAAATCAGGGGCACACAGCTGCTCAGAAATGTGAATACCAGAACCTCTAAAGCTCTAGTAGTAATAATGACAAGTTGTTTTATAGCAACTCCAGGCTCGAGAATAGAATCATCTGAATGAAAATGGCTCTCTGATACACAGAGCAGAAATGTTACCCAGCATCCAGGTTTGCTTTTGTGTTGTGCAGCCTGTTGTGTGTTCATGCTCGGCCTGTAGACTTTAACACTGGAATGATGTCAAGTAACTAAATCTAGAAAGCACTCAAGTTATGCCTGTTTAAGCTGACATGGATTTTAAATTCACAATACAAAGTTATAGTTGGAGAAGAAATACATTGGAGACAATACAAAATTAAACAATTTGTTAAAAGGAGCAATTTGTAATATTTTGATGTTATACTCTTAATTCAGTGTTGTCAAAAGCATCAGTTTCTGACAACCCTGAAAACCTGTAGCTTTGGTTTTTGACAACCTGGGAATGAGATGGATCAACAACATTACAAATCATCATCTTCTTTTAACTTCAGACGTGCTTATCATGACTGACGCCAGGGAACACAGAAAGCAGGGTTTAGGGCCAAATATGTACCAACAGAGTATGTGGTTTTTAGTTCAATCATATCTATTATGGGTAGGGTAAAATCACACGTCGAATGGCAGGCAGAAGTCAAAACCTGGAATCAGTACAACAAGTTTGCAGAACTGATGGGGAAGGCAAAATACAAAATCCTAAAACAGTCCAACGTCCAGATACCCAGAAAATCCACAAAACAAGGAAACATGAGGATTGGTCACAAACAAAAGCACCAAGACATGCACAACATTCTGACAGAGAACAAAGGGAGCCCACAGACTTAAAAAGGCATGAAGGGTGGACATGATTGGAAACACCAGGGTGGGGCCGACAATGAGACACAGGTAAAACACATTCAAGATAATCACAAACGAGGGAAACACAGGGAGGAAATGTAAATCACAAAGCACAGGGAAGAAGAGAACCTTCAAAATAAAATATAAAGATGCGGGTGAACCCCAGGAGCATGACATGAAACTCAAATACTATGAAACCTAAACTAAGAAACTCTTTATAGGGAAAACATGAAATAAACTAGCAACTCAAAATCAATCTGAAAACCATAAAAAAAAAACAAAAAAAAAAAACACAACAACGCCAACAGGCAGAGAGTTTTTTGGTTTTTTTGTTTTTTTTTTGCAACGAGCCAGGCTGGCTGTTTTCAGTTTTTATGCTAAGCTAGGTTGCTAACGATACATTTATTAGATGCAAGTGATATTGCTCTTATCAAACAAGTGTGTTTTTAAGTCTTTTTTGGCCAAGTCTTGCAGTGTTGCAGGCTACAGCCTATTGAAAGGGGTCTTATTTTTTTATCAACCACATTTCCTGTCTTTTTAGTAACTCACTCATTTGAGTTGAGAGAACAAAATGCATCTTGTCACAGACTTGAAAGCAAAATCTTTTGAAATATTTTCTTATACAATGAAGGCAAAAAGAAAGATTTTCCATCCCAAGTTAGACTCATGGAAAGAGTCAGGAGGGAACTTTTCAAAAGGTTTGAAGAGAGTAATACACAGTGCCAGTTTTTTTAAGTATGTTTCATTGTTGCATGTGGGAGTTTGTTAGAAGTCTCCGAAAAGCCAAAAGACAGTAACAAAGATTCGATTTGAAATTTTCAAAAAGCAGGGTAAATCATTTAAAATGTACAATAAACAGCAACAAACAAGGACTTAAATATCAAATGTCAATGAGGTGAGTTAAATGAAGGGTGGTGTACGAAGATTATTATTAGATGCAATAAACATCCTACAATATGGTAAACAACAACAACAACAAGTTGAGACTATGTCCTAGTTTCTGCTGTTAAACGTGAGCCATGTGTTAAAGAGGGATTTGATTCATCCGTGCTCATTCTGCTGCCTCTCTTCATACTGAGCATTTAAATTCATCAGACAAACACACACACACACACACACACACACACACACACACACACACACACACACACACACAGTGTGTCACTCTGTCATTAAGTGCTCAAATTTGAGGTTTGATTTCTTACAAAGAAGCCTTGACTCAAGTGTTACAAACAGCAGTTGTTATTTGTGCATAGTAGAATGTATATTCGATTTAAACAGGTGTAGTGTGTTTTGTCTGTGTTCCTGAATGTAAATCCTAATATTGATCCTTTATTGTAAACAACAATGACGCTTTGTTAGTTCCAAGGACAAAAGTATTTGTCTTTATTTTCACTGTGTTGTACATTGATAAATAGTAAAATGTATTAGAATGATGGTGGATGCTTTGGAATTATTTCTTGTCTGTTTATGTAATTGTTATGAACACATCAGTCCTTACACTGTCTTGACCAGACCTGCAACCAATAAAACGAGGGCTTTTTGTCAGACTACCTACTGTATTTTTGTGATGTGACCTGTTTGTAAAGGTTTGAGTATTTCAGTTCAGTGACGTCATCCAACTCTCCAGCATACATGAATAACACGCATTAAAAGCCACAGGAACACACAACTCAGATGATGACGCTTCAGGTCTTGATCAGTTTAAATGGTTATACAGCAGAATTATGCATTATATATAAATAAATAACAGAATTAAAATGAAAGGATGTCGTCTCTTATGATGGAGGTCCCATAAACCAGGTCAGCACTATACATATTGACAGATACCGACAGATACATCATCTTTGTCCTGCTGCACTAACAAGTGATGACTATCAGCCCACAACAGGATGATGTTTATCTTTCGATTTGAGTAAGCTCTTCACAATGGCTTACCTGCCAAAAGAATTTGTTTAAGTCAAAGTTCTGTGCGAAGTTTGCATGTTTGTCAGCCTTCAAGGTCCCCCTACTGACTTGGGTCCCCAAGCAGTTGCCTGCCTTGCCTGCTGAGAAGTTGCAAATCTGGGCTGTAGCTTAACAAGTCTAGGATAACGGTGGGACTGTCTGTGATCTATTTGCAAAAATGTTTGTTAGAGGGCTCACCTGCAATTAGAGCTCCTGATAAAATTGCAGCTCATGTGCAGCACAGGGAAGAGGGTGTTATAAAACAGATGTCTGAAAAAGAACAGACAGCCATACAATCCCATCACTACCTGTTCTGATAGTATTATGACATTTATAAGAAGGAAATAAATATGCTCAGTTGTCATGTTATATATCAAATTTCTATTTTTCTGTCCTTTTTTTTTTTTTTTTGTTGGCTTACTATATGCTACAGTGGGTCTTTAGACAACATACCCTCCTGTTGTCACCACAGCAGACCTCTGTGTTGTCTGTAACAGAAACCAACAAAGCACACAGCTGGATAACAAGTCCTAACTTACCATCTGCTCATGCAGTTTTGCCTGCCTCTGTAAACTCACATATTTAAGTCCCCTCATTGGGCAATTCATACAAACCAGAGAAGTTTGAAGCCATTCTCCGTGTGTATATTTTGGCTGGACTTAATGTGCTCACCTGAGGCAGAGTCCGGAGAGCAAATTTGAATTTTGTTTTTGTTAAAAAGCAAAAATGTCACTGTCAATCCCTTGTAGCGCTTATCTCTGTTGTCAAGTTGTTGACAGTTAGAATAGACGCAGAGCACGGGAGGTGGGGGAATGGAAAAAACATTTCCATTCAGTCAGACATTCAGGTTTTGAACCAAGAGGTGGGGGCCTTTGATAGATAAAACATAAGGAAGTGCCCTCCTGAATGCCTTTCCACAGAGCAAAGTATGATAAAGTGCCCTCTGCTGTGCTCTTCTAACTCACTAGTTCACCATAAGTGTATGATGCTTTTCTGCCCTTCAATTTCCCCGAATGTCCTTTCTCCCACTCCCCTCAATGTTAACTGTCACATAACACTGTTGAAGTGCACAAGGCAGCTGTAGCCCTCTGTGTCTCTATGGTGGCTGAGAGAGCTCAACAAGTACAAACTAAGACAATCGAGTTGCCGCTACACATGCAGCATGAAGATGCCTGCTGCATAAACATGCTGCAAAACACTGACAAGGACAGAGCGCGGTTTACCTGGCAGTGATCAGTTTAATCAGCAAACTGCAAAGTCCACAGGCCTTGAAAGTTAACAGATGTTTATTTATATCAATAAAGTCCTACGCTTCAGGTTTAAGCCAAAGCTTTTTTTAAGCCAAGAATTTAAATATGTTATCAATAGAAAATGCTCACACTTACAAAGCTAGCGTGATGATCTTAAGCAATCGCCATCTTAATGGCACGTAGCACGTAAACAGAAAGTCCAGCTCTGGTCAAGGGAAATATCATCAGTTAATATCATTTTGCACTCAGGATGGTGCTAGATGAAAAGCAAAAGGTTCAGAAAAGTTATTCTAATACTTATACCAGTCTGAACGAAGACCCTGGCTTTACACTGAGGGCCCCTCCAGTGAGACAAACCCCATTTAATTAGCCTAGAATCACACAGGACTATCATAATTTTATATCTATTGAGGACTTGGTTCATGTTTGGTACCTTCATTACTTCTATAAATCATTTAGCACTCTGTTTCTTCCAGTTTACTGTCAGATCATAAAATTGCATGAAGGTGAGGAATGGTGTGTTTTTGTTCTGACCACAGCAGGTAAGCAGTTTGAGGGTATCCCAACACAGGGCCCTTTTGGACATCCCCCGGGGCTGCCAGACAAGAGACTAATTATCCCAAACACGGAGGCGTTGCACACATGGAAGCGGGCAAGAGAAGTGCACAAGATATGACTGACTGAACATTGCAAATGTAATATTTAGATTATCAACTCTCGTTGTAGGAATCGTCTCTTGATAGCTTCCAAAGAGAGTTTCAGCATTGTTCTGTGCTGCTGAGGCTTCATCATTCAAGACCTGGCAACCCAGGTGGACCATTTGGACTGCAGTGCCTATTTTAAACGCTGCATGTCAGGGTTATATATTGTTATACTGTAAAGCTATATTAAGGTCATTTTAGGATTTGATACGGTAAATATCTTACATATTGCTCCTTTAACGCTAGGTAGCCCAACAATGATGTCAGCATACTATAATTCAAGCGACAACAATCCTATCTGCCAGCAAAATATAAGATAAAATTGTTTCCTCGTCTGAACTGTTTACAACTTACTTATTAAAATGTAGGCGGTATCCCCATGACAACCACACATATGAACCTGGTGTCCTTATGAGATAAATCAGAGGTTCACATGTGAAGGATTGATTTAATTTGAGTTGATTTGATTCACGGATACTGTAGAAGACACTGACCTGAAGGAATAACATCTAAACATGAGAAAACAGAGATTTAAGAGTCCGCGGAATACAATAAAGTACAATTTAACCACTGTACCAAAACAACTTGTATAACACAAATATCTTTACCAGATTTCATATAAATCCATGAAATGGTTATTGGCTGCCTTGACAGATCAGTTACAAATACTAACATCCCCAGTTTAGTGATGAGGAATTAAGGGGGCTAGTTTGATCTAGAGATATTATTTGAATACCTCAAGTAATGTAACCACTGAAAAACATCAACCGGGTCAGTATTTTAGGCTGGCCACTACCCAAACTGGCATTTTCCAACAACCTGGGAAGCCCATTTGGGTCAATATTCGATGATGTAGTAATGACACTTAACAATCAGCCATGTTAAACATTATACACTTAATCCAAAGCAAACAAATGAGCACCGACAGTTACGCACTGTTGACAAATTAATCTGCGGGATTAGGATAGCCAAAACACAGATCTTGTTTTATCAACCAACGTGTGGAGACTAAACATCAGCTTCATGTTGAAGGATTAGGTGAAGATGATGTCAGCTACCCAGCAGCAGTTTATGTATTTACTGTAGGTCACAGCAGTGAGTTTATTTGTGACCCTCATGCATCTCCTCCTCCTGCAATTTCCTTTGCAATTATCCTTCAGCCTAAATGTTATCTCAACACCTAACTATCATCATCAACCTCTGTTTAAAGCAGGTTGAAAATAAATAACAAGTAATAATCGGCTCTTTTTCTGAGCTATATTGCAACTGCCTGCAGAATCAACGTTTCACTTAAGCGCTGAGTGCATTGCCGGTGTGTGTTTTAACAGCATTATGTGAGTGTTGGAACTGTACCCACTGTGTTCTTCTGCTACGGGCAGGATGACCAAGCAAATAACCTTGGTGTTAGTGCACAGATGTTCACCGGGAAACGAATGAGCAAATAAATTCAGAGTGTCTGTGTATCCTGCAGCGGCCAACTGCTGAAAGCATAGGAATACAGAGGGATGATTACCAAAAAGCAGCGACTCGCAGCTCCCACAGCAGGCTGTCGGAGTTGAAAACGTCCAGGGCGGGGAGCTGGGTTGTGGTGAGATAAAGGCTTTGAATTGGCATAATGAGCCTTTGTCAAATAGGGTTCATTCGTACACAATCATCCAATTAGCTGCTGACATGTGGGAGGCACGGAAATCCTCTGGCGTTCAGGAGAAGTAAGAAGCATCAAGTACTGGAAATCAAATCTTAGTGGTAAGAGAATAGTACAAAGATAAGTTGGGGAAATGCTTTCCTGTAGAAAGTTACAGAAGAAGCCTTACAGTGCTGTTGTATCCATATAATATCATATATTAATACCATATAAAAACCACTAAGTAAGGACAACTGCTAAATATCACTGCATTCCAACCAAAAGTGTTGAATTAAAGAACAATTGTACTGATCTAATGATGATATATGGAAGATTAGCCAAACAATTTCAAGAAAGTTTTGAAGAGCTATGAGATGGATTTAGACTCTTTCTGACTGGTTTGCTCTTGGACTGTTTGAATGCCTGTGATTATTTTGCTTGATCCCTACTTGTTTTTGGTCAAATCTGTTCCAGTCTGATCGACAAAGATGGATATTATGGCTACTGATGGTGAATAATTAAATGTTTGGTTTTTTTCTTGTTTGAAATTTATATCTTAATAGAAAATATATACAGGAAATGGACAACGGGGAGAGGATTTAAAAAATTGTCTAAAGCCCTGTTTCCACGAAGCAGTATGGTTCAGTTTGGTACAGCTGTGAATGGTACCCTTATATAGCGAACCATGCCGTGCCAGTTTATTCACCTTTCACTTGGGGTACCGACCAGAACTAAACAGTACCATAAAGAGGGGGGCTAGACCCACTGCAGTCTGCTGATTGGATGACAGAATCGTCACTTCGCTGTAAAAGTTAATTTGTCTTTCTCCTTTTGGCCTGCAGACTTTTTATCAAACAGAGTCGGTCTACTTTTTGTGATAAACAGCCATAATTTAACAATAAACAACAGGAAATCCTGGATTGCCTCCATTGTTTCCTTTTTTCTTTGTTGCAGTTTCTTCATCGACTTTATTAGAGGGACAAATTGTGTTTTCGTTACGATGATTTGACGCTCCCATATTGTTTGTTTTAGAATTTCTTCATTCATAATTCCATTAACACGTGTTTGAAATAAAAAAAAATATATATTGTGCTGGTAAATACAGCTAAGAACAGCCGAACACCATTCAGCATGTCAGCACAGCATTGAGCAATGCCGAAAAAGGTAAAAAGCTGCTAGCTGTCCAAAGTGAACCCAATCAACAAATCCACAACTGTTTCTACAGATTAAGAACACGAGATGTAGATTTCAATGAGGTTCACAGTGTGGCCATTTGTATTAAACAAATACTTACCTTAAGGGTCGGGCCGCACCTGGACAAACTCATGAATTTTTCTGAGAGTCTGCCATAGCAGTGTTTTTGGCATTGTCTTTCCTTGTAGGGTTGGGCAGTGAGATCGCTCACTGTTTAGTTCAGCAAATGAGTGCACGAGAATAAAGATGGAAGTGATGAAAAGTTCATTTTTTTCAAATTTTTTACTCCGTCTCTTTCTTTTTTCTTCCACAACCAACAGGTTCAGCGCTGACAACACCAGTGCCATTTTCATCTTCTTCTCAGTAGGGTCGGGTAGCGAGACCTGGTTCTAAATTGGACTCCATTCCACAGTTTCAATTCCATCGGAATCATTAAGAAATTTGAATTTTTGGCTCTGCAAATCGAATCGTAAATAAACCCTGCACACAACACGGGTGCGAGTAAGGTTAGAGCTGTACGGGTTAGCTAAAAGTTTGGCTTCATTTTGTTAAAAAAGGTGTCGAGATGGTCTCGTCACAGCTCAGCACCTGCCACAGATGTATTTCGTGCAAGGGAGCGTGCAATAAAAAATGTGGCAAAACACCTTCGCCAGGTGCACAGTATAACAATCAATGAGTGCACCGTGTTTGACATGTTGCGCTGGCCTCATTCCTCTTCCGGCGACCTCCTGACTCAGCTAACATCCCGGAACTTCCTCATCTCAATTAATATTTCGTTAATGAGGCCATAATAGAATGTTAGCGAAGGACAGAGATTCAGAATGACGATATTCCCCTGTCGGTCTGACAGAATAAGAACGATGAGCGCAGCAGACTAAATGTCAGTGTTGGCGTTTTCCTGCCCTGTGTCTGTGTGGGAACAGAAGAAGTGTTTCAGGATTAACCCCTACACTTCCAGCAGTAGCTGGACAAGCTGAAGCTTCATTTACTGACAACTCAGCTTCTTGAATAACATTTAAAACTCTGCCTGACTAACTGCTGCTGCCTCTTCGCTCGGTCTCGCTCACTTCGTTTCACCACAGGTGTCTCAGCCTGTTCTTATAAAGAGCTGCACTGCTCTGACATGACCACCACGGCGACATACCCTTTAATGAATTATTGACTAAAGAAAGAGCATATTAGGACTGAAACATTAAATTTTATGACGGCAATCAAGTTAAGCTGTAAATGTCATATTGACAGGTTCCTTAAACAGCAGTTGTGAATGTGAAAATGATTAAATATGAGTGAATGTTTGGAAAGGTTTCTAAAAATGAGTTGTTTTTTTCTGTGAAATAAGCACGTGACCTTTTTTGACCCTGACCGTCAAGGAATTGGAATCGAAAACCATTTAGAACTGGAGTCGAAGAGTAGAATTGGAATTGCTAAAAATCAAAATGATATCCAACCCATTTCGAGCAAGCGAGCGAATGTCCTTCGAAAATAATAAGCAAACACTGGTTTGTTTACAGTTTTTATCTCTGCATATATGTCTTCCAGTTTCTCCTACTGACTGACGTTAACAGACAAACAACCCCGACACGTCTGGACAGTTATCCCCCAAATACATATGTACTACTTGGCAATCTACCAAAGCCTTGTTTCTCTACATCCAAACAAATCTACAATTTATTTCAATAAAATTTTAATGCTGGTTCAAGTCTTTTTGCCCAAGACCATTTGTTCATTGCTGGTTGTCTGATTCTGAGCCTTCGGGGTTTTTCAGCAGCTGGTCTGTGGTATACAAAGAGTTCTTTTCCAACAGCTTATAATGACGGAGCCAATGTCATCCATTTTTGGTAATAGAGCTAATCACAGCTAATCACGTTCAGTATCACAAACGATGCTAAGCCACAATCACGGGCAATCATAGCCTTCACGGCCTCAGCAGGCGTAATTATCCTCAGGAGCTCTGCATGAGAACCAGACTGGCAGCAGAACATATGAAAGTGGCTTTGTTGGTTTTTTTATAGAAGCTTTGTGGTGATATAGAGCTAATAGAAAACAAATACAATTTGATTTCCATGCCTCTTTCATTCTCCCCCATCTTGTCTTCCTCTGCCGCTTTCTGAAGTATTCCTGTGAAAATTAATCTGTAACATAAACCATTTACAGCTGCCCCTCTCAGCCCATTTTCTACTCTTGTACTCCTCCCATCTCTCTCCATTGCTCTCTCTTTCTCTCACACACACACATACAAGCCGAGCCCCTTTGCTTTCGTTTCCCTTCAACAGAAATTGCAGCTCATCGTTTCTATAATTCTCCTTTAGCTCACCTGAGTCCTTCATGTACTGTTTCTTCTCACTTGTTTACCCTGGTGTACCCTATTAACAGATGTACTTTGACTGTTTGTTGTTTGTTGATTGTTTTCTCTTGTGCATATTTATTCCCCTCTCTCACTTAACTTAAATTTTCCCCATTTCCCCATTAAATCTTCCCCATTTTTATCAAGGATTATTGTCCATTGTTCGACTTGGTGACTTCACAGCAGTTTCCTGCAACGTCTTCTTTTTTTTAAAAAAAAAAATGTTTATTTATAATTTTCCAATTTCAAAAAACAAACAAAAAAATACAGTACATCAAAGACAAAAATAGACAGTCTGCCAATTCGCAAAAACAATGGGTAAAAAAGTAAATAAATGTAAAGGTTCATGTGTTCACACAGTGTATAGGATACAGTTTGCATAGAATGTACCTAGTACAGAGTGGAGAGCTGGGGTTCAATCCAAACGACCAGCGCCCGACAGGATCAAGATGGTTAAAATACAGGTAAGTCAATAGTGCTACAATTCATCTGCCCTTTAATGTACTCAATGAAGGGTCCCCAAACCTTTCAGAATGTATCCTCTGGCTAGGCATCATGTGAGTAGTTAAAGTCACATGACCCCAGGTGTGAATCACTCGAGAGTGTTTGCCCCTCACATCTGGTTTCATGCGATACCTTGGGCTCACATGGCCCCAGGTGTGTATGAGGGTTAAATCGCCTGGGGAGGGCTCCCAAGCCGGAATACCTGGAGAGAACCCACGCAGGCACAGGGAGAACATGAAAACTCCGCACAGAAACGCCCTGACGCGAGAATCGAACCCAGGACCTTCTTGCTGTGAGGCGACAGTGCTAACCACTGCACCACTGTGCCATGCCGACTAAATATTTACTTGTGTTCGTCATGTTATTAAGATGGTAAATCATACATTATTCAGGAATTTATAATCATACTATTAAATGTCATTTAAGGGATATATGTTTTCAACTTTACAATTAATGTCAGGGTCCAGTAGTTTTATGTGTCTGCTTGTTAGGGTCAGTATGTGTTTCCTGTTTTATTTTGAAATCCTGCTCTTTCTTATTCCCCATGTCATGTCAAATTTTCTTCCTTCCTGTGTGATTGCTTCCTTCTCCCTAATGTGTTTCACCTGTGTCTAATTGTTTGCCCCCTCCTTGTGTATTTAAGCTGTGTGTTCCTTTCTTCCTGGTCCAGATTGTCTTTCATGTTTCCTGAGAGCGGTCCAGTGTTGTATCGTTTGTGAGTTTGCTCATGCATGAACTTGTTTGTCTTTTGGTACCTGAGTTTGCCTGTTTCCCAAAATTTTACCTTTGCTTGTTAGTCTGATCTCCTGGTGTCGACCCATTTTCTGATTAAAGGGCTTTGATTACGGAACATCCCATTGTGTCACTGCAACAGAATCCTCCAGAGTCTGTACCTGCTAATTAAGGGTCAGAAAGACTATTAATAACTTCTTAACTCCAATTAATAAATGATTCATTGCGATTTAGTCATGATCATTAAGTGCTCTCATTCATTGCTTAAGTCCCACTTGATTTCAACTTTACAAGGGTCAAAAAGCACATTAATAAATGGTTAATTAAGGTTAATAAATGATTTATTAATGTTAGGGCTAGGTGGCTGTTTGCGTCCAAATGCTTCTCATTGCATTATTTTACTGATAGTTAATGGGCATTAAGGCATTAACTAATGTTAATGGTATAATTAGAAATAGGAGAGTGACAATACATTCAGTTCATGTGATGAGATGATGCACGATTGGGTTCACAAGAACAAGATGAGATGATATTTTAACATTAGCTTTAAGAAAACTTTAATGACATGTAAGATACTGAAAACAATGTCGTATTTGATTCACTTTTCAAAATCAAAAACTAATTCAACATTGAATCAACTTTCGTCATTGACGTTGATTTACCAATAAATAAACATTAAAATGTAGTGGTGCATGGAACTACGTATAAAGGAGTCCCCGAAGTCCCTAATTTTCCACCACAAGGAAAATGGCCTCATATCAGCTGTACTGAAAATGCCAATGTCTCTCGTTATTGCTGTGACTTTAGCAGTTGACTGTGGAAGCTGAGGTGCAAAGGAAGATGTCAGAATTGTCTGGTTTTTCACTGTTTTCTTCAGGCACAGTTAGCTTTAGTCCAGAGCTGTGGTGGACGTGTCTAGCCGCCAACAAAGGTTTGGATGGACCTCTGCTTCAAGAGACAGATTTTTTGTCAAACCCCCAGTCAGAAACTATTGAATAAGTAGCTTAGTTAATATGAGAACTTGGTAAGTTCCATGACACATAAATTAACAGTTACTAAATGCTGAACACTGCATTAACTAATGTTAATCAATGTGCCCTTATTGTAAAATGTTACCGATTACTTTTTAAAGAATGGTGATGAATGCTGGTTGCATGGGCCCCAGTGAATTTAACATAGACAGGCGGATTTAAATGGGTGTTGACAATGCGATCTGGGGGGATTTCAAGAGCAGAGCTGCTGGTGCGGCTGTACAAACATCAAGGGTCGCACTCCAACCAAAGATGGTTTTATCTCTACCATTACGGTGCGGGAGGGGGAATATTTCTGACAGAAATAACTTGAGTTTCATGCATAATAATGAGATCAACGCTATGAATGTACCCAGGAGCGACTGTTTTCCACAGATCGAAGTGATTGCTCCTCATATCCTTGTACAGTCGTAGAGTCTTAACCCTAACACATTGGTTCCACCCTGCCTCTCAGACGGCTACTGTACTTCCCTTTCTAATTATTTTTTTTTTTTTTTCACAAATTAACCAGTGATCACGCTGTGTCGGCCACACTCCCTGGGCATTACTCTTATAACCTCCCATCTCCTGTCAGTTTACAGCTTGATTCTTTGGGTCCTTACTGTCCGCCTTCGTTTCTTTTCCTATCGCAGAGAAATTACAATCCATTCTCCATCGTGCCGCTCTTGTCTCGATACGGCTTAGACTCCTGTGGCTGCAGGATGAAAAGAGGAATCACTGCAGGCTTTTCATGAACACATATTCTGCCCGCTGCAAAAGACCATTACAGCTCCTCGTAGGGGTCACTCAGGCCATAGCACACATATCACTGAGGCTGGGCGTTGTTACTGTGCAAACCGTGTCATTAAAAATAGACAGATTTCTGATTCCTCTCATTTCATTGGGACTGTTTTGAAAACACTCAACCAGTGGTTTCAGTCTCTTCTTACCAAAGACTCAACATTAACGTGTAATTTCATTTTTGAAGTAATTTTGGGTCTCTGAGAAGGCAATGAAAAAGTTGAAATAAATAAAGGTTTGCAATGCTCTAATAAAGAAAAATCAAAAGTTCCTTTGACTTGTTTGTTTTCTGGATGTTCTGAAAAGATGTAAGGAGGAGAGAAAAGCATTTATACAGCTGATCTGGTCAGACCCATCTAACGCAACTTGATTATTGGTTTCTGGTGTGATCCAGTTGCCATAACAATATCATATACTTAAAGCCTTTAAGCCTAAAGCTGTACAGTGTGTCAACTTGTCACAGAAGATTAGCTGAAGGAGCATTTAATGACTGTTTCATAATCTTTTAGGATCAAATCCTTAAAATTAGACATGGAGTAGCTAAATCTGGTCACTTTGATTGAAATCATAATCAACCCCACTGGAGCTGATCAGTTATGGTGATGTTTGGATGTCTAGTAAAAGTGAAGTTGACTCAAACTATCCCACAGGGAAAAACGAAAATAAAGTCCAGTATCCCATTTAGATAGGTGAACAGAAGAGTGTGAGTCATAACCTGGATAGTACTAGTAATTTGTCACATGATATGGTCCCTTTCAGTCCCTCTGTACTCTGTCTTTCATGTGTCCTGCTTGCTGTGCTGCTCAGCGTCAGTGATGAGTTAAAAGTGGTCTCTTTCATTCCTTTTATAGACGTTTTCAAGAGCAACATAACCAGGAGATGGATGCACATTTGGGGGTGGAAAACAAACCGGAGACAAGATCGACATGCAGAGTTGTTTTAGTATCAGAGTACAAGCTTACAGAAAGAGAGGAAAATATTCAATTTAAAACAAAGGAAACCTCCCAGTTTGCTCGGAGCACTATGATGTAATAGGAGAAACTGCAGGAAAAAACAAGACCTGACAGCCCAGGCAAGAGTTAACATCATTCAACCTATACATAGATAACATCTGTTATGTGACATGATAGAAAATGTATAAATCGATTCTGAAATATCAATGTACAATAAAGTTAGAAAACCGTAAGGCTTTTTGCATATCTTGTAATGCGTGCATAATGTCACACAACGCAAGCGACATAATCAGAACATTAATCCAAAAAGCTTATCAAAAACTCAATTTTACTGCGATATAAAGACGACAAAGGACATTCCAGTGTTGCTGGGTGGGTGAAACCTTTCAGGCTGTGATCTTTTCTTTCTTGTGTAGTTTC
>KV751324.1:20740792-20753138 GCA_001698575.1 Mola mola | reverse complement strand
GTTCTGAGATTATGGACCTCTACGATTGTATCGTTTTCCTGCCTGCTCCCGGTCAGAGCCTCAAAAGCTGCTGCTGTGGAGGGGTTAGTATAATGGACTAATAATGGATAATGGATTACTGCGACAGGAATGTAATTAACTGCTGAAATTAATGATGTCGGCATATTTTCCTCTTCTATGAAATTAATGTGAAAGGACAACTATTACTTACTTGTAATCTAAATTAATCATTAAAACTTAAACTTAAAACTTAAAACTTAGACTTAAAAAGCTCACTGGCATTACAAACCCTGAATTAATTTGATTTACTGTATTTTATATGATTGCGGAATGTTTTTGAAGCCTTTCATCTCATCACATTTGTGCTTCAATAGAAGAAAAATGTTGTCATTTAGACTCTGTTTGAAACATCCTTTTTTACCCTTCAGGAGATAAAATCATTACCCATGGCTAATTGGTCAAAAACCCTAAGACAAGCTATACAATAATGGTGGCTGTAAGCTATGCTACCCGCGTAACTTCCATTTGTTCAGCTCTAGAAGACGTATTTGGACTAACAACACAAATAAACAAAGACACGTCATGTGAATATATTTTTATTTAATTACAAGCTGTAATCTTGTTTTCCATTAAAATAAATGTAATCAAAAATGAACTCCTTTAATTACCTGGCCTTAGTTAATAATTAGGTTTTGGGTTTTTTTTTACAGAAAACACTGTATTTGCATTTTTCAGACTTCAATGGCTGATAAATGGCATATGTTATTATGTTGAATTTTTAGGACCCTCTTAAGTGTGACTGTGGGAAGGCCATGATATTCACATGGAATCCCGCAGGCGGTACACGGCAGACAGCAAGGGGATGCCCATGACCGGCAACGGAGAAAAGAACAGTCTGATAACTAGTAACTGGTCCCACAACGTTTGTCCAATATTTTCCAATATGTCCACTCAACTTTGGAGCCATGCCACACTGCCATAAATTAACTTACAAAATGGATTTAAAGTTTCTATGGGTCAAAAAATCATGGACTTTACTGGCCCGAAAGGGCATTTTGACCTTTACAGTTTACGTTTCCAATCTGTCTCCAATCTGTTTACAAAACTGAAAGCAAGTATCAAAAATCTTAGGCCCCCTTTACACCTGGCATTAAAATTTGCTTTCTGCGATTGCAATTGTATCATGCTTCATCACATGAAAGAGTGAAGGTGTAACTACAATTGAAATGGTTTGATGAAAGATTGTGATCCAATCTGCCAAAGCGCTTCTGTAGGTGGTTGGGGACACATTGTGACCACAGTCAACCCAAGTGTAGATGCTAATGTGTCTCCACTCCACTTTCAACACAACAGTGGTGCAGCGCTTTTCTCTCCGGTGCATCGACAGGCAAACAGGAATCCATGCAACAGTGAAACTTCACAGTTCTGATGATTACTTTTTGCCTGCAGAGAAGTGCATATCCATCATGGGAACATACGCAGCACCAGTGTAATGACTAATGCAAATATCTGCTCGAGAAGACGGCCATGCTGTTCTTGGCAGGCTCGGCTGTTGTGTGTGCTTGAGTGGCACACAGATGAGAAGAGGAGGAGATGGTGTGGCCTGCTGCATTGCTTGTTCACTGAAGGAGCGGGATTGGATAGTGACTGTTAATACCAGGTGTAAATGTATGTGGTCACACACCATCCAACTGCAGTATCATCACAAAAACATACATTAATGCCAGGTAGAAAAAGGGGGCTTATTGAAAAAGGAGGTGAGGAACCGGTTACAGTCTTCGGTAGAGAAAGATGTTAATGAGGGCACTGGTGGTGAAACAATGCTATAAAAAGCAGCGTCATATAAGATCTTAGGGTGCACTCACATTAGGCCATGCATACTGTGCCTGAATACGTTTGTCCCACAAAGTCCAGTTTATGTGATTGGTGTGACCATTTTGTACCATTTTCGAGCTTGGTACATTTCCTCGGCCCTGGCACAGTTGGAAGACGTGTGTTTTGACATGGTATGGTTGCTTGTTTGCTCATGCTTTCGTATACGGGTATACAATGTGGACATGGTGTATATTCAATGCGCCCATTCTTCTCAACAGTCGTCACTAAATCCGGGTATGTAAGACGGCTATCTCAGCAAAACGACTCTAAAAGTGACCAAGTCAGTAAAGTTCCAGTCATGTTCTCAGTGTTATTCTCCTTTGTGCCAGGACTGTGCGCACTTCTTATAAACTGTAAGACACTTCACGAAAATGTAACCATGCTAAGGGCCCAGCTGAGCAATTTTGCTCTGGTCCAAGCCTTTACTGGTCCACTAAGTAAAGTAATGGCTAAAATATGCTCCTTTACATAAGTAAATGAATACATCCATTTGAAACAATATTATCATCACCGGTCAAATATTTAAGTACTTCCTTTACGTTACATTTAGCAGTTAAGCAGTAGATCCACCAGGGGGCAGCTCAGAGTCAAAAGCTTAGACCTACACTTCTCCTTTGCCACCACCCAGCTGACTTTCAGTTCCTGTCCAGTCTCCCTCCAGCTCTTCTGAAGCATTTGTTTATCCCGGTGTCCAGGTGATGGAACATTATAATATGTTTAAAACTCCTAACAGACTCACATAATCTTTCCTCAAAAAGTTCCACCATTTCTAGTTTCCTCTTCATGTCTCACTAGAACTATGGATCGGACAGTAACAGCCACGCTGTCCTCAAGGTTTCCATTGGTGCTGCTCCCTTCAGCATGTATCAGTAAGCTTTCTGAAAATAAAATGAACGCAGAGTACAGACAGAAGGCTCCGTCTATATCAGTATACGTACTTCGTACGATGAGCATAAATAAGCCCTACCACTGAGCATCAGCATTAAAAGTTTTACATCATTGACATAAATTGTAGTGATTAACAGTTCTCAGTGATAATACAGGAGCACATCAACCCTCTGGGACGCACTGCATCGGGATTTATAGACAGAAAAAAAAAATGCATTTATGATCACTGATCACACACAAACACACACTTCCAAGTGGGGGCCTAAAAAAATGGCCCCAGCTGGTTTTATAGTTCCCAGTCGGTGAGGGTGTAACAACGACTTTGTCCCCATTTAGGTAGATCCATAAGTTTACACAAACACACACGCACTTTGCTGTAAATGTAAGGCTTAACCTTAAAAGGGATTGATGAGGGGTTTTGTGTTGATATTAATGGCTTCATTATTTTTAACACTTTTCTTTTTTTTTTATATGTGAAGGGTATTTGAAAGAGAAATTAACCATTAGCTAATTGCTATTTAGCTCCTTATTAGTTATTCTAAAACTTCCATTAATGCCTTATTCTGCATTACTGTATTCTAGAACTACATTCTCGAACATTAATAGGAGTTCTCTCTCAATAACCTCCAGATTATGGCTGATTGGTGGTGAGGAAATTGTTGTACATGAAGTGTAATGTTCTGAACTTTCTTCATTATGGGTTGGTAGCACCTGACAGAGCTGTGGCTCCGGCAGGGTTGGTAGTACAATATGTTCAGGGTTAAGCATGAAAAGAGCTGCAGAATCATGAGTGCTGCATGTAATAAAGTGTTTTCCATGGACACATGGCAGCGGAACCAGGACCTGGAAAGCTTTGGATTTTAAATGAGGAGCACAGTGAAGTAGTAATGTGTTTTCACCTTACAAAGCTCTAATGGTGGAACACTGCTCAACATTCAGTCTTATTTTAGCCCTGGTTTGGTCTCCATTATCTCTGGGTTCTTTAGCTCTTAAATGCTCCAACCAGCTACTGTCTGTCTTATGGCGAACAGCTGTCTGCCTGTAGGAGCTTTCAGATGTGGCCAAACACTAAGAGAGGAGAGACAGAACCAAAACAATCTGTTTCTGTAATGACGTATCTAAATCATTTCAATACTGTCTATTTTCCACTCACTTTTCTTTTAGAATATGAAACTTAAAATCTTTGAACCACACAAATATGCATTATTCAAATACAGCCTGTTATCACACCAGCTGTCACCTGTTAGCAAACAAGAAACAACACAAAAGACAAAAGAAACTTTAAGTTTTATGCATCAGAAAAAAGGTGAGATGAAAAAAAGGATTATAAGGCCAAAGACAGTCCAGGAAGACACTGACCAGTCAGGTTTTTGGATCTGGGTCACACTGGTTCCGTCACCACCAAACCCATGATCACGGATTGGGGCTGGTTCCTTCAGTCCTCTCTAACTGCAGTATAAATTTGGATCAATTTTTTCAAAAGCCACACTTCTTCCAAACATTTTGACACTAAAGTGGCATTTTTCAGACAGGCAAATGAGGAGAAAACTAACCTTGCACTCAGACGAGATCTCAATATCGCTACAGAGATTATTAGGCTAGCAGACAAAAAGGAGCAGCAAAATTAAGCACAGACATTGAAATGGTGTCTGTGTCTGTTGTTGTATTGTTTGTACCATTTCGTACCACTAGCGTATCTTGTAGAGGGGTATCTGGGTCCATATCCATCTTTGATAAAGTGTATATAATTATAAACAATGTTTCAGCAAAAGTTCCATCATCCCAGCAGGAGGTACAAGTAATTATTACCGTTTATATTTTATTGAACTAGGACAAAGCTCATATTCAACAGATTAAAAAAAATATAAATAAAACCAAAAGCAAAGGCAGCTGTATTAAAGGCAAATCATGTAGAACAAAATGGCATCTTTGAATATGTTACATAATAAAATAACATAATAAATCAGACCCTACTATAATGTTTGCTAGTTTAGTACAATAAATTGTAAATTGTGACTAAAATGCTGCATAAACTCTGATCCTGCAGTTTAAATTCCTTCAGCACTGTAGTGTTTCTAACCTTTCTGAGGGTTAATACTCCAAACAGTTTAATGGTGAAATTGTGAACTGTTGAAACTCAAAACACTCTGACCCTGTTCCCTTCCCGCTCTGCAGAGTTTTTCACTCGACATCAGAGACCTTCTGCTCAGTTAATGCATTCTCAGCTGGTGGTGTTTCCGCATACTTTCTTCCACATCCTCACCACACACACACATACTGCAGAAGGCTTTGTAAAGATGTGAGCCGTTCAGAAAACATCCATAAATAAACCTGTTCCCTCTCTGCCTCTTCCCTCTGAATGTGCTGCACGGGGAGCAGATTGAGTCTTCTCTGTTCGCTCCCGGGAGGCAGATAAAAAAGAAATGGTGATGCATGGGAAGCAGCTGACGGACACCAAAGACGGGTGAGCCAGGAAATTACCATTAAAGCCGTGAAGAGTTCAAAGTCAGAAGAGAGGGAAGACTTGTATGTACAAATCAAAAAGAGCAGGATGTCATAAGTTTGGGAGCTCCTACTGCTCTGTCCTCCCCACCGTGTTCCTTTTTCTCTCTCGTAGGAGCAGTTCGTTGAGTGGCAACTGCAGCAGGTAACACACCTGAGGATCATCAGTCACAGTATTTAAACCCAGTCTTTTCAGTCATTTATCATCAGATCATCCAGTCATCTATGTGGTACTCGTTGCTCTGGCCTCTAAACCTAATTCTAATCCTAATTCTGCCTAATTTTAAACCTAATTCTCCTCCGCTTTTAGGAACACCTGCTCACCTGCACTGCAAACTGCGACGCGCTCTGGACCTGTTCCCTTAGAGACACCTCAACTCCTCACCTTCTCACAATAAAACCCTCTGCACCAAAGTCTGTGTCGTGAGTTTGGGTCCTTCTGCTTGCTAACATTACAACGCAGGAGGCCATTCACATCTTGTAACCAGTTCAGTCCTCTGAGCCTGGAAACATCTGGATTTAACCAAAGATAAATTCCCATATCCCAAAGTATGTTTGTGTCAAAATCTTAACTTTCTGGCATTATTTTGAGATTTAACAATAAGTCAAACTATTTTAAAAGTTTTTTAGAAATCATTGTGGTGTGTTTACATTAAATACATTAAATGTGAACAAAAAAAGATTTTTGCGATTTGCAGTGTCCACATTGTGATGTGAAGCTGAGGTCTTACTGGATTTCCGCATGTCTACTCACAGCTTGTTCACATTTAAGAGACAAATGACAAACTAGTCCAAACTAGTTCAGGGTTGGACTTTACTCCAGATCCAGTTAGTAACTAAGTATCACTTATCTTCATTATTGACAAATTTGTAGATTCTTATAGATTAATTGATTGGAATCCATAAGAGAAATGAATGAGCTACACACAAAAGAAACCACCAGTTGTTCATAAACTTTCAATTACATTTTTGGCATTTTAACTTAAAACGAAACAAACAATTATACTTTTAACAAAACAGTTGTCAATTCATCTGGGCTTGAACAAGTTATTGATCAGTTCCTCTAAACAGTCTTTGTCATTAATGGTGCTCAGTTGTCATGGATACAGACTGTCCACCTGTAAGAACAGCTAGGAGATCCAGTATGTGTAGCTTTCAGTGTTTCCTTGGTTCTTTGGAAGTCGGGTCATCTAGAAGTGAGGTGAACCTCCATTAAAGCATTCTGAGAACCCGCAATGATCTGAGCTGGTGGGTGCACATCATTCTTCTTCATTTTCTTCCCATCTAATGTCCTACAATGTTTGGCATACAGTTTTAAGCTGCGTTACTAGTAAATATAGCCCTATACCCCACATGCCCTCAGTTCACTTGTTATAATAATTCAGGTTGATCTCATTAAGAGCTTGTAAGAAAATGGACGAAAAGTAAAACAGTGTCATTCATTGAAACCGAATGAAGTTTCTTGAGTTGGGAGTGACGGCAGGGAGGCGTGGGCATCAAGCAGTAACTCAGTAGAAGACATTATGAGTAAATGCAACATGCACACACAAGGACCCATGCACACTGCCACTGACCCAAACCCAGGTAAGTGGATACAGCAACATCTGTAGGCAGTTGAAATGTAAATGAAGGGAAAGCAAAATACTCTAAGTAAAAAGTTAATTTTAAGTGTTTTGAGAGCTGTAGTGACAAGACGTGAGACTAACATGTCTGTGCTCTGCAGAGGCTTGTACATGCACAGTAATTGGTCACGTGCGCAGGTATGGGATCAACGTAGCAGCTGGTCATTCAAGAATCATGCATCATGCATGCAGGGTTGTGGGCATTTCACCTGCGCTGAAGTTAAGTAAGTTAATTTAGGTACTTTTAGGTAAATTTACTGTGCCAAGGAAAGCCATGTTTTGCGTTCCTCCCAACAAATGGGGCTCTCCACATTGATCTCTCATCAACCACAATTTAAGAACCCCAGTTTCATCTCCAACATCACAAGACTTTTCTACAAAAAATGCTTCAAAATATCTCAATATCCCTTTAAAAGCTTAAATAACCCTGGCTGAAAATTACCAGGGTTATACACATCGCTATTTATCACATGCCAGATGCCAGATGTTACATTCATGCTGTATAGACATTAGTATCATTAAAAAAAGCACAGCTTTGAGGGCATTCAAAAATCAATCAAATGCCTGTGAAGTTTTGCCAGTTTTTATCCCCCATAAAGTACTCGGGATAACAACAGACAGTGTAATGAACTGGTTCCTAACACATTTCCTGACTGGACACAGCCTGAGAAAGAAATATGATGCAGGAACATGCATCTCAATCTACTTAATACTTCAGTCCGCACTAGACCAACAACAGTGTGTGAATGTGTGTGTGTGTGTGTGTGTGTGTGTGAGGGTGAGACAGCTGAAAATATTCTCACACACCTGCCTACACAAGCAAGAAAATAGATTTTAGTTCAAGACATAGATAACTCAATCATTCTATTACAGTATCACAATTTTCCAGAAGCAAAAGCGCCAATGTACACATTGCACATAGTGTAGTTGGTGAAAAAACACAAACACAGGCACAGATCATGCAAGAGAGTTTCTTAAACAAGAAGAATTCATTAAATGCCAAAACCAACAATACTCAAGGTAGATGTCAGCTGTAGAATTGGAGGGACAGAGTGAAAAATAAGGCCATTTAATGATATCCTGTGTTTTTTTTGTTGTTGTTTTTTTTGGTAACCATTTGGTCCTGCCACTCTTCTAGGTTCCTGCAAACTTTAAAGCTGTTAGTTAAGTTATTTGGACAATAATCTTCTCATCTTTATTGCATAAAGGAGGAAGGGATTATTCCTGTTAGCCCAGCTAACAAGAAAACTACAAACCAAACACAAGCGTTGTGTTCCTCCCTTTTGTTTATATCCATGTGGGCCTAATTAGTGTAACCTGTGTCCTGTTAACCTGCCCTTCCTTGTATATTTTAAGAGTGTGAAGCCACTTTGGCATAGCAAATTTGCAAGATCGCATGATGAACAGATAAAAAAAAACCTGTATTGTAAAATGATTTAATTTCCAATAAAGATATCAGAGAACTAAATGATAAGTTAGTCATGGTGCAGCTTCTCTGTGCTTTCATAGGAATGAACGAGTTCCTGCCTCTGATGCCGTTTTCCTCTCATTATATCCACGTAGTGTTTACGTCATGTGTTCCTCCGTTTCTTATTTCAATTTGTTGTGTTACTTTTTTACTACTGTCCCCAAATGTTAGGTTTGTTTTATTATTGTTTCTTGTGTTTTGAACTTTGCCTGTACTACAAAGCAGGATCCGTGGTCAGTGGTGTAACTTCAGTCTCATTTTCACTGTTGCGAAGCTGTTTCACTTCTTAGCGGGCACATCCTCTGACGACCACTGATGTCTGAACAATATAGAAGCTGTAGTGGTAGACATTACTATTGTAATCGCGTACAAAACATTCAAAAAATGCCAAATCCTAAAGGATCCTAAATCCTTTAAAGACATTTTGCCATAGGTAACTTCATAACTTTCTACCAAATGTCACTTGAAGAGCAGTGCAGAGTGTTTAGATATCCCGTTAAAAACAACAAGTTAGTAGGATGAGAAAAATGAAACCTCCATATTAGAGGTGAGACGCACCTGACACCTCAGCAGCCCTGAGAGGGTCCACAGCACAGACCAGTGATCAGCATGTTCAATATACTGACACTGAGGTTGACTAAACATTGTGATGGACTGGTCACGACAGTTCACACATGCTGTTGCTGTCATGTTGTATTTCTTCTCTGTCAGTTCCTGATCAATACTGCAAACAAAAGAGAATCAGCGCACTGATCTGTGGAGCTTCAGCACGAATGGCTAAACATGTGTCCATAATATCGACATTGTCTGGCTGCTGTTTTAGTGGCTGAATGTCAGTTATTCTCTGCAGTCTGCTGGAAGTCGTACATCTTGTACGTGTGCAAAGTACGAAGCTGCTGCCGGTAAAACATTTTGATAGAGCTGCTGCTTTCACAGCATCTGCAGCCATAAAATCATCAGTCGTGTGCCGCCAGACCTCCAGGTAGTTGATCTTTTCTCCCATTTGTGGTTAGCTGACTGGAGACTATAATAAAACGGCACTGATGCTGATATGGAGCGAACAGTTGGTCCATCATTTAGAGCAGTTTGTCAAACCGCAGGTTCATTAATCTCCCTTGTTTTTTAAACCTCAAAAAAAGAAGGTAGAGACTGAATCAAGGATGTAAACAATGGCTCATTTAAAAATACAATCCACACAGCAGATATTTAAAGGAAGGCAAATGTTTTTAATTCCTTGTTTAAAGTGTTTCTTGGTGGAGTTTTTCCTCACTTTAATCAAAGTTCTAAAAAGGACAGGGAGTGTTGTATGCTGGGCAGAGTTTAAACCCACGTGTGCATTCTGATTAGTGATTTGGGGCAACACACAATACAATATACAATACACAATGTATTAATGTACTGTATATATACTTGCTTAAAACGTGACAATGGAGGGGTAGTACTTTTGTATACTGTCCATTGTTTATATGTGTAGCATGTCTGTTATACTTTGTTAGGCATAAACTAACATGATTTACATGATTTTAACTGGTTAAAATAAAGAAATTATCGTTTCTTGCACTGACCTCTTATTCTACTTTACATGATCTGCTCTGTGCGAAGGATTATAAGCAATCAGTGTAAATAATACTTACAAAGCACGGTCTAATTTTTCGGCTGGCATTCACTTTTTCGCTGCAAAAATGTAACTTCTACAAAAAACCTTATCAAAACATGGGAACAGTGTGTCTAATGCACATTCAATAGCGATTTAGGTTGTCGACGTAGCAAAGATGAGACCTCAATTGATTATTTTTCAGCCTTTTTGTTTCTCTGGGGCTCCATATTCAGCTGAATTGTGGCACCCATTTCCTTCCCCAGCCTGGCTGAAAGATGTAAAGATGTGATGTCATTTTTGCAACTACACTTTGCCTTTAGAGGATTTAGTGATCACTTTCTAAAGAAGTAGCAGCCCTTTGTCTCCTATTTTAACGGCCTTTCTCCTGGCTGATTACTTACTACAGTGAACAGTTTGAACAGTTTCACAGAATTGGTGTGTATGGTATAACTGTATAGCCCCCCTGCAGAACTCGTGCTATAAAGCACTCACCCGCATATTCACGTGTTCAGACTCACAAAAAAACACATCCTGTACTTATCTATGCATTGGCCCATAAAAACAAGAATTGAGAACTGCCTTTGCCAAATTCTTTTTCATGGGAAATTCCAGTTTTCCAGCGTGCAGATAGGGCATGTGATGCTGCAGGCCCGGACACGCAGCAGACAGCGGAGGAGTCGGAAGGAAGGAAGGATACATCCTTATTAATTTGTCCTTTGAGTCAATGACTCTAATCAATACGGAGCGCCGCGTCGTGTGTGTCCCTGCTTTTACAAGGGAGACCTTTTGGTCCACTGATGTCCTTGAGGGCTTTCTTTGGCCTGCAAATGTTCAGCTCAAACATTCACTCTGCTTTTTAAAGAGTGTGTTCGTGTTCATTATTGAAGCATTCAGTCGTACAGCGAAATATGACAAACGGTCATTCCTTTCCTGTATAGTCAATATTACAATGCGACTGTTCTGTTGTGATAACAAATCCTGTTAATATGTGAAATGGAAGCGGAGCGCTGACAGCACATAAACCTGAAGTTAATCAGCAGGACTCTTCAGCAGACTGACACGCAGCTCATCAGCATGGTGTTAATAAAATGGCTTTTTGATAGCAGGTCTCCCTTCTGCATACACAACCAGGCTGCGACTTTATTTCACACTGCGGAGGATAAATGCTGCTGGTTGATTAGTCACATACTTATTCATGCTGCTTGCCTAGAAGCAGCTCTTTAGATAGTTAGTCTGTGATAATGTCTCAATAAGGATGTCTTAACACAAAGTTACTTCAGCCCATCGAAAGCAGCAACACAAATGCAAAATTTAATGACAGTCAATCTAATAGTTGTTAAGTTGGTGCAAATCACCAATGGGAGGTTTCATCCATGAACATCTTTACAAAAAAAGACTTTAGGAAACGGTCGACCAGCCCGTTCAGAAGTGTTCAGCCCTCTGAACAGAGGTGACATGGAGTCGTTGGTTGGTAAACTGCACCAACCAACAAAAAGATGGATGATTAACATTCAATATTCCAACCGACACAGCTTTTCTGAGACCATTGGTAAAACGCCCGCCCTCTAAATGCAATCTGTCATGGCATAAAACTTTTGCACATTGCTGCAGGAAACAGAAATTATATGCATCATAAGATTAGTATACATGCAGAGTCTCCTTTGTATAATGGCTTCTAAATCAAAAAATCATTGGCCATACTGAATAAGCAAACACTGTTTTGTTCATAGTTTTTATCTCCACACGCATGTCTTTCAGTTCGCCTTACTGTGCAGGCTCACATCATATCTTTGTGGTGTGCTCCAGTGCAACTTTTTGGCTCCAGCGCATTCAAGGCAACACCATCGTGGATATTTCTTCACACACGTTTGTTGTGTCCTTGACCTGACTCAGCATAAAGACATGCAGAAACATGTAGACTTGCTGTTTGAGTGTGTATCTGGTAATCTGTCCTGGCTGAGCCAGACTGACCCCCTTCACCATTTACACTTTGTGTTTGGCTAATCTGAAGGGAGTAGCTGCATATTTATGGGATTTTTTTTTTCAAAATCTCATACTATTCCTTTAGTAATGCTGATTCTGGAAAATAAATATTATTACCAAATGCCTTTCCTGTGTCATTTTGAGAGAAGCAGATGTGCAACAGACATCAATTGGTCTTCAGCCAGAAATGTGATATATAACATAATGTCCCTATATTAAGTGATACTCTGAGATATGTTACATATAGGCCGATATATTAATGCATCGTATATTCATGTACTGGATATATGAAGATATAAAGTAAAGTAAGATTTGTTTGTGTACATATATTCCAAATAACTATATGAGGAATTTTTATATGGGTTTGTATGTTGGGACAAAATATGTTCATGATTTGTGTTTGTTTTATTC
>KV751324.1:20709251-20728138 GCA_001698575.1 Mola mola | reverse complement strand
ACGGGAACGTCAACAGCACAGAAGTGAGACCCTGCCGCAGCAGTAGGCTGCGTTAGCTTAAATTAAAAGCATGAAAAAGTAGCATGTTGGACGATTCAAACATAAATAAAAGAGTGATAACAATGCCATCAAATTGGGTCTTTTGTTTTTACTGTTTTGACTGACAGACCCATGGCCGCAGAAATGAGAAGTTACAACAACACTGGAAGATTTAATTAAAGTTTACAGAAATATTTCTAACTTTTTTAAAAAGTCTTTGACCCTTGTATGAAGAAAGAAAATCTTCCTCTAAGAGATGTTTTCACCTCAATCTTCCTCCTTGTGTCTCAGACCCTGATGCTGGTGAGCAGCACAACGCGCCCCCTGCTGGGCTGTGTGTGGAACTTTCCCTCCATCTTCAGTGGCTTGGCCTACGCCACCTCGTCTATGGTGATCCATGAGACCATCCCTATAGTCCTCATGGCCTTTACCAACCTGAGCTCCCTTTACACACTCTACACCCACGGAAGAATGCGCAGCTCGATGAAAGATGCTCCTGCCTTGAAACGGGTGCCAGCTGAGAGACGAGCAGCCAAGGTGAGCAAGAGGAGGGTGACTGAAGCCTTGTGCTTGCAAAGTAGACCTGAAAATTCATTTGTGTAACTTATAAACATGGATGATGAATTGCAACATTTTAATTGGCGCCAACGTAAACATGTAATCAAGCTTTAGACTTTCACTTGCACTAATTCTTCTCGTGTGTCCAGGTGATTCTTGCTCTAATAATGCTCTTCATCGTGTCGTGGGGAACCAGCATTATCTCTGTCAACTATTTCAACTACAACCGAGGCTCCTCAGCTGAGTTTCTTCTGGTCATTGCCCGTTTTGCCAACATTATCTTCATTGCCATGTCTCCTGCTGTGCTGGCAATTGGCCACCGCGGGCTGCGCTCTTTCATCAAGTCTGTGCTTGCTCACTGAGAGAACGTCTCACTACTGAAGAACTGGGAGTGTACAACACTGACTTCTCATAAAATATTATTTGCATCCACTTCATGTTCATGGCTATAGGTAGAAATAACGGTATCTTTACTTTGCTTCAAGCTGATGGATGCTGTGAAAGTGCTAAAAACTGGATACATGGATTTGTGTAATATGACCCACTGAATTCAACCCTTTATGTAGTCAGGGCTCACAGACTGTTTTTCAATTACAGAGTAAACAAGTGGTTCCAAACAAAAGTCTAAATGGCTCATTTAAAAGATATCACAATATGTTTTTTGCTTGATGACAATAAAATGCTCCTTAAAAATCAAAGGGTTGTGATTGTTGTCTTCTGAAATGGTGTTAATGGCTCAATGAAAAGTTTTGATAGGTACCATCACTTTATATTTTGTTACTCAATGTGTATCTAGTAAAGGTAGGGTTGGTAATGTTGGCAAGCTGGCTTGAGCGGGCTAAACTTTGATTGATTGATTTTTGATTTCCATTACAGTCTTTCTTTTTCTGCCAGGTATTTTAGGAACAGAGGCACACTGACATTCTTGTGTTTTCTCTGTCATCCTTGTACAATGATGCGGCAGTTCCGTGTTGTTATCAGCACTATATCCATTTTTCTTGGTCACAGGTCACCGTCATGCACAGGCAGAGGTCATGCAAATGAGCAGGTCAAGGACGCAAGGACAAGCAGATAGGCGACGATTCATTGCACGTGGCTCTGGTGAAAAAAATGGTCACCTTTATAACAGTATTTATAGGGTTATGGGGCTGCATTTTATTCACTTATTTTCCATGTGTTTTATTACATTGCAAGTATGGATGTTAAGAGATCTTCTACCAACTTTCCAAAAAATGTCTCTGGAAAGCATTACCAACCCTGTCTTTAAATAATATTTCAACTAAATCTCAATATGAAATATCTATTGTGTGATTTTATGCTGATGTTAAGTATTTTTGTGGCCTTTTACCCCATATCAAGATTTTGCATGTGTTAATAGTACAAAAAATTTTTTAAATTGTCAAGGTATTATTAGAGTGCATCTCAACATAAAACAAAGAGGCAATGACATATTGGATAATGGACTAGTTCTCAGATTTTTGCTTCAGATAGACTTGCATTAAATGCCCTGAAACACCTCAAAGTAAGCTTAAATGATACAGTTCTGGCCAGAGGAAACATGCAGTGCCTCTGGAGTGATGCTGCAGCCACACCTCTTGTGTATAGGGTTTAGTACTTTTGCATATATGCAAGTCACCACTGGCTTTTATTTGTTGGCATTTACTATCTCCTCTTTTTTCTCCTTTACTATTTGGTGGTTTAGGATCTACGGCATCCTCACTGTGACATTTAAGAACTTTAAACCACCCCAGTATCATGCTCATGATTCTCTGCCTTAGCTGGCCGTGTCCCAGGGCCACCACCATGGGACTGAACCCTACAGACAGCGAGGCAGAGAAATGGGCCACATTCAGCAGGCCTTCAGCGTGGTGTCCCCCATCGTGGTTGTAACATGTCACCACAGCAACCTGCAGTGTCCAGCAGACCACAAAAAGCGACACCAGCGACATGATCACATGAGCTGCTTTTTGCTCGGTGGACACATGTTTGTCCAGCTCGCCTTGCATAGCCCCACACTCTCCCCGAGGTAACGGCTGGGATGTGCTTTGTTAGAGCATGAAGCGTGGCCAGGTTGGTGCAAACCATCAGCACCTGTGGCAGCGCTTCATTAAGCGCCAGTGAAGTGGAGGCAGTGGTGTTCCCATTAACATGGGTGGTATATATCAGCACCGGGATCAAAAAGGCCAGGTTCACCCCCCCAACACCAGCCCCAAAACAATCCAGACCCGCCGTCTCTGCCTCCTCTGGGCACGAGGCCCAAAAGTCACGTGCTGTCGTCTCACGGTTGTGCTGTGGAAGAAGCTGAGGGCCAGAGTCAACCAGAAGCCCACAGCTCGCCACCACACCCACGGCAGCATGAAGCCTCTGCACCAGCCGGGAGACAGGGAAACGTCCAGGCCCGGGTCTGACACAAAGATGGGCACCGTGGGGAAAAGTGAGCTCAGCAGGTTGGCTGGCGACAGGTGCACCAGAATGGCATCAGAGGGAGGGATTCTCTGAGACGGATTGTCAAAGGCTGACTGAAACACCTGGGAGTAAAGCAAGACAGACTAAGACCAATCCCCCCCACATCATTCAGCTCGATCAGCAAATAAAGTATTCTCATAGTATCTCACCACATGGATGACCGAGATGTTTCCCAAGATGCCAGAAAAGACCAACAAGCCAAACAAAATAGCGTCAACAGTGAGGACCTGTGACATGGCGTCATCCTCTGCGTGTCGACATGGCCTGCTTCCAGTGTATCGCTGACGGTCTTCGCAGTGTTTTATACAGGCACACTTATAGATCTGTTACACACAAGCCTCCATCTTTGCTGACCGCTCTCAAGGGCCAATATAGTCCGACATGTTGATGCTGTGAGTCTGCATGCAATGGCTGGCATTGTCCTCGCTTCCCTCGTGTGTCAAAGATCAACGGCTGTCGGATTGCATTAACAGGAGCGGGTCATTGATATTTGTTGACTTCATTACAGCCTGTTTCCATTGAATTACTCACACTAATCCTTTTTAACTCTGCCATGTTAGCACATGTTGTGAAGATCATCAGTCTACTTGTTTTTCAGTGGTTAAAGTGGAAATAGATTATTTTCCTTCCCATACACTTTGGTCTGAACTTTTTACTTAGTGTCCAGTAAAAAGAAAGTTGGTTCTCAACCCTTCCGAGTGTCTTGTTATTTCATTTTCAGTTTGTTACTAAATTGCTATTTAAAAAAACTAAAACCAAGCAGTAATTTGATATTTGAGTTAATGTACAAAAGTTTAATTGAAATACAAGATGTTTTTTCTGTTTATGGCCAAAAATGATGATGATTTTAGAAATGGTTCGATGCAGGACTAAAACCACATAAAAATTGGATAAAAAATAAATGAAACACTTTCTGAGAGCAGATGTGTTACAGCCTGCTCTGTTTGGTTTTAGACATGTGACAACAAGGTCCTCCACAGAAATCACAAAAAGCCTCATACACTTTGCTTAAATGTCTATGGAGTTGTACTCAAGATGAGAAATTTGACATTTCAAACCACTGACTACTGACTGTTTTCAACTTAAATTGTTATGAAAAAACAGTACATTATAATATCCTACATATTTCTTATGGTTGTAGTCAATCTTTCATGGGATTTGAGTGTAAATTTCATTAAAGCTCTTAAAGACGCTACAATCAGAATTGTCTTTTCATGTATTTTTCTATTAATGGGTTTATCTGATGGCCTGGGACCTATTTGGTGATAATGAAGGGACGTTATTGCTTTAATGTGAGTATGGAACAGCCAAGAGATAAAAGAAATACTAAATCTGAATCACAAATAAATGAACCATTTCTGATTTCTGGCTGTGTGTTTTCTCCTGTTAGGCTTCTCCAAGCACCGGTACTGCTGGCTGTCCATTTAGTGCTCTCATCTTATATATGTGCAGATCCAGTTTCACAACAAAAAAAGGACATTTTTATTATTATTAAATAAAACATTTAAAAAGTTGGAAAAAGATCATTCGTTTTTTTTTTTTATTTCAATTTTAGTCTTTGCGTTTTGAACTGAAAATCAAACAGCTGCTCTATTTTTGTTTTTTGATGCCTGTTACTCAGACAAAAATGAAATGGCCAAAAGATACCAGAGACACAAGTTACACTTTACCTGTTTTGGTTGCTCAATGGCCAATGTGCTGCCTGTAACTTTAGTGTGTGAGTGTGAGGCTCACAGGGAACCAGCTTCAACACAAATGGTGCCACTTTTTCAGCCAATGTACTGTGCAATATTCATTTATTTCCCAATAATCATAACCAAAACTTTGCCTGTTCCCGCTGTCCATGGCTTAGCTAAATATTCAGCTAATATATCAAATATACCATTAAGTGCAGATCACAAAAACCTTAATAACGATCCTACTGTCTGCTACCTCTAAGGGACAGTCAGTCCCACTGATGCAGCATTTTTTTACCCTATTAGTCAGCCATCTCTCCCATGATACCATTTGTTTACCGGGCTGTTTCTCTCTCTAGGGATGACGCAGTTATTGCTCCGAATAATATCAATTAAGCATTGCTTAATTAAATGCATTGTGAAGAACAATGATGCATCTTGATCATAGTTTTTCCACTTTGCTTGAGATTATTTTAAATTATTATTTTGATTTTTTTCCTTGTTGAAGGGACCCTCATGTCTTACAGTCACACACACAAAAACATACCACAAACAAATTGTGAATACAATAGGCCTAACGGTGAGTGCAGGGACCTTAACTCATGCTGTATTCATGCATTGTTTTGAATTGATCTTTACCTTTTTTACAAAAACAACACATTTAGTCAAATAATCTTAGGCCAGGACAAACTCGCAGCAACAACTTTATGTTTTTCAGCAGTGCTGAATACACCTAAGTGAGGGGAAGAGGGATGTGTGATCGCTGACTATCCGAGATGGCAGGTTTTAGAACCCAACATCCATCACACTTCTCATCAAGGAAACATGTAGAATTCAACCGTGTATCTAAATAACCTGCACTTTGTCCATCTCTGTACAACAGCATCTACTGCACTCTCCTCTGTTTAACCGGTTTGACTTGATATTTTTTTGCAGTTACCCGCCTTGTTTTATTATGATTCAGGATTAGTTGGCATTCGCTGCCAACCATCCATAAATGAAAGCATAGAACTTTCAGATGCAACCATCAAACGGCAAATTATACAGAGAGCTCAAAGCTGAATTTTTTAGTTGGCATTGAATTTCAACATTTCATTTTCTTACAAGTACTCTTACAAGTTTGCATAGTGAAAGGGCGTTTTCATCTGAACAAAACTGCTTCTGTTTTGACCCTGATTCTGTTATAATTTTTCAGTGTTGAATCAACCAATGCCCAGAAATGGTGATTATGCCATATTATTTAATCCTTATTTCCCTCACCGAGACCACAAATGTCATACTAATACAGGATTTGGACATTCTGGGAGTTGCTGCAGATGTTTTTTGCACGCCAGCCCTCTGATGTTGTACCCTGGCTGGATGTGGGGGCTCCTTCTGTTGTCTCCTTTGTTGATATACACCTGAAGCAATTTGTGGGATGATAATTCACAAACCGACTCCATATGACTACAAATATTCTGTTTGCACGCACCCACGACGCCAAGACAAGCAGACATTAAAAGACTTTATGTCGAGCCAGACAGGAAAAAGAAAATCTGGTGTCAGGACAGGCAGGTCTCACCAAGTATATCCCTGTGAACCTGAGTCACCAGCTTTGATGACACAGTGCTGTAGCAGTACTGACTGCACGCTAACATGATTTAATGTCATTTCTTCTGCAGAAGTCTCCTCTCCTCTCCTCTCCACTCCACTACAGTAAATCTTTTTATGGATACAAATCTATATAAAGGGGTTCGTTTTATATCTTCAATTGCTATACTCTGGTTTGTTCTTGTTAAAATATAATCTTAAAATAACCAAAAGAATTAGTATAAAAGGAACATGAGAACAAATCCAATATGGAGAAATAACATTATACACCTCCCACTATGCTAGCGGCTTAGAGGGATAAATAACTAAAAATAGATTTTAAAAGTATAATAATATACTGTCTATATACTGTATATCTAGATTTGTTATTCAGTGTAAACCAGTAGGGGACCCAATATGTTTTTTTTATTGGTCAAAATAGAATCAACAACTTCAAACAAAATTATTATAAAAGGAACATAAACAAGAGAATATACACATGAGGAAATAATCAGATAACATAGATCATTTCTTTAATTGTTTTGTTTCATTTCGTTTTCTGCCACTTATCCGGGTCCGGGTCGCAGGGGCAACAGTTTGAGTAGGGAGATCCAGACGCTCCTCACCCCAGCCACTTCCACCAACTCCTCCCGGGGGACACCAAGACGTTCCCATGCCAGCCGAGAGATATAATCTCTCCACTGTGTCCTTGGTCTGCCCCGGGTCTCCTCCTGGATAAGCATGCCGGGCATGCATCCTTACCAGGTGCTCGAACCACCTCAACTGGCTCCTTTCAACGCAGAGGAGCAGCGGCTCTACTCTGAGCCTCTCCCGGATGTCCGAGCTCCTCACCCTATCTCTAAGGCTGAGCCCATCCACCCTGGAAGCTCATTTCGGCCGCTTGTATTCGCGATCTCATTCTTTCGGTCACTACCCAGAGCTCATGACCATAGGTGAGAGTTGGGACGTAGATTGACCTGTAAATTGAAAGCTTTGCCTTCTGGCTCAGCTCTATCTTCACCACAACAGATCGCTTTAGTGTTCACATCACTGCCAACGCTGCCCCAATCCATCTGTCAATCTCTCGCTCCATTTTTCCCTCCTTCATGAACAAGACCCCGAGATACTTGAAATCCTCCACTTGGGGAAGCGACTCTCCCCCGACCCGGAGTGGGCAATCCACCCCCTTCCGGCTGAGAACCATGGCCTCATATTTAGTGGTGCTGAGCCTCATCCCCGCTGCTTCACACTCGGCTGCAAACCGTCCCAGTGCGAGCTGGAGGTCACTGTTCAATGAGGCCAACAGCCCCACGTCATCTGCAAATATCAGAGACGGAATCCAGAGGCCACCGAACTTGACTCCCTCCGCCGCTTGGCTGCGCCTAGAAATTCTGTCCATAAAAATTATGAACAGAACCAGTGACAAAGGGCAGCCTTGGCGGAGACCAACCCTGACTGGGAACGGGTCTGACTTACTTCCGGCAACGCGAACCAAGCTCTGGGGCTCCGACAATACAGAGATCGAATGGCCCATAACAAAAGGCCATCTACCCCATACTCCCGGAGCACCCCCCAAAGGACAGATCCACATAACACATATGGACTGGTTGGGCAAACTCCCATGACCCCTCCAGTACCCTCGTGAGGGTATAGAGCTGGTCCAGTGTTCCATGGCCAGGACGAACACCACATTGCTCCTCTTGAATCCAAGGATCTACTAGCAGCCGGACTCTCCTCTCCAGCACCCAGGAATAGACCTTCCCAGGGAGGCTGAGGAGTTTGATCCCCCCGTAGTTGGAACACACCCTCTGGTCCCCTTTCCTGAAAGGGGGAACCACCACACCTGTCTGCCACTCCAAAGGCACAGTCCCTGATGTCCAGGCAATGTTGCAGAGGCGTGTCAACCATGACAGCCCTACAACATCCAGAGCCTTGAGGAGCTCGGGACGAATCTCATCCACCCCCGGGGCGCTGCCACTGCGGAGTTGTTTGACAACCCCAGCAACTTCAACCCCAGTGATTAGAGAGCCCACCCCAAAGTCCTCCGGCTCTGCCTTCTCCTCGGAATGCATGTTGGTGGGATTCAGGAGATCATCGAAGTATTACTTCCACTGCCGAACTATAGACTCAGTTGAGGTTAGCAACTCGCCTCCCACAGATTCCATTCTCCCCACTGGATGTGGTTGAAGCTCCTCCGGAGGTGGGAGTTGAAGACCATTTTCACAGGGTTCTCAGCCAGACGTTCCCAGCAGATCCTCACTATTCGCTTGGGCCTGCCTGGTCCGTCGGCCTGCCTCCCTCACCACCTGATCCAATTCACCACCAGATGGTGATCAGTTGACAGCTCTGCTCCTCTCTTTACCCGAGTGTCCAGCACATACGGTGGCAGATCAGATGATACGACTACAAAGTCGATCATTGACTGTCGACTTCCTGGTGCCAAATGCACTTATGGACACTCTTTTGGCTGAACACGGTGTTAGTTATGGATAAACTGTGACTAGCACAGAAATCCATTAACTGAACACCACTCGGGTTCAGATTGGGCAGTCCGTTCCTCCCAATCACACCCCTCCAGGTCTCGCTGTCATTGCCCACATGAGCGTTGAAGTCTCCTAATAGGACAATGGAGTCCCCAGTAGGGGCACTCTCCAGCACCTGTTCCAAGGACGCCAAAAAGGGTGGGTACTCCGAACTGCTATTTGGCGCATAGGCGCAAACCACAGTCAGGACCCGTTCCCCAACCCGAAGCAACCCTTTCGTCCACCGGGGTAAACTCCAACACATTGGCTGAGAACCAGGGTGCTATTAATAAGCCCACACCTGCTCTCTGCCTCTCACCCAGGACAACTCCAGCACAGAAAAAGTCCAACCCCCCTCAAGAAGACTGGTTCCAGAACCCGAAATGTGCGTTGAAGTTAGGCCGACTGTATCTAGCCGGTATCTCTCAACCTCTCACACAAGCTCAGGCTCCTTCCACACCAGAGAGGAAACATTCCATGTTCCAGTAGCCAGCTTCAGCAACCGGGGATCGGACCGCCAAGGCCCCTGCCTTTGACTGCCACCCGATTCACATAGCCCCAGACCTCTATGGCTCCTCCTGTGGGTGGTGGGCCTACGTGAGGACGGACCCATGTCTCCTTTTCGGGCTGAGCCCGACCGGATCCTATGGACAAAGGCCTGGCTCCAGGGCAGGGTCCTGGTATCCCTCCGGACAGGGTACACAAGTCCTTTCGTCACCATCATAGAAGTCTTTTGAACCACGCTTTGTCTGGCCCCTCACCTAGGACCAATTTGCCTTGGGTGACCCTACCAGGGGCAAACAGCCCCTGACAACATAGTTCCTAGGATCATTAGGGCACCCAAACCCCTCCACCATGGCAAGGTGGTGGCTCCTGGAGGAGTCTTTAATTGTAGGATAATAAATAATTGAAAAATAGAACAAATGTAAAATAAAAAGCAAAATATAAATAAAAATTTGCAAAATGTGACTTTTAAGGAAAGTCATATTTAACATGTATGCTGATTCAGCCGACATCCACACTGTAGCTATTGAGTTTACTAACAGCAAGTTTCAACCAGACGTACAACATTTGGCAGGCATGTAGATCACATCTAGATCTATCGGTGCTATGACCTCTGCCCAACAAGAAGTTGAATGTTTTAAATTAAAAACTTAATTTTTGTGATTTGATTGCCTTGTACTGCAACAAACTCCACCATTGGACTTTACACAAGCACTTCAACTTTGGTCTGAACAATTTTGATACATCATTATGTGTAATCGTGCTATTTCTGAGATTTCTTTGTATGGTGTGGCAAATTTCTATGCTTTGCCATGAAACATGAATTTTACTTCCACAGGAAACCCCAAAGAGAACTTATTAGAGTTAACTGAATATCACTGGAATGTCTTTTTGATGGTCTTTGCTGTCTTGTTAATCTGAAATACTGGCATCAATCAGTGAGTCGTCGTTTCACTCTGATAACAAAACAAACCAAAAACTCTGGCTTACACTCAACATACCTCTCTCAGATCCAGCCTACACTTTATGGAACAGAAGCCAAGTAAAACAAGTCACAAGCAACGGATTATCATCCAGGAGTGTTTTGTTAGCTTTTGATCCAAAGAACATCAAAGGTAAGACTTTATGCCTGTTTTATGATTGTGGCACATGAAATCTGCTTTATATCTGTTGTTTTGACTGCACTAGTACAGGACTAGTCCGTTCAGGACGTGTGCCTGCTGTAACACATACAAGCCACCCTTAACCACAATGTGCTCCTGCCAACTTCAGAGTCAAGCAAATAAACAGTTTTGCTTTCTTTTAATCAACTAATGTATTCACGGACTGTGCTTTTGATCTTAATGTCTGTTACAGAACAGACATCAAAGAAGAAAGACTTGAGAGGTGTTCGTACCACTGTAACAGATGCAATCCCACCCCAACCACAATTTGGGTTGCAAAGGCAGAGAGACTTGTCAGTGTTTTAGCTCAGAACACACCATTCACTAAATTGTAAGCCATTCAAATGTAAAAATGTTCAGCTCTAAGGGCATTATGGCTTTTTCTCATTCTATTGCACTGCAGTGACCTGTGAAGTTGATGATTAAGCTTTTTTGTAAAATAAAAGACATTAAATACATAATTTCTCTAAAAAGATAAGCCCACTCAAAATGATCAGAGGCTTTCCCTGAACCAACAGACATCAGTGGCATATCGCCTTGCTCTATCGAAACCATTTGAAAAAACAAAGAATTGATTTGAGTCCAAAATAGAGAATATTGGTAAGCCATCCATGCCTGCCCCTTTCTTTGGGGGAAAATTCAGATTACTCTTTTAGACTTCTGATAATGTTAAATTAGATTCTTTTTTTAAAAGTTATTTTCCTCAAAAAACACTTAAGATAGACTTATTTTACCAAAGACCCAAAATCAAAATAATCTGTCATATCTGACTAATCTAAATTTCTGTAATAAGTTTCATATGTTTATTTATTTTGCTATGACTTATTGGTATGTTAGGTGGCAGATTTTGTTTTCTGGTTTTATTATTTTTTATTTATTATTACTTTCATTTTGATAAGAATTTACAATATTTCGGACAATCTATTTTAGTTAGACAAAGTAAGAGATTGTGTTGACTTTTCGAATTTATCTTTGTGAAAGTGAAATTTACCTGGTAATGACGTGTTTGTTTACGAACGTCACGTCACGTCTACGTCACTCCTGAATTTTTCCGGCACGGTGAGGAGGAAACCCCGCCCCCACAGTGCGTCACCATGATTCTTTCTGATTTTAGCAGGGGAGCGTCGCCATTTTAACTTCCTGCTTCAGTGGAGGACGAACGAATACGTAGCGTTCGTAATCGAAACGGTTTCTTACGTATCGTCACATTTAGGGATTTATCTTGTTTATTTTTCCTCACAGGTTCAACGACACCAATTAGCTCCTGACTTCGGGTGTCGGTTAGTTTCGTCCGGAGAGTCGCAATGCCGAGCCACCCGCTGCGCGTAGCGGTCGTGTGCTCGAGCAACCAGAACCGCAGTATGGAAGCGCACAATATCCTCAGGTAAAGACGAGTCGCCGGGAAGAGGAGAACACGGAAACAAGCGTGAAATAAACGAAATGTGTGCGCTTTTGAGTCGTTTTCCGTGCCGACCACGAGCCGTGCCGACACGATGGCCGGCAGTCCGCCGGGCCTGGACGCCGTGAACAATGGGCTCCCACTGACACCGAGCCTGCTCCGTAGCCTACTCTACTTTAAACGCTGCGTTCCGACTACGTTTAAGGTTTGCGGATGCTTTAAAACAAACAGTCGCGCAGATTGTTTTGTTTTTTTTTTTTTTAAAAAAAACTGAATCAGGACGTTTAATTCTGGCCTTGTTAACCCCCTCCCCTACACAAAGTGACAAGAGCGCCCCCCTGTGGGCGAAATGTGGAGAGGGAGCTGTTAAATGGCGGGTATTCGCTTGGCTCTTACCAGATCCTTCGCTCCAACACTGTTCACTTATTTTCTAAATGAACAGTGAGCTTGTGACCAGCTGCCATGAGTATGGTCATGTGGGATATAGAGAGGAAATTTTAAAGTTAGTTAAGCAACAGCGTAAGAGATGGAAATACAGCCTGTGACCAAAAAAACCCACCAGTGCATCACAAATGCTTAATTTATACCTCGAAAATGGGAAAAGCTGACTTCACACGCAACCTCCACTTGAGACTTGGAAAGACACTGATTACCTCTTCCTGCTTGTATATTTAGGGGGTTTTTTTTGTTGTATTTATTGTGGCCAGATATTGTATGTAATTTACTCTCTTGTCCCTTTTCATCTCTGCAGCAAACGTGGATTCGATGTGCGCTCATTTGGGACGGGGTCTCATGTGAAGCTACCCGGTCCTGCCCCGGATAAGCCAAATGTGTATGACTTCAAAACGACATATGTACAGATGTACAACGACTTGGTCCGCAAGGACAAGGAACTGTATCCCCTTCTCACTCACTTTTCCACACACACACATGCACATACTTTACACTGGAAGCCAGATAAGTACACATGGCCCACATTCATGCATCTTGTTTAGATATGAACGTTTGTCAGAGTTGGTGCGACGGTGATGACGTTTGAGCAGCTCAGCAGATGGAACTGCAACAATGGCTAACTCATTCAGGGGTTTCAGAATGTGTTTCACAAATGCTTCATGAAACATAAATTACAGGAGGTGGAAACCATCTGCAGTGCAACAGCCATAAGGCAGTAAGTGCAAATCCGTGAAGAACATAAATCGGTAATATTTTGTCGGAATCTCAGATATAAATCTAATCTTATGCTGTTTTGTGTCTTTGTTTTTGGGGGGTTTTCATATGACATCTCCTGTTATAATAGTCCAGTTTCCCTGTTTTCAATATATATCTTTTCCCATTCAAATTAGATTTTTTTTGAGGAGTTTGAGGGACATCAATAATAATTCTTTTGTAGTTAATTGCTGTATTTTTAGCTGGATCATCAAGTATTAAATCCTTGAAAAGGAGGGTGGTCACATAGAGAACGACTCCCACATAAACTCCTTTAGCTAAGAAAAAGTGTTTACAAGTAGACAAAATGTTTAACAAAAGTAAATAAAAACTAGGGAAGGGTATCGCCTGACAGAAACGTTTGAGATTTACAAATCCTGTAGTTTACAGAAGTGGGAAAACCAAAAACAATTGCAGTGGTGAGTCATTTTTATTACATTTTCTTTATTATACACAAGAGAACCATCTCAGACACTTTGAAGATGGTGGTTATTGCCCTTAAAGACAGCTACTAACTAATTGTTCTTTAAATCATCCATGTTTCCACTAATATTTAGCAATCAAACATTAACCCTTGTTTTACCTGGGATATGTGTTTCCACATCTGTTTCAAGACTAACTGAAATGTTGGACTTTTGAAATCTCATATTCAGAATAATTAGGCATCTTGTGTTCAAATCTGTGAATGAAATTAGGAGAGATGTGCTTCACCAGATTTATGCTAGTTTATTGCCAGTGATTTCATTGTGTTACTGGTGCCAATGAGTTTATTTGCAAAACTATAAATGTTCTTTTTAATGATTTTTTTTTTATCATCCTGTAGTGCTCAAAAACACCTGAGTCAAGAAAATTTGTTTAAAATGATTGAATGAGAAATTCTTCATATTTTGCCAACCCCCACAGAGGTCAGAAGTGTTTCCTGCAGGTCAAAGGTAATGTGTTACAGAATGTAATCAAGCTGTGCCACAAATCCCAGTGTGTTATGTGTGGAAGATGTTCTTACTGCCTCTTATAAAATTCAAGTATTTGCTGTATTCCTTTGACTTGGCATGAATTTCTTTAAAATATGGTTACCGGTTATAGACAATGAATGGGCTGTAGTACTTGGTCCTTTTTAGATATTTCTGTTTGGAATAATAGGCTGGTCATGTACCAGTGCATCGCAAAAGTAAAAATTCAAATTCATTATCAAAATTAACAGCAAAATGCATGAAACTGTTTATGTGTAGTGAGTAGCAAATATAATATTCATATTGTTAAATAACTGATTAAAAATCCCATTATTAAAAGTACTATATCTCTTTTGAAATGTAGAGTGGCCATATAATGATTGAGCAACATAGACTTGGATGACAATTTATAAGGGAGTATTATTAAAATCTGTTCTGGACAACAAAGATCAGCCTACATGTCTCAAAGAAAACTTGGTAACATTGATACCGAAACAGTGAATGGATTGCACTCAGAAGTTGAACATTTTACTGGTGGTGTTTTTAAAAGCCGGTCTGCTGTTTACGTCGTGTTTTTTTGTTTTTTTTTTTTTTTTCAACCGACTTGTAATGGATGGTATGCTGCCAAGAGACCACTAGAGGGTGCTGTAGTTCGTGCTCAAAGACTTTAGTGACACTTCAGCAGGTATCCCATAATGCAATCAAAATGTGCTCTCATTCATCCAAACAAATCTTAGTTTCACATGGGTTTATTGGTTGCCGACAGGCTTTTATTCACCGTGGCCTCGTCATTCAAATCCAGCCCTTGTCAGTGGGACTAAAGTGTTGTTTTCACTTTGAAATGTCTCTGCCGCCCCTGCTGTGTTCCTTGACCTTCCCACCCTTCAGATACACACAGAATGGCATCTTGCACATGCTGGACCGCAACAAGCGCATCAAATCGAAACCGGAGCGATTCCAAAACTGCAAGGACAAGTTTGACCTGGTCATCACCTGTGAAGAGAGAGTCTATGACCAAGTGGTAGAAGGTGAGCCTTCTCATGACTGTTTTAACTCAGAAGGGTCTGCTGCTAATTGTAGACACATCAAATCAAATTTCTACCAAACAGTCATTTTACTGACTTCTAATTTGGTGGTGCACTTTTTCTTTTGTTGTTGCTCCCCAGATCTGAATTCGAGAGAGCAGGAGACTCTTCAGCCTGTTCATGTCATCAATGTAGATATTCAGGATAATCATGAGGAAGCCACGCTGGGCGCCTTCCTCATCTGCGAGCTGTGTCAGTGTGTGAGTGTCTCCTACCGAGGCGTCTTAAACTCTGTCGTACAGGCACAGCGCTGGCAGGCTCTTATTTAACATATTTGAATTATGATAATGAATAATGAAGTAAATCATTGTTACCAGCGCTGTAAACTCATACATGTTATGTAATTTGAGTTGTTTATTGGTGCAAATGAGCTGTGTTTAACTCGTTTCCACCCCCAACCCTGCAGATCCAGCACACAGACGACATGGAGAATGAAATCGAAGAGCTCCTGCAAGAGTTTGAGGAGAAGAGCAACCGGCCTTTTCTTCACACCGTCTGCTTCTACTAGAAATTAGATATAAACATAGACCCAGAGCAAGGGTTACTCCAAGCAATCAAACAACAGTGTATGGACACACAAACTCGCACACACTTCACTCGACACGTTCCCATTGGAGTGCATACACATGTGCCTACACAGCCATGCACACATCCACACAGCTGTGGGTCAGGACTTGAGAAATGGCTGTTCTCAGACACATCGATGATGGCTTTGCCCTCTGAGTGGGGATGGACTCGCTGCTCTCGTTCTGCCTTTGTTTCTCTGGCTCAAGGTCAGGCCGAGGTCCCCCTCCGTCCCAGTCCAGTGAAAAATCACTCAACCACGTCACCACAGGGAGAGCGGACTCCACATCCTCTGTGCAAAGCCCAGACTTTGATTGGAGACTTGTTTTGTTTATTTCTTCCAGATAATATTTAATTTTGATTCATTTAGGCATATGTGTACCTTTTTTAGTTCTCATCTGGGACTGTGTAAATGTGGCAGGGATATTAATGGAAATGAATGCGTGTTTATGTGTGACCGCGCGTTGAAGTCGGCGCATGCTGAAAATGAGATAACCTATGAGGATCCCTGCCAACATGTTTACAATATAATGTCTTTTGATTCATATTTAAACTTGGATATGCTATTTTTCAGGGCATAGTATTTTTTTTGTTTTGTTTTGTAAGTCTTGAATAATTGAAGCATTGTAATTATTTGCATACTGCGAGCTCAGCTCAGAGTGCCTGATCTTTCTGTAGAATCAACTAAAAGAGAAAATCTCTGAGAAACATGTCATGACTCTTCATTCACTTTGAAATTTAGTCCACGGTGGCTCCATGTAAGATTGAAAATATGTGTGACTCAACCTAAACTGTTATCATTCAGTTATTGAACATTGAATATGTTCACACTTGATTTCAATGATTTTGACTTATTTTTGGACATATTAGGACATTGATTATTTAGAGCTATTTCACCGTGAATTGTAGGGTAAGGTGAAAATATGTATACCATGTCATAACTGTGGCTTTGTTTGGACAGTATGCTGCAGACTTTAATGAGAGAAATAATTTGTATAAAGTATTGAGGTGTGTTAAATAAAGCTGCAAACCTGAGTGAAGCATAATAACAGGGTCATGGTTTATTCATTGTAAATGTGTGGCATACTGGTATTTAATGGAATCTTTAGTTTTATTGTTTTCTAAACAGTCAATTGTTTAAAGGTGGCAAACGGGATATAATTACTAAAGCCTACTCACGGGATGCAGGCTTACAGGTTAACCTCGGTGTGTAAAGTTACCCAACCAGATTGCATAATTTTAAAAATAAAATATATTTAAAAAGAAAATAAAAACACACACAACGAGTCTTTTTTTTAAAAATTCCCTCATATGGTTGAGCTTAGGCCTCTTCGAGCTATTTCATTAACAGCTGCCATTAGTTCACGCTAAATTAGAAAGGAAAGGGGTGGGGCTTTACGCTCACTACGCACTTTGCGTAAGGCCCCACAAATTACGAAAGGCCACGCCCCCTCTCTCTCTCTCTCTCTCTCTCTCTCTCTCTCTCTCTCTCTCTCTCTCTCTCTCTGTAGGTCCTGCAGGTGTCATGTTGATGACTTCCATCACGAAATGTATCACGGCCACTTCTTCACCGGGCCACGGACTGACTTTTTGATCCGGATCGCGGTTCGGGGGAGTTTTATTCGCATGCTGAATCTGAAAAGTCCGACAGCCGTGAACACACCCTGCGTCAGTGAAATTCCTCCTCTCACGACCACCAGTTAAAGTAACTAAAAATTACAACTAAAATCTATTTTCTTTTAACTCATATGATCAATTATGACACAATAACGTTCACACAGAAATTAAAATTCAGTCACGATCTACTCATTCCCACACGGAGAGAAAGGAAGTTTCTTCATCCACAAATTATTTCGGGAGTTCCACCTCCAAACAGAGATTCAGAACCAAATGAGGTTTCAGATGATTAAAAGGAGCATAGCTAAACGAAATGTGTATTAGGCGAGCCGAATATGATGAAACTGACCAATATAGGCCAATTAAACTGCAGGAAATTCCTTCCCAAAATATGTAGGGAGCAGTTCAGACCATTACAGTTCTCTATTTCTTGTAATTACAGACCTTAAGTCACGGCTCTGACTTCACAAAAAATCTTTCAGATAACGTGGACAAGCATGTAAATTAATCAAAGTTTTGTTCTGGGGATGATTTCCCCTGTTATCAGGCCTCTCGACTGCTAATTGAGAAGCTGCTGCCACTGTTTGTCACCCATTTTACTTGGGTGTGTTCAGTTCTCTCCCACAATAGACTTCAGAACGAAAGACAAACCAGGATGAACATGATGTTATCAAAGAACAACGGAGACTGGAGAACCAGAGAAAACAGCAAAAGATATCTACTTTACAATTTTCTTAATTATGAAAAATAGGAGAATGAAAATTTTACATTTTTTAAAAATCTTTTGTTTTGGTTTTAATTTACAGAATCGGAATTTTAATGTAGACTTTTTATGAAATTAGTTTCACTTTCATTTATGTAAGGTTTCATTTCAAATCTGGTTCATGGTTTTAAGTGAGTTTAGGTCAGTTTGCTTATGAGCAGTACATTTCTTCACAGCATGCAGATACTGCATCCTTTCACATAAAACACCATGTGAGAACCAGCAGAGTCTGTAAAGATGTAAACACATTATGACCTTTTTTATATCATATACAGTATTAAATATTAAGGTGCTGACTTTTCATCAGGTTTAAGACAATAATCCATAAAATGTGTTAAATGAGTGAATCTTCAGTCCAGATTGGGTTCAGATTATGTGAATGAATCAAATTTCAAACAATCCCATCTCAGCCACAACAGGTGATTTTGTAAAAAAAAAGAAAAAAAAAATTATACTCATATTTCAAATGAGGAATATTTGTAGCTAGTTTTGCTAATATAAGTTTATTAATATGCAGATATTTGAGAAAGACTTTAATGGATGTGAAAAAAGCTGAATGTTAAGAAAAAAAACTACATTAAACAGAAGCGGAACTAAAAATGTTACAGTACTTACAAATAGTACACAGTATATACATTTTTTTTCATCTACTTTTTCCCCTGTAAGTGAATGTTGGGCCTTAATGATATATTAGTGCTCTTCTTTAAACTTAAACTGTATATTTGTTAGGTTTAGGCACCTAAACTAGTCATTTATGTGTAAGAAAATATTTTGGTTATTGATTAAAAAAAATTTTTTATAAATAA
>KV751324.1:20681041-20700794 GCA_001698575.1 Mola mola | reverse complement strand
CCGGCCGCCGGCGGCGGCGGCGGAGGTGGGGGCTGCGCCGGGAGACCGGGAGGCACTTCGGGCTGCCCCTTGTTCAAACCGAACAGCCACGACATTTTATACCTGGATAAAGTCAAATTTTGACCGGTTGTGTGCGGACAGCGAGGCGGCGGCGGCGGCGGCAGCTGCTACGGTCCTGTCACTGCTCTTCTTCCACGCGTGTCGCACTGCTGCGTTCTGCGCACGCGCCACACTCAACCTGAATGACGGCGTCGATGATTGGCGGTCGACTTGTAAGTCTTCTTCTCATTGGCTGTTTCAGAGCCGGTCTACAGCAGAGGTCATTCGTGTAGCCCCGCCTTCAATCGGTACGGCAGCCGCAGAGGGTCAAAGTGTGTCCGCAGCAGAGGGCGGTCATGTCTTCCAGTTGCATCAGGCGGCGTCTGATGGTGTAACTCGTGGCTGAATGACATTGATACGATTTGTCCTTTGTCTCACTTTCTGACAGGGAGGATTTATTAGAAATTAATGTTGGACCGGATGACTGATTCTAAACCTGGGTCAAACACAACTTTATGATTGGATTTTTGTCCTTGAGGTTTTGTTTTTTTTTTAAAATTGCGCATCGTCTGCATTTGTATGGTTAATAAAACAATTAGAGGCATAGCAGCTCACGTGAAATCACACCTTTAAAAATATTTTCAATGTAGAGAATTATGACAGAACACAATATATATACAAAATATTTAATGAAGTAAACAAAGAGCAACCTTGCAACGACAAATGCTAAATATTCACACAGTCATTAGGCATGATAAAAACCTCATCAAATTATAACTTAAAACAAATATTGCATGTGTAATACACAAGCACTTTCATCACTTTCGCCATCATGAAACTAGATATGACGTTTGCAGGTAATAGTGTGGCACATGATAGAGATGTTGAAGTTTGCACATGGAGCAGAAGCATGTCTGTGAACTAATAATCACTATGATGTTTACAATCGACAACTATCTTAGATGATGATTTTAGAGCTCAACAATACTCTCCAAATATATTCTTGAAATTAGTCACCTGAAAAGAATTTAAAACAATATAGAAGCTTCCTATTTTCAGGATTTTCCGTAGGAAGGGTAAAAAAAACAAACAAAAAAACCCCCCAAAAAAACCCAACTTTTTTTATACCTCTTTATAGATGCACTTTGGATGTAAACTGGCATTCGATCTGCAGAGCGGCACAGTTAAGTAGATAATCCCCGTTTTTAAAGGATAGATTAAGGCGCTCGGACAGAAAACATCTTTCCTGCTAAAGTGTCTTCAAAACAAGAAAATACATCTATTTTTACTTCAGGGGTGTTGCTATGTTTCAAATCTCAATAAAAAGGAAAATTTCTCTTTTACAGCAGGGCAGTCCAACATCTTTTCACCAAGTGACACACGTATGGTAACCAGACTCTAATATCAAAATTGAGCATTTATCATTCAATTTGGAGGTGGATGTATGCTCCAAGTGACTCTTTCCTGAACATCGCACAATCATAAACCAGTTTATATCCCATAACTAGAATATCTGCAACGGTATCAAGTCCTTTATTGTAGGAGAACAACACGGGAGAAGACTCCAGCAGGTTCTTTGCCATTGCCCAGCGCGGCCCGAAGGCCTTCCTGCTGCCGAGCCTGCGCCAGCTTTGCAAGTGACAGGAATGATTTAGGTTCCGTGATAGCCAGATCGCTGATAACTCGTCGGTTAAGCTGAACGCTGCTCTGTAAGCAAGAAGATAGGCAATGTGTTAACTTTTAAAGTGAATCAATAGCATGAAAAACAGGGAGGGCCCTTAAAACGCTGCCACATTCAACAGGACTGACCTTGGTGAGGTTGTGCACAAGGGCGGGATACTTCATGCCGTGTTCTCTGGACGCGGCTGCAATGCGTGTGATCCAGAGCTAAAGGAAGAATATCACAGAAAATATAATTAATGATACGTGTGTATGAATGAATAAACCAATCTACAGCAGAGCTTTGACAAATAACTCAATTATAGGCTGAGGCAACACATATCGGTTATTGGTTCATTGGACTGATTATGGCCTTACTATAGACAGGATTTATCCGCTGAGGCGTATAATTCAATTTTAAACATTTCTATGGCCGAGAACACTTGAAATACCCATTGATTTAAAATGAAAACAAATCCTAGAGTACAAAAATACAAACGCACGTTAGAAAAACATAGATATAATGAAATACATTTCAGGATTTCTGGATGTACATGCCAGGACTCCTTGCAAAGCACTACTGATAAAGAGCCCATGATTATTGTGAAATAGCATAAATACAATATGTTACCATCACCCTGAAAGTCACGACCTGTGTTCAAAACGTAGTCTAGAAGCTATCTTTTTTGGATCTTTCAGCTTTGATTCACTGGTAAATGTAGACAGGTAGAACCCGCGTGCTGTTTGTTGTCTTGGATAAATGTTTGGGTCTTACCGTCCTCATGTTGCGCTTTTTGAGCTTCCGGGCTTTGGTGGCGTACACGAAGGCTCTCCTGACCGCCCGCACGGCCAGACTGTAGCAGCGGTTCTTTCTGCCTCTGAAATGCTGTCAGAGGAGCACAACAAACGGAGCATAATTATTGCCGGTAATTTTAGATTTGGATGATGAGGCATGTCTCCAAGCGGATCGAGCAGCGTAGGTCATCGCTAAACAGCAGACAAAATGCAAAGCGAACCACTCTCTGATCCAGTTTGACGATTTCAAATGTGTCTACTACAAAACCGGGTTAAAGATAACGTTCAGTCCCCCTGAGCTCCGGGGAGTAGTCGCGGCCTTTACCCGTGCATGTTTGAGGACCTCTTGAACTTTCCAGTATCTGTCAGGTCCACGGCTTCTGATCCAGCACGACACCGTCAAGAACACCATGGCCGCTCTTCAAGGACGCCGCTTCGCCGAGGGCTCTTTTGTAACAGGGGAAATGCGGGACTTCTGTCCAGATCCACCCGCAGAGACGATGTTTTGTGAGGTCGCACGCCGCTTTACCACGACTGACAGAGCTACCCAGTGTTCGTTCGATTCATGAACCCAGACGTCTCGGGTACGAGTGTCTTCTACACTGCTCCTCCCGGGTTTTCGACGTAGAAAGGTAAAAAAAACAAACAAACAAACAAAAAAACAAAAAAAACAAGGCCGACGTCTATAGTGAAACAGACAAATACAACAAGTACAACGAAAGGGAAATCACTCTTCTTGTGAGTCCCGTTCTACAGCCGGCGGCCGACGACGGTGAACAAAGCACCGCTCCTCCACCGGAACCATGACGCAGCCACAGTGGATGCTGGGATTGCATGCAGCGGAGGTCACACAAATTCTAACATGTCGGCTGCTGGTCTCTCGTCCTTGAGCCGCTGTGGCGTTTTGGCATTCCGCTCCCCCACTGGACTGGTGGTACGTTGGAAGTAAACAATGATAATGAAATGGTCACAGGCAGCCATTGGTGGACTTGCGGTGGTCTGCGTTGCTCCACTGAGCCCAACTCGGTCTGACAGCCCGGGGCTCCGTCTATAGCTCGGAAACGGGGCTAGCTCAGCGGCTGCTCGCTCGCCTAGACTGTCAACTGTAGCCAGACTGGCTGGAGAGTCATTTCTCATGGGTTATTTTCTTGTTTATCGGTTGGAGTTTAATAATTGACAATTGTTAAAAACTTCACTGAATTACCAGATGAGCTAGTTTATGAGGTAAAGAAGCATTTATGCACTGTTGATGTTGATTGTAGTATTACAAAGAAGTCTTGCGTATTTTATGTAAGTGCAGTCAAAACTAACAACCAAATAAAAGTGATACCTCCTGGTATGACCTGTAGACACGGGTTTACCTCCTCAAACCACTACAAGCTGGCATAGATTATAACTGAGATTTATCTCTAACAATTGATTTTTTTTTTATGCTTTAAATAACGAGCGATATTATTTTCAGACTTAACTCTACCCCTTGGTATAATTTTGGTAGAAATTTTAAAATCAATTCAGGCATTTTGACATGTCAAAGAAGGTAATGTGTATTTTTCTAGAAATGTCCTCTTATGTGTGGTGCTTCAGTCACTGAAACTCATAATGAAACAGAGCCTTTATTACATCACCAGTTTTTTTCCTACTGTGACAATTGTCTGCCGGCAATCAGTGCATCAAGTGAAAAAAGTGCTTCATCTGTTTGCATAGATTTACATTTCTGAACCATGCTGTCTAGTAGTGTGTGCTGAAAGCACAAGAGCACCAAAATGAATCTTGTTTTCTCTGCCTGTGCGGTCAAGGCAGTGCGGTATGCTCAAACGGCAGCGGCACCAGCGACACAGGCCAGAATAAAGAAGTTCCAGATCTACAGATGGGACCCAGACACTGCAGGAGACAAACCCCGCATGCAGACCTATGACATCGACCTCAACAAGTAGGTGCTACAGCTTTTCCCTCTGCGTGTAGCGAGCCCATTGGATGTTGTAGTGCAGCGCAAGCTGTGTAATCATTCATTAGCTGTTTAAAGGAGAACTCTGATTGTGTTTTGCATACTTTGGAAAACGGTGCCCCTTAGGGAGTTGACTGGTTGTGTTTTGGGTACACCATCAGTGACAAGAAGCAGAGAAAGGAAAAATACAGTCTGCATAAAAATACATTTTATAGTTATCTTTAGTTATTGAGTCAAAAGTATTAAAGGGTAGTTAGTGATGAAAAGTGAGTTATTTCTGATGTTTCCAGTAGGGATGGGCATTTCAAGCATAAATGCTGTTCGATCTTCACTGGGAATTCTTCGATGAGTATTCAAATGTTCGGTACAAGGAAAGGACAAAGACAGACATGGATAATGGATAATTTTCACAAAATTCACCACACAAATTTTACGACTCATTTATAAAGACAGTCCACGAATCTTGTGATCAGAGGCAGTTTTTCAACACTTGTCCAACGAGTTTGCAACTCAGCTGTATTTCCATCACACCGTGTCTCCAGTCGTGCAGTAATTGTCTTTCTATACTCCGCCTGGACAAATACCATCAAACTCAGAAAGCCCTCACCCTCCACAAAAGCACGTCAGTCATCAAACTTACTTTTTGAGGTGACACAGGTAGTCGTGGGTGGTTGATCTCTAAGTGGCTGCCCACTTTCTGCTGGGGCTTCCCTCTCAAACAACAGTTGTTGATTTGTGATGCTAGCTTTGCCCAGCGGAGTTTGCGCTGTACCTCAATTTCATGAAGTTTTGTTGAATCGGTGCCATACAGAACTTTGTGACGGCTGTAGTCGTCTTTGCATGTTTCTGCTGTTTGTATAGGTACTGGAGGATGTAGCCGCACTCGGAGCTTGGACAAATGATATGACCTTGAGTGGAAAAGACGGTGCTGCACACGTCTTACTGGAAGTAATGCGACATCACCATTATTGTAATATTTATAGGCGCCAGTGAAAACATCATGAAAAAGTATATTTTCAGACAAACCAGTAATCAGGTGAACTGTTAGAAAATCATGACCCATCTCTAGTTTCCAAACATCCCATGCCTTTGCATTGTATAGCTTTTTGAGGTAAATGACCCTGCTTCCCAAATTCAATATTGGTTCTGTTTTCGAAAAACACATGTATTGAAAGTTGTCTTGTCTGAAAGTTTAGATCCCAAATTACCAACAGTTTTGGGTTAAAAAATACTGGAGTTCTCCTTTAAACATCTAAGTGACTGTGTACATTAAAGTGTTGTGATGTCAAAAAATAAAGCTGAATTTTATTTTTGCTATATCAAAAAAAAACAAAAAAAAAAACCAAACCTTGGATCTTATTAAATTTATTCCATAATCACACATCAAACGAAAGGGAGGTTGAATTTATATAAAGAATTGTCAGTTAAAACTCTCCTTATCTTTTGCAGTGAATGCTGAACGCTGTGTCCTGCTTTTAGAACACCGCTTGTTACTTGGTTATGTTCACTTGCACTGGCGGAGGCTTATTTTTCAGTAAGGTTCAAGCACATGTAAACGTAAGGCATTATTAACGAAATGAGAACAGCGTTCAAGTAGATTTAACTCAGGCGGATCTGACAGCCTGGCATACTGCCAGTCCTTACCTTTCCCCTGATCCTCTCTTCAGCTTTGAGACACTCTTAAAGGAACCGTTCACCAAAGAATTCAAATTCAAATCATTATCTACTCACTTCCACCCAATCCTAAATCAAGAAAAGTTTCTTTTTCACAAAATATTTCTGGTGCTTTTCAAAAAAAGCTGTGCTGAACCACTGTCCTTAGCAACAGAAGTAAGAACATCTTCATACACCTCAAATGACCGGATCTAAATTCCCAGAGATCTCTCATGCAGTTTAAAAGATGTTATGTACATCTTTTTATAAGGCAAAATCTTCACTTTCATTTTATCAGCTACTATGACGATAGTTTGACTTGAAAAAGCTGTCAGGATTACTTTCATTCCTTGACATTCAGGGCTCACAGTCTGTTTTCTCCTTCACATAGTTGTGGCCCGATGGTTCTTGATGCCCTGATTAAGATCAAAAACGAGATAGACTCCACTCTGACCTTTCGCCGCTCCTGCAGAGAAGGTCAGTAACTTGGAGTCTAGAGTATTTCTCCAAAATAGTTCTCAACTGTTTACCTGGAAGCCTCTTCATTAAATTTTTTTTTTAATTGATTGTTTATTCATGTAATACCAAGAGCTTATTACCTCGTGAGAGATATTAAAACGTGTTATTTTTTGTGAAATGCAGGTATTTGTGGCTCCTGTGCCATGAATATTAATGGAGGAAACACACTTGCCTGCTTGAATAAGATTGATACCAACACCAGCAAACCAACAAAGATTTACCCTCTGCCACACATGTATGTGGTGAAGGACCTGGTACCTGTGAGTAAATGTCCACCTCACTCTGGTGCCATCTTCCACCAAACACAGATGTCCAAATGTTAGAGTTATGTTCTCCATAGTAACATTGCCTATTTTTTATTTTTTTATATTATTGGCAAAAAGTGATGACCTTACTAAATGTTACTGTGGTATCAGGTCAACATCTCTTCTTTATTAATGACTTTTTTAAACACAGTTAGGTTTATCGGGTGATAAAGCTGCGTTGACACCAAAATCAAATTTTGCTTTAAGTCTCATTTTGACGCTTTTAAGCTGAATAGATCCTTTGTGTTCCTCAGGACATGAGCAACTTCTATGCCCAGTACAAGTCTATTGAGCCGTACCTGAAGAAGAAGGATGATTCGAAGGAAGGGAAGGAGCAGTACCTGCAGTCTGTGCAGGACAGACAGAAACTGGATGGCCTGTATGAGTGTATCCTGTGCGCCTGCTGCAGTACCAGCTGCCCCAGCTACTGGTGGAACGGAGACAAGTACCTCGGACCTGCCGTGCTGATGCAGGTGTGTGTCTGAACATGTTAATTCAATCTTGAATCTACATCAAAAATACAGTATAATAACACAGATGATGGGTTTGTGTGTCGTCTGTCAGGCTTATCGCTGGATGATTGACTCACGAGACGAGTTCACAGAGGAGCGTCTGTCCAAGCTGCAGGATCCATTCTCCCTCTACCGCTGCCACACTATCATGAACTGCACCAAGACCTGCCCCAAGGTGAGCCGTCATCGCACATGTGCAGCCACACGCAGACTACACCATCTTCATTCTTTTGAATATTTTAAAAGAACTGTTTTCTCATCTGCCTTGTCCTCCTCTTAGGGCCTGAACCCAGGAAAAGCCATAGCTGAGATTAAAAAAATGATGGCCACGTACAAGGAAAAGAAGGCTGCTGCCATCTGAAACCCCACCTTTCCTCTTGTACAACTTCTCCCTCCATAATGACATTGATTTAAAAAAAAAAAAAAAGCTTATTGAAATCTGAAGGGCCAGTACGCCTGTCCACCACCACCACACTGCTTCGTTTAGTGGAAATGTGTGTGTGGTTGGGTGGAGGAGTAGGTCTTATACAAACGCACATGTACAGTATGAATGCAGGAGAGAGTGGGAACTTGTGGGTCTTACGTGTACTATAACAGAGGTATTTATCTCCCTATCTTATGTTTGTAAACACATGATGCTGCACATTAATGTAGAAAAAGGAGCCGTTTTCTTGGGCGTAAACATTTTTGTAGTTTGTTGCTCTTCAGATTAACAGCTGCCTCAGACATACAACATGTATGGTCCCTCAGATCCAACGTACAAACTTTAGTCTTTGTTTTGATTGATAATAAATTGTTGAAAAGCCTACAGTTGTTTTCACTGGTTGTCATTTGCTCTCAGTCATGTTGATTTTATTACCGGTACATCCACTGTAGTTAACAGATGTGTCTTCTAGATGTCACTATTGTCCGAATAACCAGATGAGTTTCAGCACCTCCACAACACCGATACTGGGTTTACTTAGATTCTCAGAAGGGTTTCTGGTAAACTGTAATAACTCATACTGAGTGTTGAGATAAACGACACGTCGAATGATGCTTCACATTATGTGGTAGTGTTACCGGCACCAGACCTAGGGGACTTCTTCCACTGATGGTTGTGTTACAGTCTCACTATTGTCTACCTGCTCTTCTGAACCTGTCTCCTCCATCGTGTCATCTGTTGCAAGTTCTACTGGTATTTCCTCAGCTGGTACCAGTCTCTGCACTGTATCTGGAGCTGTAACTGGGTCAGGTTTATGTGGTTGCTGCATTTGAGCAGTCTCTGTTACAGGTCTCATTGGCTGGGACTCTGGGGCTACAGGACTGAGTTCATTCTGCAGGTTAGACTGAGGGCTTGGGGGTCTGATCCTCTTCCCTGCTATGGACCCGAGACAATATGTGTATTCGTCCTCTTCATCAGAGTTTTCAGACTCCTGTTCCACTGTGTCATTGTTGTTTGTGTGATTGTCTCTCTGTTTTGTCTTTTCCTGTGTGCACACTGACTCTGCTTATCTTGCTCCAAGGGCAACTCATTAATAGGTAACAGGAGATTACGATGCAGGACACGGAGGGTTCGATCTCCTGTTTCTGGCTGAACTCTGTACACAGGTCCATCTCCCATCTTTTCAACAACACGATGAATCCTCCTCTCCCAGTAAGCCCGAAGTTTGCCTGGACCACAGATTTCGGACAAGCACCCGATCTCCCGGCTGCAGCACAATGCCTTTAACATAGCGGTTATAATATTTCTTCCCCTTAGCCGGGCGCTTTCCACTGTTGTCTGAGGCAATCTTGTATGCCTCCTGCGTGCAAGAAGCCCATTTCTGTGCATACTCTTGTCTAGACTGTGGCTCTTCTTCAGGTTTCAAATCAAAGAGCAGATCTACCCGCAAGCGTGGGACTCTACCATATAGGAGAAAGAATGGCGAGTAACCTGTTGCCTCATGTCTTGTGCAGTTGTACGCGTGGACTATGTGGGGTAGGTGCTCCTTCCACTGTTTTTTCCTCCTGCAGGTTGCGTAGCATCTGTAGAAGTGGCCTTCACGAGTTTTTACTATTTTTAATCCTACAAGAAGAACTAACTGTTGAAGATGTAAAGATATATATATACAGTATAAATAAATGAATCTATTAGAACTGTATTAAATTGCAGAAACAGTGCACTGGATTCTAAGCCATTCACAGGAGTGTTGGTTGAGTAAGTGTCGGGGGGGGCGCCGCCGACAGCAGAGTGGAATGTCGAGTCATATTTGCAGCTAGATGTCACTAATGTTGTAGTTCTGGACCGGTCGGATCCCAGATCATGACATAGAGCTTTATTTGAAAAGATATTGTGACATGTTGCAACCTGCCATTAAGCCTGTAGATAAATTTGGAATATGGTATGGTGTCAGAAAATATAAAGTCCGTATACGAAAGGACAGCTCTGGCCACCTTATCCAGATCCCAAATTCAATCTCCCTCGGTCCGTATAACGGCCACATTATGTATCCAAGCAGAGTGACAAAGTGCTTCATCTGTCAACAGTGGAGCACCAGGTGAAGGACTGTCCAACGGTGAAGTGTTGGCGCTGTAGGAACCTGGGCCACAAGGCCAGAGAGTGTCAGCATGAAAGTGAGTGCTCTCTGTGCGGCCACAGAGGCCACACTTTCTTCGACTGCCCAATGTCTTATTCCAACAAGGCAAAAAGTGCAAAACATCCCACTACACAGCCAGGTAACACTGACCAGGCTACTCCAAAACCTCCTGTTGCTCCCTCTCGACCTGCATCTGTTCTGCCTCCACCTGCAACAGTCACTGCCTGTCGAGTTGCAAATCCCAGACCAGCCTGGGTCTCAGTCGCAGGCAGCCAATCAGGCCTCCAGCCCGCATTACGCAGATCCACCAGCTGCGGAGGAACCGCCGGCTGCTGCCGTGTCTCCACTCGCAGAAGCACCGCTGGAGGCTGATCCGCAGGTTGTGGAGGAGCTATGGGCTGACAGTCAGAGTGAATCTGGTGAGCAGGTTTTGTTCCCGATTCCCTTGGAGAGCAGTGATGATGATGATGATGATGATGGCATTGAGGAAGAAGTCTCAGAGCATTATGAGACAACCAGTGAAAGCGAGGTTTTCGAGCGCCTCCCAACTCCTTCCGGTCATCACGGCAGAGAGAAGAGGAGAGATGACAAGAGCAGCCCCCAGTAAGTGGAACTCTCTTCTTCTCTCCTTAATAAGCCTTTTTAAAGTGGCGACGTGGAACGTGAGAGGTCTGCAGTCCCGCAGAAACAGACAAGAAAAAGTTAAATATTAAATACTGACTTGGATTTCTTGTTTCTGCAAGAGCTCCGTCTTAAAAACAGCACAGATGTGGGTGATGTCTCTGGTCTGTGGCATAAAGGAGTGTCAATGATCTCTATCGGTGAGGACAGCGCTGATGGAGTAGGAATCTTCTTTAAAAACCATGATGTCACTATCACTAAAAGAAGAGACATAATACCTGGAAGACTCCTCCTGATAGACTGTCTGTCTGTATCTCGGCCATAAGTTTCGTCTTATAAATGTTTATACTGAACCCGAAAGAACAAAGAAAATAAAGTTATTCAAAAAACTGAGGGAAATTGTTAATGTCGGGTTTGATTTAATAATGTGTGGGGATTTTAATACTGTCACAGAGGATCAAGATAGAATTGCTGCTACTCCTTTCCAAATTGCTTGTGAGAGTAAGTTGTCAGTGGAAGTCTGTAAAGGTGTCTCCCCTCTCTGATCTGTATAGAGTTTTGAACCCTAAATCCATCTACTTTACCCGCTTCGATGGTAAAACAAAAACCAGAATCAATCGTATATATGTCTCCTCCCAAATTCGTCCTCTGAAATATGACACAATTATTAATAATTTCTCAGATCATCTACTTATTAGAGCATCAGTCTCGTGTGGTTCAAATGAGCCAAAGGGTTTTGGAAATTAAATGTTAAATGTTTAAATAATATATAAATTTTAATTGAATTAAAAAGTGAAATTAATAAAATAATAAATTTACAGATCTTTACCAAATCAGATGTCAATTTATGAAAATTAATGAAAAGTAGAATAAAAGATTTCTTTAAATTTAAGTGTCGTCAACTAAACAAAATGAAAAATGAAAAGTATAATGACGATATGAGGAGATATGTAGAGTGTACAGTGTAAAGTGTAAAAAACCCAGATCAGAGGAAGAAGAGAACCTATAATGTAAACTTAAGAATGATATTGACCGTGTAAATAATGAACTATTGTTTAATATGCAAAAACTGAGTGGAAGTGACTCCAGAGGACGTCGTCAACTAAACAAAATGAAAAATGAAAAGTATAATGACGATATGAGGAGATATGTAGAGTGTACAGTGTAAAGTGTAAAAAACCCAGATCAGAGGAAGAAGAGAACCTATAATGTAAACTTAAGAATGATATTGACCGTGTAAATAATGAACTATTGTTTAATATGCAAAAACTGAGTGGAAGTGACTCCAGAGGACACACAACCCACATTATCTCTGCCAGTCAAAAAAGGAGAAGCAGCAACTTTATCTTTAGCCTTAAAAATTTTAATGGCGACTTAATTTTCAATGAGAGAGAGAAACGACGTGTTGTTGCAGAGATTTGCTCTCAGATTTATGGGACTTTGGCTTCTAACAATGACATTAGTTCCTTTTTAAAACACATCGAACCTTACGAAGAAAGCACTTTCACATCACTTTTAGGGGATATCAAAAGAGATGAAGTCATTGCAGCAATTGACCAACTAAACAGCATAAAATCTCCAGGTCCTGATGGTTTACCAGCAGAGTTTTACAAACTGTGCCTTGATGACATCAACAACCTTTTGACTTCCGTTTTTAATTCCGGTCTCAAAAATGGCGCATTATGTGATTCATTTTATCAGGGCACAATGTGTTTATTATATTAAAAAGGAGACAAATCCAACTTATATAACTATAGACGACTAACATTAATGAATGCTGATTATAAAATACTAGCTAAAATAATAATGAATAGACTCAACGATGTCCTAGAAATCATAATAGAAAAAGAACAGACGTGTGCCATAAAAGGTCGACTGATGTGGGAGAATCTTTGTTATCTGAGACAAATTATTCACAATAGCAGGACCAAAAGAAAGCTTTTGATTACTTGTCACGTGATTATCTGTGGGCCGTTCTGAGAGCATATGGCTTCCCTGCTGATTTTATCAAAATGGTTCAAGTGCTTTATGTAAAGTCCACCGTTCAGATGAATGTAAACGGTGTTTTAACTGAACCCTTTGAGATGTCCGGCGGTGTGAAGCAGGACTGTCCTCTGAGTGCTGCCCTGTATGTTCTGGCAATCAGTCCTCTGATCAAAAGGATCAACAGTGATGGTGGCATCAGAGGCTGCCTCCTCGATGCTCACAGAGTGTCAACTCTGGCTTACAACCGATGACGTAACCGTCATCATCAGAGCTGGACGCCTTAAAGTAACACCTGGCTCAGTACGAGCAGGCTTTAGGAGCCCAAATGAGCCAGGACAAGACTGAGGGAGTTTGGATCGGCTCAGAGTCCAACAAACCCGACGTTAATGTCCAGATACAAAATGAAATTAAAGTTCTTGGAATTGGGTTCAACGGGAAAGACTGCTGTGGCCTGAACTGGTCTAAAAAAAGAAACAGAAGTTAAAGAGGAGGTTTCAAAATGGGAGAATAAAAATACAAATTACAAAGCCCGCGTTAATATTGTGAAAACGCATATAGTTTCAAATCTGCTGTTTTTATCGACTGTTTGCCCCCCCCCCCAACACCCAAAACTATTACAACCCTAAAGAAACTATGTGCCAAGCTTATTTGGGAAACAAACAGGGAGGTTACAAAAAGAGCACTAATGCATAAAAGTAAACAAAATGGAGGACTGGGGGATCCTGACCTCAGAATTCTATTGAAAATCCCTTTTATGAAAAATGTTTCAGACGCTCTGAATAGAAGTGTTGGGTGGACGGGAGAAAACGTCTCTCACTGGTCTAAATTATATGGCAGAGCCAGATCCAACATTCCTTATTATAAACTCCTGTATGAAGACTTTATCAAACAAACTAAGGACTTAAGTATAAACTGGACTGGCTCTGCCACTAAAGATATTTATAACACTTGGAACATAAACATGAACAAGACTTATTCGAATACAAATATGCAGAAAAAAACGAACACCCACAAATAATTAAAAACATAAACAATAAATTCATTTCTGAAAACATGCGTGACACCGTTTGGCTGATCTCTGTTGGCAGATTACCTGTCAGAGCGGTGGTCCAGTGGAACTGCTACGTCACCACAAAGAAATGTCCAATGATTCCCTGTAATGAGGACGAGACCCTGGAACATCTGCTGCTCCACTGCCACCGGAGCGCAGAAATCCGACACAAAATGGTGAGTGTTGGCTTTACTGTTCACTGTAATGTTAAATCTGTGATGTATGGTTTGTTCAGAGGGAGTCTCACAGACTCCAAACGACGACTGTTTTGGCTGGTGATGTGTGTTATTAATACACACATCTGCAAAACCAGAGCCGAAGTTGTCATTGAACAGACTGTGATAACTGGCGACACCGTTTTTCAAAACATTATAACAGACCCCAGGAAGAGGAAAGAAAATCACAGGACAGGTAACCCTCTTCATTCGGACATATTAAATATTTCATGTGTGTTACTTATTGTCTTGTTTTGCCAGAGGGTACTTTTTTTGGTGTGTTTTTGTTTTTCTCTTTTCCCTCTTTCAATTTGAACGTAATAAAGGTTTGTACTGTTTTAATTGAAAAAAATAATATTAATAAGACGATGAAGAAAATGGCCAACATTCCCTCTGAGGGGTAGGAATACAGGCAGTATCGGAGTCTTAAAAAAAAAGAAAAGAAAAGCAGAGTACGTCATCCAAGTATGGAGAACAGCACTCATCCCTTAGACCGTCAAGGATTCCCTCCATACACCTCTGGAAAGCAGCGAGGGCGTTTGTAAGACCAAATGGGAGGCGAATCCACTCATACAGTCCCCAAGGTGTGCTAAAGGAAGTCAGCTGTCTGGAACTCTCATCTACAAAACCTTGGTGGTATGCACTGCCTTGGTCGAGTATTGAGAACCATGAGTATCCCCCCAGACTATCCAACAGATCTTGGATGCGTGGAAGAGGGTGGAGGTCAGGGATGGTTTTTCGGTTCAAGCCCCGAAAGTCAACACAAAGACATAAACTCTTGTCCTTTTTTTTAGGATGAAGTGGACTTTCTGATCCAGCCATGGTCAAGCAGGTTTTGGACATATTCCTTTACCTCTTTGTATAAGGGCTTAGGAACTGAGTTGTAGGATGTTTGTATTGGGGTGTCATCCTTTAGACAAATTTTTAGCTGCAAGCTTGGGATGCAACCAATGTAAGAATCATCTTTAGCAAAGACATCTGACTCCTCATACAACATGTCTCTGACTACTTTTTGTTCATGCTCCTCCAGGTGTGATACATCAACAGGTGGGTGCCATCTCTTTTTTGTCGTGTCTTTTGTCTTGTGTTTGTCACTCATTTCTCTGTTTGTCTGTGCTGAACTGAGCTGAGGATGTGTTAACAGTGGAATGGGTCATTGGCTCTGAGCTACCTGGAAAACAGTTAACTGGTTTTATTTCAGTAACTTCCTCCAGTGTTCCTATAACTGTTCTCTTTGTGAGATAGATGTCATGTTTAGTGGGGTTTTGGGCAAGGATTTTAACAATTTTTGTGGACCCACTTGGAACATTTACTAAGGCTAGAAACAATTCCAAACCCCTCAGGACAGTTACTCACTGTTGGGTTGAAAAAGCATAGCCCCACCCCCTGGCCATTCCCTGATTCTACACCTCACCTCGCAAATTTGCCCTGCAGGAATAGTTACACCTCTCTTCCCTGTCCTCACACTGCACTCTGGGGCTGTCTCCTCTGGGGTCAAAACCTGGAGTGCAGAAACTAGGGCTTCCACTGCACTGTCACTTATAATTAATGCTTCTTTGAGTAGCGCAGAATTATCAGCCCCCTCTCTCTGTTCTTTGATTATCTCAACTATGACATTACTGCCCAGAAGAGAACTAAGACAGTTCTGGCTGATTAACAGCGGCACTTGTATGGTGACACGTCCATAGTTCTTGCTACAGACCTGGAGTTCAACATCTGCCCATCCAGCAAAGGGGACACCTGTGCCATTAGCTGCAGCAATCGCCAGAGGTTCATCGAGAGGGAGGATATCAAGTGGTTGCATTTGGACATTGGGGAGTGCTTTTTCCATCCATGTTCTCCCCACCATAGTCACTTTAGCCCGAGTCGAGCAACATTTGGAGAGGGACTCCATCGATAGCACATGAGACCATACATTGCTTTCCTATGAGCTGTGCTAGGCGCTTTCTCGTTAGTGGTTGACATTGTGTTTTTGCCTTTACGGGGCTGGCTGTTTTAGAGTGGCTGGCTTGTGCTGGGGCTTCCTTAGTTGTCACGGTCACTGGCTGGGCAGTGACCTCGACCCATTTCCCGACATCCTTCTTTGAAGACAGCCGATGGCGCGATGTCCAGCCTGGTCACATACAAAGCAGTGAGGGCAGCTCACCTTGCTCTGCTGGACACAGTTGCTGCATCTGCCTCGGGCTTCAGATGTTGGTGGCTGAGGACGGGCTGCAGCTGAGCAGAGGTCCCCAGAGGTTGCACTGTCAGTAGGTTTCACCATTTGGACCAAGTGTTTGGTTAGGGAGGACACTTGCGCTGTCAATTCTCTAATAGCAGCACGATTAGCCTGTAATTCAGTGTCAACTTTAGTTTGCTTAGCTGAGTCACTACTGTCAAGCTGAGCAGGGCTTATAGTCGCTGGTCGGTTTTTAGCTACTGTGCCAAGGCGTTTTAGTCTTTCTGTCTCCTCGCTAGTAGACTTGGTGATTTGATCTAAGAGAAAGTCATCACTAACCTGCAAGTCTGTGAGAAGAGGTTTAAGATCTTCTCGAACATGGTTGTTTTTCTCATTTAACCCTTGGTAAAGCGTGTGGAGAAAGGTGCCCTGAACAAGCTTTTTGTCATAGCTTAACTCTGCGCCAGGCTGTTGTGACTCAAACAAAACACGCTGTTTTAAACCCATTATTTTGTACAAAAACTGCTGTGGGCTCTCTTTATCTTGCTGATATGCATTACTTAGTTCTTGAAAAAGCTCAGTACTGCTTTTGTCTCTGACGTGTGCGCGGAGAAACCGCTTGGGCTCATCAACAGTTAAGTCACTTTTGTTTGTTAACATCTCTCTGAATGCACCAGGTTTTTTGACCTTAATCACAGTGCGAATTACCTCACTCAGTAAAACCTTCCTACATCCCTTCATCTATTTGTTTACCAAGGTTACTGTAAAACATGTCAAACCCAACATCAGAGATTTGTCCACCATGTAGCTTAAACTCTCTGCGTGGAAGCAGAGCTGCAACATCATTAACCCTCAGTACCTGATCTCCTGAACTGGAAGACAGACTCACTCTACTATAGGGAATGCCACTTGCTGTGAGTGGTCTAGTCGATATAGAAATGGCAGTGTTCCTAGATGGCAGACCACTGTCTCTTTGTAGAGGTGCTGGGAGTGTGTGAATGTCTCTGTTTTCTGAAGGTGGGTTAACGTGTGCATCTCTGTCCGATGATTGGGGTGGTGGTGAATGAGTGTCTCTGTTCATCTGCGATGGTTGTGTGGGAATGTCTGTAGTGGGTGTAATTGACTGTCTGTCTGAATGGCTGTGGTCAGGGTGAGGTGGAGTGGAGCATCGCTCTTGATGGGCTGTCGCATCTCCTGCTGCGCGTCCTGTTTTAGGAGCGGTCTGGCTAGCTCCACTTCCTCCGATGTCTGTAGCCAGCAGGTCACTCAGCATGTCATCAAGGAGGAGGAGTTGGCTCATGCCTTCATCCTCCATAGCACTCAATTTCTCGTTTCTTAGGAGGTCAACAATCAAGTCATACAGTTCTGGTTCACTGACGTCATCAACGTTGTGAGTGGCGCTTCCGTCATCAATCAAACTCACAACTTCCAATAGCTGGTTGGCACTCAAATACGAAAGACTCTTCTGGATCTTGAAGATCAGCATCCGCCGTGGGGTGACAGTGGCCATTATGACATTACACTAGTGGCTTCTGCTCTCTGGATGATGCACTGGATTGCAGCCTTCCCTGAAGCTTTGGGCACAGGTTCACGTCGTCTCAGCACTCACTTCACCAGGTGGTGGCGTAACATCTATCCCGGACGAGCCCAAGATATACATACACTACCTCTGTGGATCAACAAGGAGAGGACAGGCGTTAGCGTGTTGCTCATGCTCATTTATTTCTGACACACAATTATATACAATTCACAATCACACTCCCTGTGAATTGTCTTATTAATGAATGTAACCTGAAACCAAAATATTCATCCAAATAAAATAAAGACAGTAGAATCAAACTCATAAGAAAGACTAAAACATTCTGCCTAAAGAAATACAACTGCACATAAACTCAAAATAATTCAACATATTTCATATCAACAGAAATTGGTTTAACTTAAAATATAATATGTACCAAAATAATATAGCTCTAAAACAAACACATTCACTTTTCCTTCAGAATGAATCAAACTCACATAATACATATAAAATCCTACTTACACTTATCCTACACTAACATCATATAAACCTTTCTACAATATAATTACCATCTTTCACTCTCTCTCTCTCTCTCTCTCTCTCACACACACACACACACACAAACATACCTCTACCTATGAACAACACTTAACAAAATGGCGATATAATGTAGTTTGAATCTAGCATTTCTCTTATCACAGCTTATACACCGCTGGCTGATACTTTTAACAATAGCTCAACACATTTTCTCAGGTTACAGATGGCTGCTATTGCTTATACTCATACTAACAATACTACAGTGAAACTAAGTTAATGAAAACAATTCAGCTCGCCGACACACGCCGGGACAATTAACTAGAAAACAAGCTTACTACACATACTACCGGTCTCAAAATCATATCATAACATTACCGAATAATTATTAAAGCATTCCCATTAGTTACTGAACTATGCTAAATGCAGAAATATGAATTTTTACCATACCTGTGGATCAACAAAGAAGAGGACGAGAGTTAGCATGTTGCTCTTGCTCATTTATTTCGGAGCTGCGCACGAGCTGAGCCAGGTAGCTACAGCCTCCCTAATGGATCCACAGCAGTACTACAGCACCATCTATAGACGTAAATGTGTATTACTTTGATGTATGTGTGAATGTATCTGAGTGTCTGTGTGAAATGTCATGTGAAAATAAATGTTGGAATAATTCAATTATTAAGAAAAATAGGGGGTGGCCTGTTTACATAAAAAAAAAAACAACTAAATATATAACGTTTTCCGACCTACTTCAGTAGGTCGTTGATTTCCACCATTAAACTATCTGGAATCTAACATTTAATCTTGCCACATTTGTCCTGTAGAGGTACTGATGATTACTTTAAAATGACACCACTTTACTCGATGTTAAAATCAAGTTAGAATCAGATGTCAGAACTATAAAGCAGGTTTAGGTTAGAGTGTATTAGCTTTTTGGCTTATGTTGATATACAAAAATAACTAGGAGTAGTAAAAAGAGATACATTTGCAGTTTTGTATAAAGAAATATCCAATAATCTATGTATTGACAGTAAAATAAACAATCTAGAGAATAGTCTTTTCAGCTCACGCCTGTGAACAGAGCTTCCGGTCTGCTGACAGTCCACTGAAAGTTTTCAATGTACACACAAAGCGAAAAAAAAAGAGAAAAAGGTAAACAATAACTTAATTGAGACCAAATATCCATATGAATTAGATGTGCACAGTGTGCACAACCTTGACAACTAAAACGCAATAAACAGAACATGGAAAACAACACATTGGCTGCATAATGTTCTGCAGGTCAGCACTCGGTTGGTGGACAAAGTTTTAATGGGGGCGACTAACAATTTAAATAACAATTCAGCACAAAAAAATGATGAGTAATCACAGCAGACATTGAATAATGGTTTCACTAGTGTTGCACAAAATTGACTCTCGTTTTTTTTAATCGAAAACCGTGGGAAGGAACCGGTTTAAACCGCGCAGCTCAACCGGGTACTAATGATTAATTAGTAATTAATCCCTCGCAGTCTAAATGGAATTAAATATTGGAATCTACAATGGCGGAATTTATTCTTAATTCAGCTAATTTTATTTTCTAATGGACGATCGTATTAAATAACTAGGTTTTTTTAAAGTCCAAGTCAGTCTATATAAAAAGTATTCACTTCAAATTATCGGCTAGTTTTCTTTTTTTTCAGTT
>KV751324.1:20660622-20675008 GCA_001698575.1 Mola mola | reverse complement strand
CCATCAAGTTCCTGCTCAAGCTGCCCTTTCATGTACAACTCATTACTCCTGTGCTAAAAGCACGTCTGCATTTGATTTTTTTTTTTTTTTGTCCTGTTTATCTTTTTATACGTGTGTACGGATAAATATACTCCAAAGACCATGAATTATTGTATAAATCACTGGTGCTATAAAATCATCACACTGGTGCTATAAAATGTATTACTGATGCACATTAAATTGCGGAACACCTTACCTTTTTTTGACATATTGTACCATATTAATCTCATGCTTTGTGTTTGTTGTTATGTTACTGTACTTGTGTTGAAAAGCAGTTGTTGTCATGATGATCGGCTGGACAACACTGTGCATTGACATCAGACAGAACTAATCAATATCCAGCCGCCAGCAGTCTCATTGTTGAAAATCATGAGATGTGTGAAGAAACAAGTGGTGAGTGACCTCAGGCGGAGTTTTTGCCACTTGGATCTGTGCTCAGCAATCAGGCAAATAAAAATACATCCCAGTGGTGACAAGTGCTGGCCTCTGTACTACTGCTTTGTCACTATAAAGACTGAGAAAAAAATAAAGAAATTTTTTTACTACAGCTGTAGAGTGTGTTTGCGTCATGAGTCATGGCTGTAATGTGATCCGAGGCTGCAGCCCAGAGGGTTAAAAGGTATTCATGAAACGTGAATTATGGCGCACGCAGTTTATTCTCCTGCAAACGTGGCTTCCAAGTGTAGCGTCCATTTAAGTCATTTTGCTGCCATTAATCAGCAGTCAGCTTCATACCGTTAGTAAAAAGGATTCGCCCCTAGTAAAACTAAAATTAACTAATAAAAAGCACATAGTGTAAGTATACCATAATACTGCGTTACTTGGCTCTTATAAAACTGTGTTTATATGTGACATAACCATTAAAATCTGTGTCAGAAAATACAGAACAGCTCAATCCACACTGGAGACCTTCCTGTCCTCCCAGTGTCTGTTAAAATAAATGAGGAGTAATCAAAGCCAAACTGCACAACTGGCAGACTTTTGTTCCTGCACAACAGCCAGATTCTGTCTGGGCAGGAATCCGTGCAGCGATCTTGGATTTCTTTCTTGACTAAGAGCAGGAAGACATTGAGCAAGGATTACGTAGAGTTTGCACAGTTGCCAGTAATTGCCAGCAGACCACTGCTGTTTTTGGCGGCAAGACTGCAGAAATCGCTTCATGACCTCACCATCTTCTCCACTGTACTCGGTAAAACACTGTTGAGTTTTAAAACCTAGCAAGACTTTGGGCCCTTGTGAGTGAAAACTGCTTTCAGAGGTTCATGAGTGGATTTTCCCTCGATTGAAATTGTGGTTGTGCTTGTGCCTCTCAGTTTCCTGCCGACAGCAACGAGGGCGGAAGGGAAGGTTGCCGCCGCTTCATCTCCTGCTGCAGCTGCTCCTTCAGGGTGGACACCTGCGATAACACAGCAGGTGACAAAACTACATATTAAACACTGCACCAGTACTTTATGTTCGTTACACCGTCACATAGTCAGTTCTTATATTACACCCACCCCCCCCAAAAAAAATTTTATGTTGGTAATATACAAAATAACGTGGAAAAAATAAGTCACGGATTTGGATGAAATTGGCCTGTGGTTTGGGTATGACCCAGGGGTCAACTGATTCACGTTTGTACGTGATATGAATCCACATCAATTTTTTAAATGGACGTACCTAAAAAAAAACAAATCAAAAATATGGACAGACTTTCATGACATTTTGTGTATGTGTGTGTATTCATTAGCCCAAGAAACAAACGATTTTGGGACTTTGGGAGACATTCCAGTCGGATGTGTATCAAGATCAGTTTCAAACAAAGTCAAAAACAAATGAACAGCGTTTTATGAAAATTGGTTATGTGAGTAGGATTTAGCCACGTAACAGATGAAATAACGATGTGACGACAACAGCCCTACTGATATATCGGTAGGCCGATAGTGGCCAATCACAGACACATCTGTGTCAGCATATACTGTACAGTATCATTACGATATGATATTGTATTTGTATATTGTATAATATTGATGCTTGAGGTGATTCATAATAATGAAATTCCAGTGAAAGTCACTATTTCAGTGCACATATGTCAGTTAAGACGATAAAAGTTCACCGTTAATCCGTAAAATATTCTGCCTCCATTGCATATCTTTGAGGGACCATTCTAAAAAATGGGCATATATCGGCCAATATATTGATAATGGAACTTTTTTACTCCCTCATGTTGGCGCCTGTTGTCGGTCGGGCTCAAGTGGTGACTGGATTATTTAGTAGTTGAGACTCACTGAATCATGTTTTAAACTGTCACTTTCCGCGCGCGCGCGCGCACGCACGCACACACACACACACACACACACTTCACCATAAAGCTACTTCGCAACAAAACTTCAGCTCAGAAAAACAAAGACGAGTGGTGTTTGAGATTTGTTTTGTTTTCTGAGGGTATTTTCGGGCGACTGGTGGAGGTTTGCACTCTCTTGTGTAGCTACAGAACATAAAATAACAGTGTGTATGTTGATTTAGACTTTTGCTAAACCTGTACATGATGTGCGTACCTGCTCCTCCAGGCCTTTGACCCGGTGCTGGTGAGCTCGCTCCCGGGCGCCCAACGTTCGCTCTGTGTCTCTGAAGCTGCTCCTCAGCCTCTCGGCTTCCCGATAGGCCTCGTCGCGCTGCCTCGCCAGACTCTCGCACAGACTGTGTGACTGCTCCATGTCGGCCAGCTGAGTCTGCTCAAAGCACACACAGACGTGGAACAAAGCGAAACGTTAAGAAAAGGAGAAAAATGGACAGAAACCACATGATCCAGGGACTTATTTTCTAGTTCTTCAAAACATCCCAGATGGAAAGCAGACAGCCAGTCACTTAGCAAACATGTTGAAGGCTCCGCGGTGACCTGGAGGTAAACTCTTGTGCTCATGTTGCAGCAATCTAAACTCTCTCTGGAAGTAAATGCAGCCATATAACGAAGTATGGATGCGCCTTCCCAAACAACTGTGCTGGGATGTAGCTAGAGGGAACACTGAGGAGGCTACACAAAGAAGAGACAGATGTCTGGCACACATTTAGCTCATTGCCTGCAAGAAAAGCTTTAACAAGAAAATGATGCAAATCAAGCAGGGAAAAAGCATCGGTTTGGTATTGTTCAGGAAGTGTGTTTAATAGAAAAAAGTAATGATCTTAGGGGAGCAGAAAAGTGGAAAATATGAATCATTTACATGAAACTGGTTGCCGGGAGAGTCATTTAAAATATGGGCTGGTTGTAAATATGAAAAAAATGAACACTTAATAATCAGGTCAAGTTACAGCACTCACAGAACATTACAAATCTCTTTCTGTTCACATTTCATAGACAACAAACATCTGTGATTTTTATTGGCTGGAGAAAGTCCTCTGACAAATGGCTAATGGGCCCTAAGACAAACCTCAGACGTGCTCAGAGGGTCTTGTGAAACAACACAATGTCCTTCTTTCTTTCTCCTCTCCACCCACTCATTCTTCCTCCTTGGACAACACAATTGATTTCAAATTTAGGCTCTTCTTGTGTGACGGGGGCAGTACCGAAAGGCGCTGCGCAAATCTCTTGGTAATTACAAAAATAGCCTTTGTGGTCATCTAATTATTATGCAGCCTCAAAGCAGCAAATTCTGGAGAAGTTGGGAAGCACTGCTTCAGCTGGTGAATGCCTCTGCAGCCTGGATAAATGAAGAGGGATTTGAGTTCCTGCAAAACCCACCGTAGTTTTATTTCTCTTCTCGCATATAGTCAGTGGTAGATACAAAAGTTATGACTCTCGGGATTCAGTTCAACTATTCATCTTGGTGTCACTGATTACAGAATGAGTGCAGCACAACAAAGCTTGATCCAAGAGTCCTGTGAGTTCTCACGTCGTGCAGCATTGGCCAACCAAAATGTACAGATTCTGCCACGAAACCACTCTCTCGTCTAAACAAAGTCCCTCGTAACTCAAGTCAGTGAGGACAAGTTTCACAAAAATGTAAACAGTCTTTTAACTGGAGCTTTAGTGAGAAGTGAAAGCAAAGTGATTTACACCCCACAGAAACTTAGGAAGCCCAAAGTGTGGCAGAGATTATTCACGTTTAAGACAAGCGTTCCTTGACGTAAAAGGTGTGAATGGCATGTGAGAGCATGTCTGGCTCTATAGGCCCCTCGATCACTCTCCAGCAGAGGTGTGAAACAGCTAAGAAAACAAAGTCTCTGGTAAAGTCGTGTCCCCACCATTCAGTGTGCTAACAACATTTTGGCTCCTACAATGTTTATTTGTCTTCAGTGCCGACGGTTTGACGGCAAGAGCCGATGAATCATTCAGTGTAGGTTTGATCAGCGGCTGCTTCCTACCTGCAGCATCAGTATCTGTTGCTGTGCTTCCTGCAGCTCCTGCTCGGCTGTATTCAGAGAGCGATCCAGGCGGCCCCTCTCGGCCGACAGCCGCATGCTGCTCTCCTCCGTCTTCAGCTTCTGACGCTCGACCTTATGAAAGACGCATTTATAGATAGGTCACCAATGCAAGGCAGGCGAAAAGTCACTTGCGAACTGAAACGCGCATCTTTCTGTGTCCCCAGGAGATCAAATTAAACACCACCGCCAATGTAACAACACACGCCTCATGGAATAAAAAGATGTACAGGAGATACTGGGAAGTGAAAAAGAGCAGGGAGACACTAGTTTTTTGTCAGCTTGCTTGCTGTTATCGTAGGAAAATAAGCTAAACTGAATGTGTTTCTGGGACAAAACGCGGCATTTTAGCACTTTTCTCTTGACAATAGTTTCCATTGTCGTGATGCCGCATGTCTGTATTTGGTTGTGATTTCAGCATGTTTTTGCACTACTCTCAGAAATACCTGGGTTTTCAGACAAAGTTGCCGCATTGCATGCTAAGGTCATGTGGCATTTGTACATTAGATACAGAAACATTCAATTCACTGTTTGAAAGCGTTTGATCAGGGTTATAATGTCTCTTGGAGATGTTGGTGTGTATTTCACACTCAGCTGTTCTTGTGTGATCAGAGCTAATTAGCTAACGTTGGTCACCATGGCAACTATAGCTGCTCAACATCAGCCTGTTGGCATGCCAACACTGTAGACACTTGTTTACAAGGCTAAAGGTGAAGCTAAATAGTTTGTGAAAACGCTGAGCACAGGCAAAGACTAATAAAGACAATTTTTTGTTAAAAATTTTCTAACATTTCCGATCTTCATAATTTTAATACAGAATGTCGGCTCTTAAGAAACGCGAATGACTGACTTTTGTTGTGCACGAGTCACTGCTGACCTTATCCAGGGTGTTCCTCAGTGCGTTCTTGTCCTTCTCCAGCCTGACCACCTGTTTCTCTGCATCCTTTTTCTCCGTCTCCAGCATGGCAACTGCTCGCTGCAGCCCACGCAGGCGCTCCTCGATGGCGGCCCGCTCCATCTGAGCTGACTGGGCACTGCGCTGAGCCTCGGCCAGACTGGTGGAGCGCTGACGCAGAACCTGACACAGTGAAAACAAGAAGATTGCACCCAGAGGCGCAACTCGAGAGACTGTGTATATGACTATGTCATGTACTTGGACACTCTCTATGGAATTTTCTTTTGAGAAGCAAGTGGGGAATTTTTTTATTTGAGTTAAAATACAAAATCTAAATTGATATACAAACTATTTTTTATTTTCCTGGTCAAAAAGTGGTGTATGAAATTTAAAGGCAATTCTAAAAAATACAATAAAAATAACAAGGACACTAAAATAAATCACATTTTCAGAAAGGTTTTTGTTCTGACAGTTTTGTTTTATGATTGTAGAAAAACAGGATTTTCTATTTCAGCTCAAACACTGAAAAAGTTTTCTGAAGTTTCAGTACAGTAGTGCTCAAGATGATCCTGACTATAACCAGGTGAAATTTGAAAACACAAACTATTTTCTAAATGTACAAAGAGACGCACCGACCACCGGCGTACATAAGCTCCCTCACCTCTTGTGTGTTGGTGAGCTCGGCCTCGAGTTCCTCTCGTCTCAGTTCGCTCTGGTTCATCTCGCTCTGCAAGCTCTGCACGCACTCAGTGACGGCAGCCATGTTCCGCCTGCCCTCCAGCGCTGCTGCCCGAGCCTCGTCCATTTGCTCCTTATCAGTACAGAGAGATCATCACATCTCTGTCTGCTTTTCATCGCTCTCAGCTGTATTCTCCTCCTGTTACACTCACCTGCAGGAGCCTTTTTTCCTGTTCGGCCTCAGTCAGCATCTTCTGCAGGGCGGCCAGGCGACTCTGCGTGCTGCTTTGAGAGGCTGCTGCCTCCTGGAGGCTCTTTTTGAGAGAGGACGTCTTCTCTCTGAGTAAAGATTCATCCTCCTGTGCTTTGAGCAGAGCATGGCTCAGCCTGTCTGCCTCTCTCTGCAGCAGGGACACTCGGGCTTCTCCTTCTGCAACCTGCAGGTTTTAGAAATCAAATTAACCCAACCAATTAACCAAGACAGAGGCCAATTGATTTAGTGTAGAGGGAGTGGAGAGGCAGCTGTTTCCTTTGTATGTTGTGTCAATTACAGTTCAGTTATAAAAAAATGCAGCTTCAAAGGTTTGATCATTTATCTTATTTCAAAATTTTATTTGCGCAGAATTAAAAGTGACAAATCTGTAACATTTGTACACATTTTTTTGCAAACAGCTGAGTAATTTGGAACTAATTTAATGGAGAGTGTTTTTTAGCTATGGACATTGACATCGGTCTGTCTATCACTTTTATCTCAACTGATTTGCTAAATAGATCATTGTGAAATTCAGGATGAAATCTGCTGACTGGGATTGTCCCCTGACTTTCCATCTCGCACCGCCATGAGGCTGACCTTTGTGGTTTTTAGAGCAATGACACAACTACTGGATGACTGTTTGATACGCACATTCATAGTCATGGATGAAACATTCAAACGTTGATACCTGAACAACGTCTCCACTAGTGCACACACGTCAGTATTTATCTGTCCAGTACTGTTTATGACCTGCAAAAACCTGCACAACTAATAACATTCCCATCGGCCTTGACTGTACTTTGTTTACTGCTAATTAGAAAATGTTAAACTAGGACGTCAGTGTGATGCCTGTGTAGTCTCACAGAACCACCAGCGTGACTGTGCACACTTTGTCTCGCTGATTGGAAGACCTGTTCTGTTTAAAACAAAGTAAATATTCATTATTCCTCACATTGTTGCATGTTCATCTGAAGTCTGTTAAATTAACAGCAGCCACCGATGACCTGCTGAATTCTGGGTTGTGTAAAATGAATCACAAATAACTGAGGAATGTAGATGAAACTGACTCGTTTGGCCCGCTGTACCTGCTTCAGCAGAGCATCCTGGCGGTCCTGGGAGGTCTGGCTCTCGGCTTCACGGTCCCCCAGGCTTAGTCTAAGTCTCTGCAGCTCCCCCTCCACACTGCGCCTCCCCAGCTCCACCCTGGTGGCCCGGGCTTCTGCTGCCTCCAGCGCCTCCCGAAGACGCTTCCTCTCCGCCTCCAGGCGCACCTCAGCGGCACGCTGCTTGTTTAACTGATCCTGCAGAGATGGAAGGGGGGAGGAGAAGAGTCTTTTATAAGAGGACCAGTTGGTGCATGCTGTAAAATGAGAAAAGTTAAATTATTTTAAAAAGTGGACATATGGAGAGCCGCATGGAACTCCACAAGAAGTGTATGACGGTGTGTTTGCAGCGTCTGTTGTTGTTGTTGTTGTTCCCTGACAGCGCACGGCTCCGGTCATGTCTCCCACCCCCCCCGAGTGCTGCCATATGGTGGTCATGGCAGGTCAAGTGTCACTGCTGCGACAACACAAACACGCCGTGTGTATATATGAGCTCACAAACACACAAATGTGCGTGTACCTGCATGTGCTTCTTATCCATCTCGGAGGCCTGCAGCGTTCGCTCCAAATCCTTCACCCTGTCAGCGAGCGCCCTCCTCTCTCTGTCCCCCCTCCTCACCGCCTCCTCCTGCTGCTGGAGCAGCATCTGAGTGGTCGTCAGACGCTCGTCCAGTCCACGCTTCCCTGAAGTCACGCGCATGAGCTCACATTAAAGATCATTTTGTCCTATTGTCAGGGTTTCTATCGTGTGAAACTACCTTCTTGGTGTTCCTGTAAGCTGTTTTGTAGATGAGTGAGACGAATCTGAGCAGTGTCTCGCTCCCCTGTCAGCTCCTCCAGCTCCCGCTGCAGGACCCCCAGCCGGCATCTGGCATCATCCTGAAAAATCAGAAATAAAACCAAACCTTGAATCTCACGAACAATGGCAATATCCTCAGATCATTATAAATATTTCCTTTATTCTGTTACCCGCTCCCTCTGAGCCGCACGCAGCTCCTGGAGGAAGTCTCTCAGGTCATTTCGCAGGGTGTCGGGTTCTAGCTCCAGCTGAGGTAGAGCCAGTGGGGTCTCCCCTCTCTCGGGAGATGCAGCCCCTGAGCCTATCGTGTTGTCGGGGGTGCTTACACGAATTTCTGTGAAAGATAAATATAAATCGTTGCAAGGCCTTCGGGGGGGTGTTAAATTCAACTTTAACTGAAATGAATTACACTCAAAATAGAAGCGCAGGGGAGGTTTAAGTTAAACAGTAAAAAAGCAAACAGGTAATCTGGTTGACATAAGAGCCACGAGGCCCAACATGTGAATTTCATTGATATTACCTCATGTGTATTCTTAATATTTGAATATTTTATCTAAATATTATATCATTTGCATGTTAACAGAAAATACATATCATAGTTATATCAAGGATTTCTTTTCTTTTTCTTTTTGCATTTTTTTTTTTTCTACTTCAGTTGTTTTTTGTTCTTTTAAAAATATTTGATGGCCATTTTCTCATTTTCTTTAATAATGGGTGTAGGGATTTTTTTTAGGTAACTGCACAGTTTAATGAGTCTGCAACCTGCACTTGAATAAACATGCAGAAGCAAATCTGCATGTGAGATTCAGACCTTTCGGCGGTGACAGAGAGGAGCGCAGGGGTGAGATGCTGTGGTGGCGCGACATGGTGGCCGGTGATGTGGAGCTCCCCCCTGGGCTCCTGCCCCGGCCTCCTCTGCCGCTTGCTCCGATGCCCAGTGTTCGCGTGAGTGCCGACTGGATGCTGCTCAGCCGGAACTCGAAGTCCCTCCTCCCGGCCTCGGCCCGGGTGAGCTCGGCCTCCGTGGCGGCCAGGCGGCCCTGGGCTTCACTCAGCAGCAGGCTGGACTGAGCGGCGGCATCCTGAGCCGCCTGAGTGCGCAGGGTGAGGTTCTTAGCTTCGTCCTGCAGCTTTTTCTCGCAGCCGCGCGCCTCCTGCAGCTGCGCAGTCAGTTCTCTCTCGCAGCTCCGCCAGCTCGACTCGGACTCCGCCAAGCGCCTCTGAGCTACAGAAAGCTGCGTTGAAAAATAAAAACAAAGGTTTCTGACATGTTTTGAGGCAGCAGAAGAGGGAATTCTGGATGTGTCTTTTCACCCACCTCTTTCTTGAGGGAATCTCGAGCTGATTCAGCTTCGCTTAACCTGTGTTTGAGGCTGAGCACATCCTTCCCTTTCTCCTCCTCCCTCTGCTCCTCCAGCGCCAGGCGGGTCTGCAGCTCTGCCACCTCTCTTCCTTTCTGCTCCTTCTCTCCATCCAGAACCTTCAGCTGCAGCCAAAGACAGGAGAAGGTCAGAACACGGTCAGGAAAAACCTGAGTCTAGATGTCCCAGCGCTGTGAAGGAGGACCTGTCTGCGCAGCTCCTGGAGTTCTCGACGAGCTTCGAGTCGTGACCTTTCGACTTCTCTCAGGCAGCTCCGCAGCTCTGTCACCTCCTTCTGAGTAGATGTGAAGTTCTCTTCCAACACACCAAGCCTCTGCTCCTTCTCTTCACACTGACGCTTCACGCTGAAAAAAACAAAACATACATAGAGTGACTATGAAAACTTTCCATTCTGAACTTGAGATTTTCTCCTTCCTTACTGAGGCTTTCACCTGATTCTCTCCATTTCTGCACGCCGCAGAGATTCTCTCAGCTGGTTATTTGACTGGCTCACAGCGTCTTTCTCCTTGCCGATGTTGGTGAGGCTGCGGCGCAGCTCCGACGTCTCTTGTCTGTAGGTTTCCACAGTGTCTTGAATTTGGTTGTGACGCCGCTCGGCATCTAACACGTTGCGTCTCAGCTGGTCTCGGCTCTCCTCGTTGGCTGAGAGAGAAGCTCTGCACTGGTCCAGCTGGAAGGTGACGGTCGGGTGCGGAACAGAATCAAAACAAGGTGAATCATCCCATAATGCCTGGCAGGAAGCTCAAGCTGGAAGTTGTACCATTTCATAATTTTTACGAAAATGTGATTGGGTGGAAATCCAGAAACTCATTTATCTAAATTTCATAACCACAGAAGACAGGACATGTTGACATTTGCTGGTCATACTACATACATACATTTATATCTACCTCTGACCTTTTACTCTATACATTACCCCTGCACGTAGGCATTTTGCTCTGAACTGCTCTTCACTACATTAGCGCTCTCAATGTTGTCTGTGCGAGGCAATAAATTTACACAGAAACATCATAATTTTTTAACGTACTGCAATAATCTATAACTGCATATTTGTTGATACAGACCGATTCTTTTTTTGTTATTTCTTTACACTGTTCAGTAACAGTTTGTTACCACCTGCCAACTTCGTTTTTTTGTCTCTGTCTTTGTTTATGTTTTTACCTTTGTAAATATATGCGTATATATGTTTGTTACTGACATAACTCAAAAAGTTGATTTGGATGACATTTGACATGTAGCTTGGGTATAGCCTGAGGATGAATTGATTAATTTTTGGTTAATTTTGACAATTCTGTATCTGGATCAATTTTCAGTAAAAAATTATATTAAAAATATGCAGAATTTCGTGATGTTTTATGAGTAATTTCTCACTTATTTCAGCTGCTTTCAGTGTTTACACTTCACCTTTTAGTTTTAATAATGACTTGATACTTTTTTTTTTTTTCAACATTTTGGCAACAAAAGTTAAACCAGGCTAAGTATTTGCTGCAACACAGCATCATTCAGCAAGACAGCACCAATCAAATACATGCACAGTGTGCTGTTATATTCACCAAATGCACTGTTTAATAAAATCAGATGTTTTCTCCAGGCTTGCTGGACTTCCTGCATTTCATGTCTTGTTTTTGCTGAGATGTTTCAGATTCTTTAACTTCCTTTTTTGCTACTATTCCAACATGAATCCCACGACTGTCTCTACATGTGGCAGTACAGTAAGTGTTCTTCTGTTGATCATCATCTACCTCTTTAAGAGCCACATCAGCACGGGACTGAAGGTCAGAACAAGTCTCTCGGAGGCTGCTGAGTTCTCTTTCATGAACAGAAGCCGCATCGTCGAGCTGAGAGCGAAGCTCCAGCAGCTGGCTGTTCAGAGCCCCGACTCTGATCTGTGTAGAAACAAACCAGAGGGTCAGTTCGGCAAATGTTCCTCATGTGTTTGTGTCACACAGGTACACAGGATGAACATATGAAGTCACAAGACCTGCTCCTGCTCTTTGTGATGGGCTGCTTCTCTTGACATTCGCTCAGCCTCCAGGGCTGCAGCTGACAGCTCAGCCTGCAGGGAGGAAACCCTGTCAGACAAAACTGCCTTCTCTGTCTCCTTCAAAGAAAGGGCCTGAGGAGAGAGGGAAGAGGAGGAGAAACTGAGCCACAGAGACACTGGACAATATGGTTGAGACCATTATCATAACTATTATGATGACTGTCTGCCCTTAGAGCTATAAAATGAGCATATTTTCATCTTGGTGACTCCACTAGCTTTGTCTACCACAGTTGCTCAGAGGCTCGAGTCACACCTGTTGTTTCTCGGTCTCAGCCTGCAGCAGACTCTGATCTCTGTCAAGCTGGAGACTCCTCAGTTCATTCTGCAGCTCCTCTCTTTCTCTCTCCACCCTGAGGAGCTGATCCTCTGCCTCCTGCCTGAGCTTCCTCAGAGTGGCCTCATGCTCCGTCAGCAGGCCCCGTCGCACAACTTCCTGTGAAACAGAGCAGCCGAGGGAACAATCACGGATTAAAACAGCCACCAGCACTTTATTATCTGAAGTAAAAATAGGTCTAGAATCAGTGAACCTCCTGACCTTCTCTGAGACCAGTCTCTCCACCTCCTCCTGATGTTCAGACATGGCCTTGCGTAAGGCCTGCTGGGCCTCCAGCTGTGCAGCATTTAGAGTCTGAGTCAGAGCCTTTTTCTCCCTCTCAGCCTGGGCCAACACATTCTGGCCATCTGCGCGTATGCGCCTCAGTTCAGCTGGAAATCCCATCCAGGAAAACATCCAGGAGAAGAAAACACAGGACTTATCCATTAGGTCCATATTCTGTCATATTACCTCTTTGCCATGATACCAAACATCTTAAAGTCAGCTCTTAAAGAGATACATTGGTGTCGTCTCTTTCTCTCCCGTTTTATTCTGACCCTCTTTTCCAATTTTTCTTTGCTTTTGCGTGTTTTCTTCAAGGTAACCCTACTGTCCTACACACCTGATGCATTCTCACAGCGGACTCGAAGGGTTTGGGTCTCCGTCTCCAGCTGCTCTCTGCGAGACTCCGCCTGAACAAGTTGCTGCTGCGCCTCAAAGAGACTGGTCTCCAGGGACTCCCGCTCCGACCTGCAGAGTCACACACACACACACACAAGTTACAGATGCAGGCTCAGGTGAAAAATACATGCATCATTGACGGGCATTGCTACACACCTAAAAGATGCTAGTTCCTCTGACAGCACTGCGTTCTCCTTTTCAGATGCTGTAAGCTGGACCACCAGAGCTGCTTTGTCTCTGGCCAGTTCTGTCCGACTGCGACCGGCTTCCTCTAAGGCCACCTCAGTCCTCTGGCCCTCCCCTCTGACTAGACTCAGCTCTGATCCCAGAGAGGTCACCTCACCGCAAAGCTGTCAACAAGATAAACAAAGGAAGTTTTTTTTTAAAAATGTTTTGCATTACACTTTTTTGCTTTTAAGTGGTATTGAGATATTTGTAATATATATTGAAAGTGATGATGTCATATAATCCCTTATTGTACCTGGGTGACTTTCTCCTGCAGCTTTGCTCTCTCCGCCCTGAGACTCTGGAGCTCTGTCTCCATCCCCACCTGGCTAAGCTCGACGTCCTGGAGTGAGCGGTGCAGCGCAATGCGGGCAGAGTCGAGCTCTAGCCGGTCCTGCTCCAACCGGACGAGCTCATCCCTTATTGTCAACTTCTCGTGCTCTGCCTCGCGTTTCTGAGTCTGCAGGACAGCCTTCTCTTCCTCCAGCTTAGACACAGAGTGAAGAGGGACACATTAATGAGGACATAGTTCATAATGACAGATTTGACTTGAACTTGTTTAAATTCAATCTCTTTTATGACTTTTCTTATAGTGTATTGACTATTTTTGTTTTATCCTATTCTATTGTTAAGATTCAGCCAATATAGCGATTCAAAAACATTCAAATAAATGAGCCGACTTTATTGACATGAGGGACAGAAGGAACCGTTGAGATGCTATTCTCAAAATGTTTATGTGCTGTAATGCACAATCAGTCACTGGAATTAGCATGCTAACCAAGTAGCTGCAGTCCATCTTTTCTCGTAACATCCCATGGGCCTCCAGGGATGATAGTGAGCCACTCTGGCGTCCAATGTGGAATTAGAGGGGTTGAAGAAGAGCTGCTCCGAGAGCATTTCAATCACCTAGAAGTTACAGCCCCCAAACTGAGGCTAAATGACTTTCATCACCATCCCAAACACCCCGCTCTGGCAAAGTGATCACGTTCGTCGGCAACAAAAGTAGTAAAACAGGTAAAAACTGGCGTTGTTTAGCAAACTGTCACATTAACTGGGGGCCAATGCCACACGTCAAATAATATAACTGTGTCATTTTGACCGGTTTCTTAAAGTTGCATGAGTGTTATAAGTCTGGGATTGACACTGCACTTATTCCTCATGTCTAAATGTACACAACCTAGAACAGTGTCATTGGGAAAAAGGGAAATACTGCTCCCCACTTATGCATGTGGCTGGTAGTTACAAGTTGTACCTTTGAAATGTTTTATTTAACCTTTGTTTCTACATTTTATATGTTTGTAGAATGGAGGGAGTAACGGCTGCATCCATTTTATTGTCCAATCGTATCATGATCTGCTTTAATTCACAACTATTATATGACCAAAGACAGGGCCATAAACGACTTCTTGGGGAGATCCAAAGTGCCTAATGCCCATGTGTACACTTGTACACTGCACTGAGACATTCATACCTGGAGAATGTAGTGGTTGAGGTCAGCTTTGTCTTGGGCCAGACCTTCATTCATGCTTCCCACTTTGGCCAGAGAGTCCCTGAGAGCTGCCTCCTCAGACTGCAG
>KV751324.1:20613168-20660292 GCA_001698575.1 Mola mola | reverse complement strand
AGGATTGAGCATCGCACAAAAGTCACACACAACGCGAGCCCACAGACTATCGAATCGGTGAAAGGTAAATGAACAAGTCTGCCTTTTTCTTACCCGAGCCAGCGCCTCTGAGAGCTGGGCTTTCTCTTCCTCCAGCAGCTGCCTCTCAACCTCCCCCTTGTGGTGAGTCTCTCTCACTGCGGACAACTCTCCACGCTGAGCAGAGGCTCGACTCTCACTAAGCTCCCACTGCTTCTGTCTGCATCACAACATTATACATGCAATACTAGAAAAATACCACTCAGGGGAATTATGAAGATAGTTTGGTTTATTCTGTTTCATTTCATGTGCAGGTCTGCTATGTTAGGCACTGCTTAAGTAATGAGGGCCTTGTTATAAAGTAAAATATCTCTTTAAAGAGCCAACATAGAGCATAATTCACAAGCTCACTGATTTTTCTACTAATAAATCGCCTGTTTACAGTATTCCATTCATTTTCTCTCATAACAGGTGCTCAAAAAGATTAAAAGAAAGTCAAACTTTGTCATAAATAAAATCAGCTGGCTTGTCTGATATGCGGAAAATGAGTTTCATGGAGCAGGTCAGAGAGCTGGAGTGGTAGAACGGGGCCGCAGGGACTTGTTAAAACAGGATCTATCTGTAAGGGAAACTAGTGCAGATCCTCTGAATGGCTTCCAGTAAGCATAAATATTCATAGCGTGGATTAGTGTCAACATCGCATTCACTTAATCAGTATCAATTAGCCTGCTTACATCCTCTGAGTCTCTGCCTTGGCCCGGTCTCTCTCCTGAATGGCGGCCTCCTTCTCGTCCCTCTCGTGGTCTCGCTCCCGCTGCATGGACGCCACGGTCAGCTGCAGCTTCTTGCAGTCCATCTGCAGCATCTCGCTGCTGCTCTGTGCTGCCTGCCCAGTCTTCTCCAAGCTCAGCTTCTCACTGCCATGTTCAATGATAATGTGTGGAGGAGAAAACTGTGGTAGACTTTATTCAACACGCTACAATGTTGCTGCTAATTATTTAGGAACACGGTAGCTCAGGTTCAAACATAGAATTACCATATCGTTATCAGCTCATATTGTATGGAGTCATATTTACACACATTCAAGGACCAGTAACTGATTACAACAAGTGTCTTTGAACCTGGCCAGCGTGTCTCTCTCTTGCTTCAGACGATCCTTTTCTTTCTGTGTGGTCTCCCTCTCTCGCTGAGCAGCATCCTTCTCTCTCTGCAGAGCTTGGTTTCGCTGTTCTGCATCTCTTTTTGCTAAATCGGTCTCTGAAAGCTGTTTGCGCAGCTGCTGTATTGAGGACTGGGCCGAGAGCAGACGACCTCGAACATCCTGCACAACACAAACAGGGTCACTGATATCAATCCATGTGATAGTGAGGGTTCTGTTCGGCCTGAGATTTTTTTATTTCTAAATTATAAATTGTGGCTGGAAATGAAAAAAAACATAACCCTTCCCCTCTGTTATTATTGTCTAAAGTATGTATACATATTGGTATGAAAACATGCAGTGTTCTTTTCCTGTAAGCATTGCTGCAACTGTATAAAAAGTAACATGTCACCTGCAGCTGAAGAGTCTTGTTTGTGACTGCAGAGCGCAGAGCAGAAAGCGCCGAGTCAGGGAGGGGAGCCAGCAAGGAGGTCCGAGAGGGGGAGGCCGACCTGCGGGGCGAGGAGGCGCCGCGGACCAACGGCAGCAGCAGAGTGCCGGAGTTGTCCTGATCTGCCTCCGACGACGAATCTCCTTCTGACAAAACTGTCTAACAGAAGAAAACAAAATGGAGGTGCTCCCGTCCTAATGAGCTCAACGTGAGTGCGCTGTGTGTATTATTTACCTGGGCGATGTCCCGCAGAGTTTCTAACAGGGTCTCAGTGTGGGTCTTCATCAGCTGCATATCAGTCTCATCGTTACCACTCTGCTCCTGAAAGAAAACCAGGTAAATGACGCAGAGGCATCAAGAAGATTAACAACTAGCAGAAACCCACCACAGCTTCTGGCATTTTCCTATTGTCAAAATTAGAGAAAGAAATCATAACTCACAATGCTCAAACCTTCTCTTTATACTCTGTGACTTCCCTACTCTGTGGCTAAAGTTGGTTCATTAAATCACATGTAAATAAAAGTACTTCCGCCAACCGCCTGAATTTGCCAAAGAAAAACAAAATAAATCAAATACTCAGTTCACTTGAATAAGGTACATAAAACATATCGGTGAAAATGAAATAAAAATCCAACTATTTCTATGTTTCAGATTCAGCATTCAGCTCCAGCTCAGGATCAACGTCAAAATTAATCCCATCATGCTGCCGTCACACTAAAGGAAAATACCCAATTTCGTCCAAACTCATTTGCACTTTTTTGATTTACATACAGGCCTAGACTAGTCTAACTTAACTAATTAAACCCGGTCTCAGGCTAAGTCTAGGCTTAAACTAAATGTATGCTTTAATGCATTAATAAAAAAGGTGAACATTTAATGAGCTCCCCATCTTAAGGATATCTAATAGTGTGCAAAAATGAAGATTCAGCCTCCAATAGTTGTAGCCACCGTGCTGATACGAAATGAGCTCGAACTACAGTAGCGGCGAGGCTGGTGATTTGATAATATCGTGGATTTTCGGCAATATAATTACAGAAAACCCTTGACCTCTCACCTCAAGCCTCCTCATCAGAACGACAATTTCTCCGTCTCTCTCTTCAATTTTTCCCTTCAGTCTCTCGCCTTCCCTCACGGAGTCTGACAACCTGGAAGGCAGCAGAGTGGGAGCCATCAGCTGTCAGAAGAGCCTTCATGTTGTAAGTAATCCAGTCAGAACCCCATCACCCCCGTCACTGACCTGACATTGAGTTCACTTCTCTCCGCGTCCGTTCTGGTCTGAAAGTGCATTATCTCTGCCACCCGCTCCCTCAGCTGCTGCTCCAGCTGAACCCGCAGGGCCTTCTCCCGCTCCAGGGCCAGAGCCGCCCCTCCCTCTCGGCTGTGCAGGGCGGCAGACAGACTCGAGCAGGACACCTGAGCGGAGTGGGACCCCCGAGCCAGCTCGTTACGCATGTCCGACAAGTCCCTGTGATTTGAGGGAGGTTGATGGAGAGGGAACAGTGTTGGCACCGCCGAGTTTGGTTCTCAGGACACAGAATCATTTCACAGTTTGCAATTAGCGGATCTTAACCTCTCAGTGGCGCTTTTCAGGTCGCAGACGTTCCTCCGAAACCCAACTACCTGCCGCCAGAGCATCAGCAGCCGACTGTGCTCGCTGCTGAAGTAGCTGTGGAATGACTGAGGGCAGCCGGAGACAGAAATGGAACATTACCTTCACATTTCTCCCGTCTTTGTTTTCTCTCGCCTCCGTCCCCTACCTCTTCTTCTCTCCTCCAGTCTGACTCCTTTTGTTCCAGCTCCTCCCGGGCTTTGGTCCAGTCGGCGGTGAGCCTGCGGATGTCCCGGCTGAGAGCTTCATTGGCCAAACCGGCCTGCTCCAGCTGCTCTCTCAGCATGGCGTTTACTGCCGACAAACTGCTGCTCCTGCAAACACGGCCGGGAGGGACAGTCGGGAACGGTTAAGAAACATAACAACCGGGCAAAAACTAGAGCCCGACCGAGATTATCGGCCTGATATTGGCCTGTCACAGACATGTCAGTATGTGCTTATATGATCAATATCAGGGGATATCAAAACATTTGTTTTTAAGAACACAAAGCAGAAACAGATGGGATGATTCATATTGAATTTCCAATGAAGGTTACTGTTTCAGTGCACTGAGGTAATTTAAGACCATAAAAGTTCATTGTTAATCTGTCAAATATTTGGCCAGTACAAAGATATCGGCACTGTTAGCAGCTCAAAAAATTGCATTTCCAATGAAAATAAAGTGATAGTCTCCGATGTTTGATGCCCAGGAGGATTAAATCCTCGCCATGGCCATCTCACCTCTGTTGTTCTTCCTCCAGACGGATCAAAGCGTCCTCCAGGTTGCTGCTTGATTCATCTTGATGCCGACCGTTTGACGCCTCACTGAGGCCCTGAAAGGGATTTTAACATTGAAGCATTATTGTCAGTAGGCCTGAAAAACCACCTTCCCCATGTCAAAATGAATAAATGCTGCTCACGCTCAGCCGCTGATTCTCCAACTCTGAGGACTTATCCTGCAGCAGCTGCTCCAGATCTCCGCACTTCTTTTTGTACTGAAGCACCTGAAAGTAGCAGGAAAACTCAAATGAACCCTTTGAACACCACACCCCGGATGAGGAGCAGAATACAACAAACACACACTTTGGCCTGCAACTTCTGCACGAGCTGCGCCTGCCTCTGCTGACCCTCCTGGTAGGCAGTGAGCTTACGCCTGTAAGCCGCCTGCTCCTCATCCAGCCGCCGCCGTAGATCCACGTTCTGCTGCGCCACACTGCGGGACTCGGATGAATCAGGGTCTCCGTCTCCCGTCTCAAAGCGCAACGCCTGCTCCAGCTGTGGGTTTGATTCAAAGGGAGAGGCAGGGGGCGATGTTTAATTTCACACAGACATATTAGGGAGATGGCTCAGCACTGACGTGCTGACGTGATTTACCCAAAAATACCTACAGGTGCTGTAAATCCTTCTTTTAAACTTTATTCTTGACAGAGGAAACAGCAGTCAACAAAACAATCTGAGCAGATGGTCCATTGACTGGCTGATGTGGACTGATGGCAATACTAATCCACTAAAAGAAAACATTTTGACTTATAATCAAAAACCTGTTGCAGAGAACTTTCTACAGGTGGAAGGAGGACATTAGCAACAGTGTTTAAAAATCTATTTAAAACAATTACCACAGCTGTAACGGACCTAATTTGTTTGCAGGAAAGGGGAACATCATCAAAGTTTTGTATCGTCTTTTGGTGGAAACCTGCATGTTTGCTTGACTAATGTTCAACCAAAAAAGCAGACGTGGCGTCCTCCCACCGCCCCGCCTCCGCCCATCTCCAGTGAAGCCCCTGTTTACAGTCGCCCAGGGTGACGGACGCCATGGCAACATCACACTTCACTTCATACCAGCCCCCATCACCTGGGAGACCAGCCGATCTCAGACAAAGAAAGGGAAAAAGGGAAAGTGCCCTGGCATCCCCTTTAGGTGAATGTAACCTGCAGCATTTTGGAACTTTTACAGGTTCACTTTGTATTCAAAGAGTGGCGATAAAGCACATTCTTGACTGGGACATGAGTCATCGCCACGTTTTCATCCAGTTCTCAACATTTCTATCTGCCTGTTGCCTCTTGTTGTCCCAGTGTGTCGCCTTACCCTCTCACTAATGGCCCCGTACTTGATGGCGAGCTCGTCCCGGTCTGCTCGACTGTGCGCCAGCAGGTCCTCCAGCCTTGCCAGCTCCCCCTGCAGCACTCGGTTCTCCTCCTGGAGGGACATGACTGAGGACATGGCCCCGGCTGCACAGACACAGACAAGAATCAGGCAAAGGTTAAAGCATACAGTACGTCAGCTGACGTGATGGGGTAGCAGACTGAGGCCACTCACGGCTTTCGCTGAGGTTTTTTGTGACAATCTCTCGAACTCTTGCCGGCAGACATGTAGGGGGGGCATCAGGTGAGGGGCCCCGGACTGTTAAACTCTTCTCTTCAGACAAAACGCTCTCCTCCAACCTCTGAGGCAGAAGACATGTTTCAGATGCTTAAAAAAGGCAAAATGGCAAGGCAAATATGGAGGAAATCTCCACGTGAATGCATCAAATAAACTAAAAGATGATGAAGACGCGTTTGAAGAGTGCAGGAGGACAAGGAGCAGAGGAGTGACACCAACCACAAAATCGAAACTCAACACAACCAGTACACAAGACAGCTTTATGTGTCACGGCACTCAGAGGTTAATAAGCCCTTTTGGAAGGAGGAGGCCCCACTGCGCCTCACCTGAATCACAGACTCCAGTTTGTTGGCGTCGGGGTCGGACTTTTCCGGAGCGCTCATCGCGTCGACCGGCAGAGATTTCAAATCCTGCACGAATGGGATTAAATCCGACGGAACGCGGGTTCTTCACAAAGTGATTCACAGGACAGGTTTGCTTTCCAAAAAAAAAAAAAAAAAAAAGAAAAATGACAGGAGCCCTTTTGGAAGGAGGAGGCCCCACTGCGCCTCACCTGAATCACAGACTCCAGTTTGTTGGCGTCGGGGTCGGACTTTTCCGGAGCGCTCATCGCGTCGACCGGCAGAGATTTCAAATCCTGCACGAATGGGATTAAATCCGACGGAACGCGGGTTCTTCACAAAGTGATTCACAGGACAGGTTTGCTTTCCAAAAAAAAAAAAAAAAAAAGCGAAAAGGTCCGAGCAAACTGGAGCTGGTTGATTTGTTTGGGTGGCGGAGGAGCAGAGCGCGTCCGTCCGTCCGTCCGTCCGTCTGGTCGGTCGGTCGCCTCCTCCTCCTCCTCCTCCTGCTCCTCCTGCTCCTCCGACAGGCAGGCAGAGATTGAGGACAGCAGGATTAGGAGGGTTTAAGACGCACACCCACCCCGTCACTCTCCCTGCTCAGTCCAAACCTCCACAGACAGCAATAGGAGAGCCCAATTAAAACTTTAACAGTCCTTCTCCTCCTACAAGGACAAACATGTAACCTGTTTGACCGTCGACTTTATTTTTGAAGTTGCAGGAAAATATTTCTAAAAACAGTCTTCAGTAATCTTTTATCTGATTTTTGCTATAAATCATGGCTGCCAGTAATACAGCCAACCCAACAGAGACTCAGCAGCAGGGCCGGACAAAGCAGCTAAAGGGGCCCGGGGCAGAAAGGGGATGCGGCACCTGCCCCTTCTAATACAGAATCTCCCTGTATTAATCAAAATTCTCTGTCCATCACTAAATAAATCTCAAAGGCAATTTGTCCTATATTTAACCTAAAACTCTGCCCTGGTGTTTACATGCTTTGACTGATGTGAGAAATATGTGAAAAAAGACACTGAACAAACGGAAGATGAAAATATTATTAATCAGATACACCTTTGACTTTAAAAATGTTATCAGGAATGTGTAGGTTGTTGATCAATCACACAATCCGTGAACATGAAATTTAAAATTTCTAATTATTTGATTATCTACTGTTTTTTTAATGAAAAAAAACTGCTAAATATCCTCCAGGTCCATATTAAAATGTCATGAGAATCTTTCAGACAAAGCAGATTTTAACCACCATGTGTTTTTCACTATTGAATTCATTGAGCTGACTTAGCTGACTAGCTAAACGTTACTGTGGAACTATGACAGAGTCATGAAACTCGAGGGGGTCTGCGCGACTCTGCTTGTTGTTTGGATTGTCAGAGTTACAGACAAGAGGATCATTGTGTCAAAACTAAACCCCCACACACACTCGCACACACACTCTACTTGTGTTATCCTCACTGTAGACACTCCTAAACTCTCTTTAAACACAAAGTGCCACATGTGTCCCGTTTGAAAAATGAAACTGTCATCATTAATAATGTGATGTAGTAATATCGCGATGACTTACAGAGCCGCTGTGTTAGAGGTTCTCTTCAATCATTTAAACATGGTTCTAAATCTGACCCCTACAGACCTCTGGGATCACTGGTCTGTATAACCAGCAGTGATTTGGGAGTGAAAGTAAGTCAAATGTTTAAAGACTTTTAAGGACGATGGCTTTAAGATGTTTTTATTACAAAAAATAAATGAGGAAAAAAAATGCTTGAAGCAGTTTAGCTTGCACGTTATGAATCTAGAAGCTGTTAAATGCTCCCTGTAATGTTTTGAGATGCACTAGTTCATCTGATGAAACACAAACAAACACACACACCTGTTGATTCTCAGCTGGACTTGTTTGTTCACAGTGACTGATGCAGAGCTACAGCTTCCTCTTTCGTGTTTGCACGTTGTCCGGGGCGACAAGAACTCGGATGACGGTTTGTATTGATCACCAACATCCGCTTTGACTGCCTGACTAAAAACACAGACACGCCCGAGGTTTTCAACAGTCTGCTGGAGTCGGAGGCGGGGAGGGAGCCGAACACTCGACATCAGAGATCACCAAACTGAGCGGGAACGAGGAAAAATCTGCTTTCCAGCCACACGAGCTGAGATTCAAACGCCGACGCGTTGCTGTGGGAGTCCAAATCCTGTCGGCGTTATAACGCGAGAACCACGTCGCAGCGCCCCGGCGGAGAGATCGTCCTGCCTAATCTTACCTGCACACAGGAGAGCGATCGGCCATGTCCACCGTCCCTCCTCTGGCCTGACCATCCCAGCTCAGGCGGAACACGCCCAGCTATACGCGTGTGGCGATCTGCGGGTGCCCGCAGGCCCTTCTGTCCTCTTCCCAAATCTCGTCCATGCTTCTTTCCGGGGTGGGACTTCACTTCTCTGTCTGTCCGCGTCGCGCTGTGCGCAGCCATGAAGCGCATGTCGCGCAAAGAGTTTGCAGGAAGCCCCTCAGTGAACATTTAATACATTCAAGACTCATTGTACCTAAACAGTTTTGAGCATTTTGCTATGTTCATTTTTAAAATTGTGGTCTGCACCTCAAAAGGTTGATTAAAAAAAAAAAGCTTCTCAAAATATTAGAATATTTCACTGTAACCGTATATGCATAGCCACAAAAATTATAAAAAAGAAAGCTCTGGGAGGTTTCACATCACCTGTATTAAATACTGAATATAAAAATACAAAAAAATTACTTTTCCACAATATTTAAATTTTTTGAGATGTGCTTGTTTCACTTTCACAATTGAAAACCATGTGAACACTTTAGGCCTCTTTAAGAGTTATTTTATACAGTGACTTATCCCTTTTTAATGAAAATAAACAAAATGATGGTCTTAAAATGTACAGCTCAGTTTCCAGAGAAAGTTGAGACACTTTTGAAAATGCTAATAGAAACAGAATGTGTTGCCAGTATGCGTTTCTATGCTGTGGTGTGCTGGGGAGGCAGCAACAACAAGGATGCTACACAGACGGACAAGCTGGCTCTGTGGTCAGAGAAGAGATAGACACCTTAGTATCCGTGACAGAGAGAAGGACCCTTAACAAAACGCTTTCCATCCTGGACAGTGTTCACCATCCTATGCACAGGACTGTTGTCAGACAGAGAAGTGTGTCCAGTGACGGGCTGCTGTCTCTGTCCTGGTCCACGGACAGGCCGAGGAAGTGTTTCCTCCCACAGGCCAAACGGCTCTTCGACTGCTCCCAGCACAGGAGGGGTGAAATGGACTGTGTGTAGGATGGACACCACTGGACACTTCATCCAAAACACTAGTCATGACTGCACAGTATGCACATAACTGGACAGTTGCCACTTGCACTGTATGGTCAGACGCATGGTCATTTTATGTCATCTACTGTCACTTGGTCATTTATTTGTACTGTCATTTAATCCCCTTTTTGCTTGCTCTTATGAATACTTCATAGCAGATTTCATATTTACTGAACAATATACTGTATCTACTCTGGCACCATATTATTCTTCAATTTTTTTACAACCCTGTCGATTTATGTCTTCTGCTTTGTGTGCATGTTGAAGTATTGACATTTTCTCAGATTCTGAGAATTTCCTTTGGGATTAACAAAGTATCAACCTGATTCACCAGAAAAGGAAACCCCATACTTAAATAAATATCTAATAATAAATATTTAAATGGCGCTAAGACATCATAGTGCAGGTGAGAACATATCCTAACTTAGAGTTTGATGCCAACTGCAACAACAAAAAGGTTTAAACAACTCTTCTTTTTAACACTGTGAGCATGTGGGAACAACTGCTGTCATTCTGGAAGTAGAATGTTCCCCTTCTTGCTTGATGCAGGATTTCAGCTGCCAACAGTTCTAGGTCTCTTTTACGCTTCATAATGCCCCAAGTAGTTTCAGTAGATCTGCAGGCAGGCCAGTTTAGCGCAGAAACAACCTGTGCTCACACATGCAGAATGTGGTTTGACAAAGCAATGATTGAATCTGTAATGGGTTTACATGGATGTCCCAAAATAACTAAAATAAAGCAATAAAACCATTGAACCCTTTCAATGGGATTTATGTCAAAAAATTAAAAAGGATGAAAAAGCAGGAAATTCTTTATAAATTTGCAATACATCGACATATTACCAATTTTAGAACAATTTGAAGAGTATAAAGTAACTTCTTTAGTCTAATTTATATTTAAGACTTAATAACACATCACTGACTAAACTAAGAGGGAGGTGCCTGGTAACTCCATGTTCTCTTTGGATTATTATCAGTTTCTGAATTTTCATTTTGGCCCATTGTCTGTGAATGTAGAGGACCTTTAAAGTTGAATTTAGAAATAAAAATCAAGACACAAGCCAATGTACTATACTGTTTATTTACAAGATGACATAACTTTACATTTTAGATCTTTTTCAAACAGGCACTTGATCAAATCGATGTGAATTAGCAACAAGATTAAGGAAATTTCAATTTGGTTAAAGGCACTTCTAAAAGCAACAAAGACAAAGACATGAAGAGTGTACAGACACAAACATGAACATACCAACAAAGCCCGTTCCAGCTTTGAATGACAGACAAACAGACAAAACAGAACAAATGACTCCCCCCCCCCAATGCTGTGGGTATTTTTCAGGATTAAGAGGTTTAAAGTAACACTAATCCCCAATATTAATAAACCTTTGCTGGGAAACATAAAACAAAATATTGGTAAATGACTAAATGATCCATGGATACTTCAAAAGAAAACTTCCATAAATGTTACAAACAATCTTGAGATGAGAGGTGTTGATGTGATGAGACAACAGGAAAACCTATGCAAGATGATGTAACTACTAGGCGCAAATCAAACCTGATTTTTGGAAGATACTCCCACTGCATAGCAGAGTGTGGACAAAAAAAGAATAAAATTGTATAAAAATATGTACATGTTGAGTATGTTGGGTTCTAGTTTGTGTCAAAGGATTCTTTCCAAAACTCGGAGCTGTGAATGAGCTGCTCAAACTCACTCACAGTTCCTCTCTCTCAGTTTGTTTTTTTTTGTTGCCACAATCATCCTGTCCATGGAATGTATGGAACCTGAGTGTGTGCAGGGCGTTCTCAGGGTTCAACTAAACTGCACCCAGCCTGGTTTGACAGCATCTTTACTGGAGCTGCGGATGACAGGGGCGGAAGACGAGAGCAATGATAGAGAGGTGATACAGAACTCAAACGTGAACGTGCCAGAAGGACGAGATGGACTACTGCACACCAGACATTTTGTCCAAAAACACTTACTTGGAGCCTGCGGATGTGAAATCTCCCCATATGTCAGGGTTGGGCTGGGCTGCAGGAACAGGAGACCCTAAGTCAAAAAGAGGGGCTGGAACAAAAAAAAAAAAATTAATGCTGTGTAAAGGTGTTTTTACAAAATGACGTTTGGCACAAAAGCGGATGCTCACCGGGGTTCGTCTGTACAGGTGGGGCTGTCTGCTGTCCCCCAGGGGGAGGGATGAGACCTCCAGGCTTTGCACCCGGTGGAGGTGGAAGCAGACCCCCACTCATGGGCCGTGCTTTGGCACCACCTGCGTCCTTCTTCTTTATGTTCTGTGATGAAGCATTGACAGTTTCCGAGAGTCTTCGTTACTTAATTAATCAGGCCTTTCTGCACAAAATCAATCGTTGTTCAATAGGTCATCATTTTCAGAATTTCCTAAACATCTCTAATGTTGGGACTAAATGCTCACGCCAATGCTGATCTTAATAGTCTGGCCCTCCTTGAGGCTGAGGTCCAGTTTAGGTGCTGTGCTCTCAGAAGCTTGCTGTTTGGCAAGCTCACCTTCTTGTTTCACCCACCTTCAGAAACAAGAGTTTGAAAGCATAATAATTATCAGAAAACATCAACGGCTCATACAAATTTTATCTACATAGTTTTGATTCCTGTGGAACAAATATTATCTTCTTTTAGTCACGCTCTCACTACCCACAGTGTCAAATTTGTGTACGTTTTTTAAAAAGAATTATATTGTTTTTATTTATTTTTCTTTTAAAATTACTGTATTGTTTTATTTCTGTTGTATTTTCAATTTGTTTTATATTTTGGGCCACATGAGAAAAATTTAATTGAGTTAGGAGCACATGGATCACATTTTTTTCCATGTGTAGCTCTTCTGTACTTTCTCTGAGTAAAAGTTAAATAAAAATGTAGATGTAAAACATCAGGCAGCTCCTATAAACAGAGATCGAACAGAAGCACAACTTTGTAAGAGAAACTGACTTACTTAAAGTGATCTTGTAAAGCTACGTTGAAGTCAAATGAGTCTCCACGATCAGCAAATCCCAGACCAATAAAAGCATGACGTCCTTTGTTAAAGAAATTTTAAAGACAGAAACACATATTTATGGATCTCATTATGAAACGTAAAAATTCTAGTTCCTGCAGTATGATAAGTAAGGGTTAGGATGCAAAAACTGGCAATATTGGCTCCACATCATTTTGAAGTAAGTGCTGATTGCACAATGTAATCTAGCTATCTAATCTATTAAAGGACACCATCAGCACTTAAATTTCATCCCTATAAACTTCGTACTCACTAAGCAATTTTGCCGGCTACCAGGCTTGAAAACACCTGGGATGGTGTCCCGGCGCCATTTCCTTCCTACTTGAGGGATCATTGAGAAAAATTTGTGCATATGGGGCAAATTATTGATATTTGAACTTATTATCTATTATTATTATTATAACTTATTGAACTGAGTATGTGTATTGCGAGGTCACTGTGACTTTATTATGGGCTAGTGACATACTGCATTCACAAGAAAGGGACAAAGAGCATAGGCATTGAAATGGTTGTTTGACATGTGTACATGGTTTCATCTGACATACAGTAGTAAAACTGAGTTTCTGTTAGAGGAGCCTTACCATTTCCATCCTCTATCCGGATCACAAAATACCTGCTGGAGTCTGTGACTGATTCCACTACACTCCCAGGATACTGTTCAATTGGAGCTTGGGCAAACGACTCCCCTGCAAAAAAAACAAATTCACACCAAACAAAGCCTTAGGGATTTGTCTTTTGTAATTGAATAAAAAGTTAGTTTGAAGATGAAAAAGAGAAGACAGAAAGGTTCTCAGAGACTTTTTTCACAATTAAAAACCTTTTCTTAAATGTTCTCTATGATAAATGTGAGTGGAAGTTTAGAAGTTTAGGTCTGAGCACTTTTTAAACACAATGAGACAGTAGTACTCCCTTTCATAGCAAAACCGAAGAGGATTTCTTATCATCTATCTTAAGACTTTTCTAAAACTCAAAGGACAGTCAATAGCTTTGCCTTACTTGCAGAGTTAGCTGAAAAGAAATTGACGTTACGGACCGGTTTTAGACACATATCTAGCTTAAACAAGATCACAATTAGGTGCGAAGAGATACTAGTTTATTTACCTGTATTTTTGTCCTCTAACTTTATGTAGGCCATCTTGCCTTTAGCAGTGATTTTCAACCTACCACTCCAAGCAGGTTCATCCAGCTTCCAGTCAGCAGCACTGGAGAAACAGGAGGCAAGCATTTTAATATGAAGGTGATCCTCATTAACTGGAACTGCTGACTTAAGCAAAGGGAACCAGGGCTTTGCACATGTATGGGGAGGAAGTGACATTTAAAGCAACCAGGAAGACTATAACAATGCACTCGTGTTAACGGTGATCTCTTTTGCTCTGATGCCACAGAAGTAGCAAGCAAGCAAGACAACCAAAGAAACACTGAAAAGTAGTGTTTTTCTTATTTTTTATTTAAAAAAAAGCTAATTTATATCATAAATTGCTTTTATGAATCTATGTCGGAGCCTTGCATTTGAATTTATAATCCTCATGCTGCAACAAACAAAATAAACACACAAATTTCTACAATGATGAACAACATTTCTGAGTTTATATGTTATTTAACAACACATGACGTGAAAATGATCTAACATTAAGTTCCACGCAGGCGTTCAACCTTATCCTAGTCTCACAGTCTTCCCTTTTCTTCCTGATGTCTGAACAAAATCTGACCTATGGAGGAAGCCCGTGATACAACTGACAACTAGAAAGAAAAGATTTTTTTTCCTCTCAGTCTTATTACTGTCACCAAAGGAATTTGTGTGTCTTCTTCGACCAGACTGCTGATATTCCTTCTGCATCTGAGACGGTGTTGAATAATGTCAAGAAACTTGTTTTGTTTTGAAGTTCGAGGTATACATTTTATACAACTAAAAACTAGAAAGAAAAGATTTTTTCCTCTCAGTCTTATTACTGTCACCAAAGGAATTTGTGTGTCTTCTTCGACCAGACTGCTGATATTGTTTATACAGTCAAGCTCAGGTCAGATGTTATGAAACCTTTGTTCTGCGTGCTGAACTAGCTGCCGTTCGTGTGTTTATTGATGATTTTTTCATTCTGAAAGAAAACATCCAATTTGCTGACTTAGTAACAGCTAATATAAACTCAGAGCTGTATCCATTATCGGACACGCATGACATTTCTGCCATTTTCAACTTTACAGGTGTATCGGCAGTGTCATTATATGTGTTCATATGTGTCGTTAACAGAAGTTTACCCTTTTAAATAACAGGTGCAAGCCACATTTAAAGAAATGTTTAAGACTATATTATGGTGTCCGATTTCAGTGAGCTCACTTACAGCAGCAACTCTGTATAAAAGCCAGTATTCTGTGCGCTTGTGGCCTCTAGACCACGCATTAGTTGGTCCGTGTCGAACTATCTGGCTCAACGGAACAAAGTTAACGCACTGTGTGCTCTGTAACCGTCCACTACATTCAGGCAGAAGTAGATAAACATGACTGACATCCCGAGTAGCTATCGGCTGTCCGATAATGGACATGTTTCCTATTGATTATTTAAGCGGCCGACACTTGTCCCAGCAGTCGCTGAAACGTTAACGTGACGGTCGGATTATCTTACCGATATCCACGGTTAGAGGCCCGTGGCGGGATTCGGTACACATGAACCTCAGGTTTTACACAAAGCATTGACTCATAACTGTTGTCTTCTGCCATTTTGTCAAGTTTTTCTGACTAGAAAAGCCAACTTCCGACTTTAAGTTCTTCTTCTGTTTCGAGTTTTTACCAGCAGCAAACAGCGATTTGGTGTATTACTGCCACCTTCCGGTGGGGGTGTGAACAAAATGTCTGGCTCGCTTATTGAATATAGTACCAGAATATAGATAATTATACTAAAAAACAGAAAATATCCCCCAAATTTCATCAGCTAATCTAAGACACTGAAATAGTATTCAATACCATTAATTTCTTTAGTCATTCTATCAATGTGTACATTTCAAAAACGTATATTAATGAAAAGTTCATTTTCTCATAATTTAATTCAAAAAGCTTAACTTTCAAGTACTGTATATTACACATAAAATGAAATCAAGCCTTTTCTTTTAATTTTGCTGATCATGGCCTATACAGTTACAGTGAAATATTCTAATAGCATTTGTTTTTTTGTTGTTGTAGTCCATTATTAAGATCATTTAATTTACATGTAATAATATAGAATATATTAAATGCCCACTATCTTAATGTAGTAATTTTTTAAATGCACTAGTACTTATATTCATATACCTTTTCTTGCTCATATATTTAACAGTATATCAAGTAATGCTCTATGGTTTATCTTTGCCCATATATCTTTTAATAAGTTTAAAGTTTAGGTTTTTCTAGTCTATAATCCAAAGTTCATCTCCAGGACAACGTTCCACAAATAAACATATGCAAATCTCACTTCTTGAAATGTGTTTATTAAAGGGTATTCAAAAGTTCATTTTGTTTGTCAAGATTCCCAAAAAAAAAAAAATCACATCAAAACTGGACAGGTGGATGCGAATGGCTGAATCAATGCTTCATGGGTAAATGATGTGTGTTTGCTCATAATTGTCAATTTAAAATGAGCAAAAATCCCTTCAGTTCAAGAACAGTACCTGATCCCTGTGAACGATGTATTAGAAGCACATTTTTGCGATGATGTAGCTTCAACCCGTTTACTATTTAATGTGTCACCCTCTCTGATAAATGTATACTTTCTCATAAAACCAAAATATTGGGATGTTAGTTTAAAGGACAATTATACCGCTGTCACCAAACAACAAATGCTAGCTTCAATATATCCAGACATTAGTGAAAGAGTCACTCAGTTTTCTGCAGCTAGAAAAAAAGGTAACATTTCAAAAGTCATATTGATAAGTTTGAATCTGTTAAGAGGCAATTTGTCCAATTTACTCTCAGTTTCAATTCATTACAATATTTCCATTCATTTGTTTTATTGATAAGAGTCTATGAGGACAAATTATGATCAAAACACCCCTGTAAGAAACTTTATTGCACCCTTACTCAGTGTGGTTTCATACCTGTTTAAAAACACACCGAGTGCAACTTGCTGAATTTCTTCAAAAATATAATTAACCCGTAACAAGTGGACCAAAAGCATTAAAACCAACCAGCACTAGGCACTGGAAAATACTGTAGATGTATGCCAGGAATCATTGGTCACTTACAGCATACAAGTGACACAGATTTGCTGCAGAGAAGTGGTGTCTCATTAGTATTCAATGAGAAATTTTAAATTATTTAATTTCCATTTGGTGTAAAACCACTGTGTTGAAAAAATAAGTAAGGCATTCATCAAAACCGGGCAGTGGAATTTGGCCTTATTTAAATGATTAAAAAAATATTTCTATTTCAGATTATCTTAAATATTTCAACCGCACATTTTCCTGACATTGTGGCCATGTGGCTGTCAGCACTGTTCACCAGTTATTCTATGAAGAAACTGGAAGCAGGAAAGCAGACACACTGCAACTAATGTCCTCTTTTCTAGACAACCACAGTGCAGCTGGCTGCAACAGAAGATACAATTTTGCGATTCTGATCAGCAACAGCAAGGCAACACGGACAGGGACATTTACACACAATCATTTCGGATTCTCAATTCATGAACACATCGGATTTTTCCTATTCGGTACAATTTAGCGATTCTATCAGTACGAGTGTCTAATGTCAAGCTCCTGATCTACCATATTCTGTCTAAGAAAAACAACACAAACTAGAAAAAAAACTACATAAACTTAAAAAAAAAAAAAAAAAGGGTAATTCGGAACGAAAATCGACACTGATAATTTGAAAATATGTTTAAATAAAATCAGGGAGTAAATTCATTATTATTGCTCGAATAAACCTAGATTTTGTGACATTCTGTCCATTCGATCTGTAATCTTTGGCCGCAGGCTGTGTGCCCACCGGGCATTTCTTTCAGAGTCACCAGTGCCAAACAGAAGTCTGTGGAAAGTGCCAGTCTGGGCCTCTGCTGCTGCTAAACCGCTACAGCATTAAAACTCACTTTTGTGCACTTTCACTCAAAGGGCTGGCTCAGTTTGGCTTTCTATGACCATGCGCTTCTGAACTCACAGCAAACTCGGCACTGTCTAGCACGTTATTTCCCCTGAACGCCACAGGAAACAAAGCCAGCCTCCCGGTGGGCACCAAGCCACGATCTATGCTCTGCCAGTGGAAAGGATAGCTCAATCGATTGCACATTTTCGGGGGAAACTCCCGCAGATTCACAGAATCTGCTCGTTCTCCCTGAAGAGGCAGACACCTGACGCCCTGGTGCTTGGCTGGCCGATCACTTAAAATCATAGGGCACCTCGTGGTACATCAGTGTGTCACAGTGTGTAGGGATGTGAGCCGAACGCCTGTTCACAGCGTGGTACAGAAGGGGGTTTCGGATCTCTGCCAGGCCCTTGCAACGTTCCAAAGAAAGAAAACTCAAGGTAAAAGGCAAACACCATGCCAGTAAGCAGAGTATAGAGTGGAGAAGTTCATTTCAATCCATGCTACATCTTCAGATTTCTAATGTTGCAAAATATTTGCATCCCCCCACCACTCTCGCTCGTCATACCAAACACATCCCCTTAAGTGTCCCCTCTCGTGCCCTCACGGGGAGATAGCCGATTCCTCGGAGTAGGTAGGTGTTGTTTATCTGCAGAGTCGGAAGCCTGAGGTGCCATCAGGGCCGGTGGGCTGGCGGACCACGTGATTGTTTGGACGAACTGCTTCTGATGGTTGCTGTGTGCTCACACGAGCTGGTCTGATGATGTGAGAACAACACATATCAGCGTTTTTTCGGTTCTATGACGTCGAACGTCAGATTTATTACTGCTCATAATAATTTTTCTTCTTGATGTAGTGTTTTACCTGTCCTGGCATGTATTGTCCTGAGGCGTATCATCTGAAGAAGCACTGCCCAAAATCCTTCGCCGGGCTTCAGCGTATTCGGCCTCACGCTGGGCCAAAGACTTCATCTGCTGAGAGGGACGAGACGAGGACGCAGGATTTCCTGCTGTGCCGTTGTTTGTGGGACGCTTCAAGATTCGAATCTGTTGTGGAGGTGCTGCAGGCAGCGAGTCGTCCTGGATTACAATAGCAGTTCGGACAGGTGAGCCACCCGAACCCAAGCTGGATTTCCTGCGCCAGTGAAAATGTGTGAGAGGTATAACATTACTGGGAAAATGTCATAACTATGTAAAGAACACTTTGCCAACATTTCTGTCTGCTTACTTTGCTTCCTGGTTTATTTTCAGTTTAGCCTCAAGTCTTCTCTCTATTTCCTGGAGAGAAGGACATATTTATTACATTTGTATTACCCCCAGCAAGTACATTATCTGTAGCGTTGCCCTGCTGCTGACAACCATTTAAGAAAAAAAATGTTTTTCATTAATATATAATTATTAATCATTAATAAACAATGATCCCTCACTATAATTACAAATCTGTTCTCACGTGAAAGCTCTATGTTGAGCCTAAAAGGTAACAAGTAAGCAAATAACAACCAAAAACAATACTGCACATTCTACATCACTTACTTATGTTTACAAATGATCGCTTTGATAATGTATGTAGAACTTAAACTAGTATATTTCACATGTTAACAAGACAAAAAGCAATGTCCATTTTAAGACAGAAGTTGAAATATTCATAGTCAGTATACATATTCAGTGTTTAGCGAATAAAAACTCGAAAGAGTAAGCTGTGTGTACACATAACTCTGGACTGTTTGTCAGTCAATTACATTGCATTCATATTCATAACAATGTGTAAAATCACAGCAGTGACTAACGTGCTTAGGCAGCCGTTTAAAGTGCGTGTAATAAAAACTCTACAACTAAAAACTATTTACACACTTTTTAAAAATATGTTGTACGTGTTAAACTAAATTTACTGCAATAAAGTACAAACCTGTTATTGTACTGTATTAGTTTACCTCAGTGCTGATGTCATTTCCGCAATGGGCGGGGCTACAATAAAAGTAAAACGTCGACTTCGCAAAATTCAAGTTTTAATGACGGACGTGACTAAGCGTGTCCTACGCATCACAAAGTCAAAGTTTTAGGCTGATAACACGAGCTGGAGTCAGGCTCTGTCCGGTGTCGTTACGGGATAGTTGCATGTCAGGCCTGCTTCCGTTGGGTCAGAAACAAACCCGGCTGCTCCTCTCTCTCAGGAGAAAACAAGCCCAAATAAATAGTGTTTGCGTGTTTGGGAGCCAGACACATTCGGCGTAAAGCAGACCATTGCTTACCAACCAACCAACTCGTGTTCAACCTTGTTTATAGCATGATATGTGTGTGCGTAACGTCGGTGTTTCTCACCCCGCTGTCCGCCGCCTCTTCCCAGCTCTCTGCAACCTCCTCATCCTCCATGTTTGACACCACCGCTGGCTGCTTCTCACTGCGTGCCCGCTGGCTGACGGTTCACCAGCCACACAGCGTGCATGGGACGGTGGCTGGCCCTCTAACAGACCCGCGGAAGCGTCGGGCTCGGGACTTTCTGCGACTAGATGAAATCCAAATGAACAAATTCGCAAGCCTTCCTCGGCCGCGTGTTAGCCTGCTAGCTTAGCACTCGACTGAGGGCAGCCCCACTGGCTGCCTGCTTCTTTAAATTCGGCGTCACGTTCACCTCGCAACGCCAACTGGACGCTGGAGTGAACGGGCCGCTCGGGCGGAACCAAGACGCTGACCGTAATAACAGTAACAGTTCGGGGAATGTTGGCAGTTCCACGAGAGCCTGTTTAATCACTTGAACAGCGCCTACTCAAATTTCAACAGGAATGGGAAGTGACGTTGCTTTATAAGTAGCACTGACTTGCTAGCTTCCACGTACCAAGAAAAAGTACCCGAGAGGAAAAAAAAGAATATGCAAAGGTAGACTCAGATAAGGCTCATTTAAGTGTGTGTTAAATTATATTAATATTTGCCTCCAGGTTACTCTGATAAGCCATCTAAATCTCGGAGCGCATCGGTGAAGTGGATGAACTTGAACGCAACTGCTTGCGTTCAGGTGTAGTGCGACAGAAATTTTGCGTCGTACAAGCGTTTAAATTTGATACTGGACCAAACTTAATCAGTGAAAAAAGAAATAATAAATACATTAAGATCCAACGCCAAAAACACCACATCAAACGTAACATATAGTGATAAGTTTACTAAAATAAATGATAAAATGCGAAAGGTAAATGTTATTTTAATATGACTTAGTTGTGTACTTTTTTATTTAGGCTAAAATATCACTTGATGAGATGAGCTAGCAAAATTAAACAAATAAGCAGATGAATGTGGTAATAAAGGTAGTTTACCTGCAGGAAGACATCCAACCAGTCATTATCTTCTGCATTTGTTTTCAACCATTGCTTTTTATTAAAATTCGATGCTTACGCTAATAGTGTAAATGCTGACTGTCAGCTCTTTAATTTTGTCTTTTAAGGTGCTGATGTGACCTGTATATTTCCTTCATGATGGGTTAAGTCTTTTATGTAACATAAAAGACATTCAATACATAATTTGTCCTTTTTTAAAAGTTTTACCATCCTGAACAAATAAACTGTTGTCCAAGTCAACTTAAGTGCTATTAATTATTGAAATTGTAAGCTATTTTTTAATTTAATAACTAAAAAAAGTACTTTATTGTTTGAGTATTCAACAACAAAGACCAGGTAAGAATTGCTAATTTTCCCATTTGTCTTGTACATCCCTTTCAAAAGTAACCATTCTGCCAAATTCTCTGAGATGATGTATGAAGTGGATTGTCATGCTAAAATAAATATTCTGTTCACAGTCAACAGCTTAGGTGGACATTCCTACAGTTAGCATGCCAATTGCATGATCCCTCAAAACTTGCTGCATCTAGTTGCATGAAAGAATTGCACATATTAGAGTGGCCTTGTATTGTATTGGGTTAGATCAGCCTCAAAATTCACAAATGTAAACAGAACAATTCCCCATTGCATTTTGGGATTTACGTGTAAATGGATCTCCCCACAAAAACATTTTTTAAAGGATACAGAATTATTTTTCGTTCTATAAAAATGTAAAAAAAAAAAATAAAAAAAAAAGTTTAAATCCACACATAAAATAAGTTTCAAAAATGTATTTCTGATACAAAAACAAATATTTCTTGTTTTGAATATATGTAATGGAAATAACAAATAGATATATTTAAAATGATTAAGCAATTTTCATCAGAAACATAGGGTTGTTGTGACATTTATGCACAAACAGTTTAATCTGCATTTACAAACTGCCTCTGGATTGTCAACTTCACTGCAGTTGTGTGTGCATTTTTTGAGACTGTCCTGACATGCTTCCATCCAAAATGCATTTTTTAAACATTGAATTATCTGTAGCCAATCAGATGTCTTCCTGCTTTCAGCCCCATGTAGACATGTTTTACTTTCAGCCAATCACATAAACCCAGTCCTGCACCTGTCAGCTGCAGGACTGAAATATGGTACTGATGATACTGAGATGAAAAATGGATTTAGCTATGGAAATTAACCCCGTCGGTACATAAACATACCGACCTGACGCCGGTAACACAATTACTCAGGGATTGCCGTGTGGACACATTGATGTGGTTGGCCGTAAAGTAGAACCTGCCCATGTGGGAGTAAAGAGGCCTGACAGGAATGAGACATCTTCTTGACTACAGATAATCCCTGTTGAAAAAATGCTTTTGTGGCTCGAGTCACATCAGAGACCCTGCTTCTAAACGAGTCCCTGTTCCAAAGTTTCGATTGGATCAGAATCATTAAGAAATTTTAATTTCGGTTCCACGAAAATCGATTCCTAAATAAACATTGCAAACAACACGGGTTGGGGAAAGTTTAGAGCTGAACGCTGTCATCACCGTAATCGCTTAAAAGTGTGGCTTAATTCTGTTGAAATAATGTTGAGTTGAACTCATTCCATTGCAGAAGACTAAAATGTTGGCAGTTGAGCAACAGACATTCAGAATGACGATATTCTCCCTGCCTACTCTATTAGAATGTGACCATGACTGAAGACTGAATGTCAGCGTTAGCCTTAACTTGCTCTGTGTCTGTGTGGGAGCAGGAGGTCAGGAATAATCCCCTCACTTTCAGCAGCAGCAGTGAAACAGCTAACGGCAGACTCCACCTGGGTCCGGAGAAGCTCGAGCTTCATTTAGTGAAAATTTTTAAAACATTTAAAACACTTCTGAACTGCTAGCTAGCCTGTTGTTAAAGGAGCCATACTGTATTATTGTGATAATAAACAAAGAAAGAGCATAAAATTTAATAACATCAATCAAATGAGGCTGTATCTGTAACTTTTATAGGTTCCTTAACCTGTATGAAAGCAGTTTTGGAATGTGAATATGATTACCTGTCAGCCTGTGGAAAGGTATATATATATATATGGGACCCGCCCAGGTCACCCAAGGTCAGACGGTCCAGATCACGAAGGACCCCCAGATGGGAACAATTTCATACAACTACCGACCAATAACCTGGCTCTGCACAACATGGGAGCTCCTCTCAGGCATCATTGTGGCCAAGATGAGTAGGCACGATGCTTAATATGTGAGCAGGGCCCAGAAAGTGGTTGGTAGTGACACCAGCCAAATAAGAGCTACTGGTTGACAGAGTGGATGCTGGAGTGCTTGAATCTATACAAGATCTCCAGGACCCTAAGAGCCTTCATTAAGAACTCAATGGGACTGTGGAAGACGACTCTAGAAGCCAATTCAAGGCCAATTGCCCAAGTTAGCATCAAGTGCAGCATATACCAAGGAGATGCCCTATCCCCCCTGCTGTTCTGCATTGGGCTCAGCCCAACCCCCTCAGCCAGATCATCACAAGATGATCCAACTAAAGGGGTTGAACTTCAAGAAGGAAACATAGCCGATGTTCAGGGCAGATAACTTGGGATCCCACAGGCGAATGGGAATCATGAAAAGGCCGCAAGGAAGTCAGCCACAGCCAAATACCTACGTAGAGTAAGAGAGGTCTTGAGAAGTCAGCTGAATGATCAGAACAAAATCTGAGTGATCAACATCTATGCCTTGCCCGTCATCAGATACCCTGCTGGTATAATAACCTGGCCAAAGGAGGAGATACAGGCCACAGATATCAAGACAAGGAAGCTCTTCATCATGCCAAAGGGTTCTACCCTCAGTCCAGCACCCTGAGGCTATACACTAAGCGGAAAGAGGGAGGCCGAGGATTAGTGTGTGTCAGAGCCACTATCCAAGATGAAATAACCAAGATCCAGGAATACATCAGGAAGATGGCCCCCAATGATGATCTGCTAAGTCAATGCCTCAGGCAGCAGAAACAGTGAGGAGAAGGAAGAAGAAGAGAGACCATTATGGAGGCACAAGCCCCTGCACGGGATGTACCACCGACAGATAGAGGAAGTGGCTGATATCGAGAAAACCTACCAGTGGCTGGAGAAGGCTGGTATCAGGGACAGCACAGACACACTGATCATGGCAGCACAAGAACAGGCCTTGAACACAACATCAATAGAGGCCAGGGTCTACCACACCAGACAGGACCCAAGGTAGAGACTGTGCAAAGATGCCCCTGAGATAGCGCAGCACATAACAGCAGGGTGCAAGATGCTGGCAGGTAAGGCATACTTGGAGCGTCACAACCAAGTGGCCAGCATAGTATACAGAAACATCTGTGCCAAGTATGGGCTGGAGGTTCCAGGATCAAAGTGGGCAACGCCTCCAAAGGTGATTGAGAATGACCGAGCTGAGATCCTGTGAGACTTCCAGATCCAGACCGATAAGATGGTGGTGGCTAACCAACCGGATATCGTGGTGGTCGACAAGAAGGAGAATAAGGTGGTAGTGGTAGATGTCGCAATATCAAGTGATAGTAACATCAGGAAGGATGTGTAGAGTAAAGGCATCAGTGGTACCAGTGGTGATAGGAGCACTCGGCGCTGTACCCCCCAAGCTGGGAGAGTGGCTCCAACAAATCCCAGGAATAACACCTGAGATCTCTGTCCAGAAGAGCGCAATCATAGGAACAGCTAAGATCCTGTGCAGGACCCTCAGACTCCCAGGCCTCTGGTAGAGGACCCAAGCTTGAAGAAGACAAAAGACCACCCACAGAGGATGAGTGGGGATTATATATATATATAGAGAGAGATTTTTTTTTCCTGTGAAATAAGCACGTTACATTTCCTGACCCCAACCTGCAAAGAATCAGACTTGGAATCATTAAAATTCCAACGATACCCAACCCATAAGCAGAGGGGTTTTGTACAAAAGCAGCAATACAGAAGCGGCACATAAGTTACGATTGGAGATTTATTCTGTGCATTTAGCCCAGCTAAGTTTATCCTGCTGCCTTATTGGTGCAGTCAGCTGTCACTCTAATTGGAAATAAATGTGTTTAATTGTTATTTGACAGACTGTTTGTATTTTTTTCCTCGTGATATTAAATAAATATATACTCTGCTGTGTGGTTACGCAATGTTCTTAATCCCTCACCTGGTTAGATAAATATAAAGTAAAAATGTTATTAAATCAAACATTTTGTGGTCATGTTTATGTCATTTGATGTTGTAGTTTTCAAGGTTGTAATAGTTAGATTTTTAGTTCATTTCCATAACAATTCTTTCCACCCCTGGCTGTCTAATGTCTCTTTTCCCTGGGTGAGTAACTGTAGATTGTACTTTACATCCATGAGACAGTCTGGGCACCGTGTTTTTGTTTTAGATTTTATTTGGCTGTCACGTGTCATCTTAGAGAAAGAAAAATATTGGTTAACACATTGTGGTGCACACATGCTTACACTATGCATTTAAAAGGCAAATTGCCATGACTTTCTGAGACGCTTGTTCCTGTGATCTTACAATTAAAAATGTCAAATGTCTCATTTTTTTACAGACACACACTGACAGTGTCTACATAAATATGCAGAATCAAGACTTTACACATGCTGCTTTGCTCGTTAGTTTTCCTACTGTCTTTGTGGTCAGACTTTCTCTTCATCTGCAGATCTACTGCTGCTCATGTAACGTGTTTTATAAACAAAGGTTAGGGAAATGGGTTTTCTAATAACTGACCAAGGGAAATGATGGGACTCAAACAAACACCACTTTGTCCTGAATAAGGCCACTACTTCTTTTTATATACACAGCCTTTACAATCTGCAACACAAATTAAACATGCAGGCTTTATCAAACACGTGCATTTCTATGGTAACATCATGCATATGGCGTATGAAAAATGATGGGACAAACTGTGGATGAAGTCACAGCAGTGCAGTCGTTAAACCTTCAGACACGTGTAGACCCACATATTTCATTCTGGGCTGTAAATATCACACCTAACTGGTGCAACATAGCAATCACGACACTTGGTGAAATCATTTTTAGCGGAGGTCTTGTAAAGTAACAGGTGGAGGAGACATCGGTTGTGGGTCCAGGAAGCCGCTGCCACATCAGACCCGCCCTGGTGCCACAGACGCTCCGCGGCTGCGGAGGACGCCGTTCGCAGTGTGGAAGATGGCGACTGTTCGGAGGCTGCTGAAGAACCACCGGAGCTGATACCGGGGGGAAAGGACAGGACAGACACACGCACACACGCCGAGCCCGCAGAGGACCACGTTTACAACTACGGTATTAGAAGCGCTGCACCGTCTAAAAAAATCAAATAGACAACATGTTGGGAACAAAGTGTTTGACGCTGGGGAATTACCACACGTACCCTCTGCTCAAGCTAACGAAAGCAAAGATTACCAGCCGTGGGACGGGACTCTGGATGTCGGCTAACTCGCTACATAACCCGGTGTAACATTAGCTCACGCTGTCATCCTGAGGTGATGTAGCGTCACTGTCATGCTATTAATTAAAATATGCAAATAAAGCGCTTAATATATGGATTTAATAAAGCTACGTGTGGATGAGGATTCATTGATGCTAGCTAACGTAGCTTGAATACCCGTGATCAGTTAGCTAGCGTTAGCCGGTGCTAGCTTACATTCGCTGAGGATCAAACGTAAATTCAGTGACACGTAGCTAGCTGTTACCCGTCGATTAGTCACTGAAATTGAGGGTTTGGACGTAAGACAGTCGTCGTTCGGTTGTATGACTTATCACACATGTTCTCAGGAAACTCTTGTCGGCTCTAGGTGATAATTAGCATTAGCCAACAAACAATTCATTTATTATTTGATGGCTGTCGATAGCTAGTGTATGTAGCTAACTATATAAGTGGGACGTGCTATGTGGAGGGGCCAGCTGCTCAATCTCCAGAAAGGGCAACACCCGATTCAGACAATGGATAATGACAATTAACATTGCTGTGAACGTAATGTCGCAAATCTCATTAAATATCGGCTGTAGTGTAAATGTATAGGGCTGGTGTGAAATGTGCAAATGGAATCAACACTGTCAAATTAAGATGACATCCGCATCAATCTGATAACAGTTACGTTGCAGCAATTCACAGCTCAACCAAACATAAAGACATTGCAAACATGCACAATAGAGAAACAAGTTTCAACTAGCATAGACAAGAAAAGACACTGATATTTCGAGGGGACACAATAAAGTGATGGACATGTGGAATGCACTAATTTTGCCACTGTGATGGTTCTGTGTGACGTTTTGTGGTGTTATTTGAATCGGCAGGCACTCATGCCATCATGATATTAAAATAAAAAGAAATCAGTACAGTCATTATCACATATGGTACTTGAAGTGCTTTTGTCTGTTTGGGTGTCTTGTGTTTGTAGTGGATGTGTTAAATTGATGTATTCCTACATACTAGTGTGTATTTGCGTGTTTTTTTTTTTTTCTTCTTGAGATGCAGTCCGTTAAGCTCTCTGTCGCCTTGAAAATGGCCGGTTGTCATTACTGTTACGTTTATATAGTATAGTTGATGGTAGCCATGCTCTTGACGTTGGTGCCTACATCACTAGTATGTCTCCCCATGTCTTAACAGACAATAATGTCCCACTCCCATGACAATGAGGATGGATGCTTTGTTGCCATGGATACTGAAGACGATGGTGCAGAGCCTGCTGGGATAACGGAGGAAGGAGAGGCAAAGATGGGGTCCTGCCGACAAGAAGGGAACGCAGACAGCGGTGCCAAAGTAGCAGGGAGAACAATGACGGAGTTGCCAGAAGAAGTTCTCGAATATATTCTGTCCTTTCTCTCACCGTACCAGGAACACAAGACTGCTGCGCTTGTGTGCAAGCAGTGGTATCGTCTCATTAAAGGTACGCCTCTCAGAATCATATCGAAAACTGGCCTCAAAAGTGTGCTAGTTGTAGTAGGTGTGAGTGGGCGTTACAGTGTAAACCGAGGAGTGACTTAAGCCTTAAATATCTGAGGAAAAAAGTTAAAAAATGGATTCTTAATAAAATGTACAGATTGTACTCTTCATGTTTCTTTTGTTCACTAGCATTCTTTTCTGAACTAGGTGTGGCTTATCAGTGCTACCACGGTTTCTTAAGAGCTGTCCAGGAGGGAAATATCCAGTGGGAAAGTCGCACATACCCATACCCAGGAACTCCCATCACTCAACGCTTCTCACACAGTCAGTATAAGCTGCTCTACAGCACTTGGTGTCACAATGACTGCATGAACTATTGAATGTTACGCAGTCACTCGCTACAATACCATATGCAATAACTGTTTATCGTATGTTAATTTGTGTAGAATTGTTACTGTTTGCTGACTGTTGTCTTAGTTTTCGAGCAGCTGACTGCTCTGAGTTTATACTGGGCCATTTTAAAGAGATTAAATTGTGAAGTACGGCTGGGAAGTGGGCTTATCAGCTTCCGATCCTCGAATAACAAGATGATAATGCGCTACATGTTTTGCAATGATGTTCTCCAATTTCTCTTGGTCACGTCCTGTGATTAAAGAGTAGTGTGCGTTCATTTCTTTTAAAAGTCCAAACTACTCTCACCCAGTCTGGCAACTTTAGTTCATCTCACAATGATGCATTTTTGCTCTTTTTGCTTTATTTTATTTATTATTTTTGACATAATTAAGCAGCCCTATTAGGATGTCTTAAAAACAGAGAGCAAAACGGTCAGTTTTTGCATACAAACCTAAAAGTTTATGAAAGCCACACTCAAGGCTCATTCTTCGCTACAGTTGATTGTGATTAATTTTTCTTACTTTACAGGTGCATGTTATTATGACTCGAACCAGTCAATGTATGTGTTTGGTGGTTGCACCCAAAGTAGCTGCAATGCTGCCTTCAATGATCTATGGAGACTTGACCTCAACAGCAAGGAGTGGATCCGCCCTTTAGCCTCAGGTACAAGTCTGCTACAAGCAGGAGACACCCGCAGTCTCTCTTAAGACCTGAGGTGCTTATACGAAGTAGCTTCACCTGAGCTTTCTGTAGCTGGAACTGTGGGAGGGTTCACCAGCATAGTCAACATGACATTCAGCTGCTCAGCAGCAGCAGCAGCAACTGCTGAGTATTCTGTGTTTGGGCAGGTGGAGATAGAAAATAATGTAACACTGATGACATTAATTTGTAGTACAATAGTTTTACCAGAGCACTTATATTTTATTCCACATATTTTCCTAATTTATTGAACGTCTTAATGAATGAATGAATGCATGTGAAGGATGAAAAAGCCAGAGATTTTTATCTGTTGAGTATCTCACCTGTGCAAAAAGCATTGACTAAGAGGGTTTGGCCACTAATTACCCTTTTCATTATCTATGAACTTCATTCTTGATTTATATATACATATAACATCATGTTAACATTAGAAGTTTATAAATGCTTTTTTTTTTTTTTTAAATCTTCAGGCTCTTATCCATCTCCAAAGGCCGGAGCGACTTTAGTCATGCACAAAGATTTGTTAGTGCTGTTTGGCGGGTGGACTCGGCCCAGCCCTTACCCACTGCACCAACCAGAGAGGTTTTTCGATGAAATCCACACCTACTCCCCTTCAAAGAACTGGTGAGAGAGCCAGCATTTCTATGAGTTGCAGGTTGTGGTTGTTGAATCTTATGGAACTTTTAATCATTGTCGTCTTCTTGTGTCTGTCTCGTCTCAGGTGGAACTGTATCGTGACGACACACGGACCTCCACCGATGGCTGGCCACTCGTCCTCCGTCATAGGAAACACCATGGTGGTTTTTGGGGGATCGCTAGGAGCACGTCAGATGTACGTCTGCATGACATAGTTTAACTATGTATTGTCCAATACCAAGTTGCATTTTTTTAGAAATACAGCACAGATCATGGTGGTATCGTGGTCTTGTGTTTGCAGAGGCGCTTCACCTCGTTGTTAACAGACTGTATAAATGCTGACTTTGCCGCTGTGAGGTGATGATTGACTGAAGCTGTGGCACCTACAGGCCAATATATAATCAATATAGTTACACATAAAAAAGAAGAATCCTGGACACGTCTGATTTCACAACTTTGATAACATTTCTTAAAAGTGGGACAAAAAAAGGATTGTCTTACCAGGGTAGTTTTTCATACTGCACCAAAATGGGAAAAAAAAGATATTTTATTGTAAAACACATTTTAGCCTTAAAATGGAATTAGACAACCCAGTGGAGACATGAAAGGAGATGGGAATTGTTTCCAAAGGCCAGCCTAACTGGAACTCCACTCAGACTTAATTTTTTCAGAAGATTTCATCTGTGGCTGCAGACAAAATTGCTTTAATGGAAGTGAGGTTTATATAGAACCAATGTAAACACAAATGGGGGGGGGGTCATTGGTTTTTTTTTTTTACCCATTATATTGTAATATCAGTAAAAAAAATTGTTTCCAAACAAACTTTGTCATCCCCCTTCTTCTAAAATCAGGAGTAATGAGGTATGGGTCCTGGATCTGGAGCAGTGGTCCTGGTCCAAACCATCCATAGCTGGCCCTTCACCCCACCCACGAGGCGGCCAATCACAAGTAAGGATTCAGCATTAAAGCTATACAAAACACTCCCCTCTTTTGTTTCTGACTCCCATAAATAGTATTATTGCTGATGTCAGATTTGACCAAGGTTTGACAATAAAGTTGTACTTTATTTAAACTTTTGCTGGAGTTTCAACACCTTGACGCAGCTTTCCCCTCCCCCTGCACTGAGCTGGGGACAATGTGCCAGAAACCTCCATTTAATGTTTTCATACCAAAGTAAATGATCCATTTGAAATCTTTTCTTACTAGATTGTGATTGACGATCAGACGTTGCTCATCTTGGGAGGCTGTGGTGGCCCTAATGCAGTAAGCATCTAACGTATTGTTACCCTCTAGCAGATGTTCCATATCATTATGAGTGAGTTTAGTGACACTTATCCTGTTGTTTTTCTATGTAAAAGCTCCTTAAAGATGCCTGGCTTCTCCACATGGATGCACCACCATGGAGGTGGCAGCAGCTGCAGGTGGAAAACGAGGACCACGGGGCCCCAGAGCTGTGGTGTCACCCAGCTTGCAGAGTGAGTGTCTGTCTCGGCTGTCACTCCTGTTCTGCGTGTGTGTTCAGTAGATAACTGGAGTTTCTTTTGTTCCCCAGGTGGGCCAGTGTGTGGTGGTTTTCTCGCAGGCTCCATCCGGCCGCGCACCTCTTAGCCCAAGTCTTAACTCTCGGCCCTCCCCCATCAGTGCCACACCTGCTCCTCTAGGTCCCGAGCCGTCCTCCCTGCGGTCTCAGTCTCCTGTTCGGAGCGGGGCCGCCGGCGTTGTCCTGGGAGCAGTTGAAGAGGCTCCATGTGTAAACGGACGCTGGGGCACTCTCAGACCTCGGCCTTCAGCGAGAGGAAGTGCCAGAGATGGGAGCCCTTCCTCATCCCAACGGCAGTCTCCTTCACAAGGCCCAGACAGCCCTCCTCTTCCTCCACTGCCCCCATTATTGAATGGATCCTCCCCTTCGCCCCGGACCAGCCCAGCCCAGGTTGCGTCTCCTCCCTGTCGGCCTCACCTGCCTGCCTCCACAGACTGTGACTGGGAATCGCACCCTTCTGATGCTCACCACCCTGACATGCCCACCAACGGCCTCCACACTCCTCCTGCACTCTCTCCTCGCACTCCCCCAGGAGCAGTGTCCCCTGCAGCCTTAAGGCGAGGCCTGGAAGCGGTGAAAAACAAATCGTCCTCATCTTTACCGTCTCCATCATCGTCCTCTTCCCTTCAGACACATGGAGCTTCTCCTGGAGGCGGAGGCGCAGGACCTCCTGGTACCCCTCCGTCGTCATCCTCTAGTCCTCCACAGGCTGCTGGAGCTGATGGACATGCTATCCCACCTATTGCACGGCGTCTCGGCCATCACCCACCTCAGAGCTTGAATGTGGGAAAACCTCTGTACCAGTCTCTGAACTGTAAGCCCATGCAGATGTATGTGTTGGATGTGTCCCGGGCCAAAACTGCTGGCATCGTGTCTTGGAGAGTGTACGGAAACGGGACCTCTGCCGCCGTTACAGGGCCACCTGAGACCAGCCTTCACACAGTGGTACAGGGAAGGGGCGAGCTAATCATTTTTGGAGGCCTCATGGACAAAAAACAGAATGTGAAGTACTACCCCAAAACTAACGCCTTGTACTTTGTCCGTGCTAAAAGGTAATGCAGAGCGAGAGACGCTCCACCCTGTGGCCACACAAGGGAATCGACACACAAGGCCTTTTTCCTGTAATGAGACTTATGGGAAAAGAAAATAATAGTTTGATGTTCCACCATACACAACACTAAATTCACTCCTCTCCTTTCTGCCTACTGCAACCATTCAAAATAAAATACTTTAATAAAACCTGTTTGAATGTGTGAGTGACTGCAGTGACGAGAGAGGAAAGAACTTTTGTTGGTTTCCCTGACGGAAACAGTGGAAGAACAGATGCTTTTGAGCAGCAGTTGATGACTACCCTGCTTTTTGTATTACTTTCAAGCCTGCAATGTTTACATTGAAAGAGGTACATGTGTTGTGTGATGGCTGAGAGCTGTGGTAATGTGCTATAGTTAATAAATGCCTCCCTGGCTGCTCTGTTAAAGTCTTAAAGCCCATCGGTGTGTATGTGCCTGTTTTTTCAAATTACTGCTTTGACTAAATTTTACTATACCTGCAACGATTAATCTATAAGCTGATCGAAAGAACAGTAATCAGCTATTGTGATAACCAAACAGTTTCAGTCTTCCATCAAGCAGAATTATGAAACATTTGTGGGTTCCAGCTCCCTAAATCTGACAGTAAAAGAAGAGTTATTGAGTTTGTACAAAAGAATTTAAAGATGCCACTTTGGGCTCTGAAAATCATTTTTGACAATTTAAAGTGTAATCGAATAATTGATTAATCTGAATTTTTTTTTTTTTTACGATTAATCGATTAAAATGATCGTTAGTAGCTGTCAGGGAGTTTCAGATCATATAATCAACATCAAGATGTCTGAAAAATTTTGGGGAGTGTTACTGTTTCATTTCACATGTCAAGTCTATTGAGAGTCACAAAATGACTTGTGAACAAATAAAGTATGAAACTCATTTTTTACTTCAAATGTCCAGACTAACATTACAATCAACTAGTCCTCCAAAAAAAAAAAAAAACATGAAACCATTAAAAACCTCCCAGAGCGCCATTTTTCATCTTCTAGTGAAAACAGCCATTTCTATGATCAACACTGAGCATTCACTCACAAACATTGCACTGGTTTATCCCATGTGACTGTTCAGGTTATTTTTCCTTTATAAACAGCGACATCTGCTGGCTGTTTAGCATAGAGCACATAAAGAAAAACGTGCAACTACAAGTAGCGTTGACGTTTATTTCCCCCCCACACGTTGTAAGAAATGCTTCTGAGCTTTTTATGAATTTCAACACATTTGTTATGGGTTTGCCATATTTGTATTGATCAAAATGGAAATCTCTAAAAAATAATTACCATTCATAAGGACAACGGAATCATGTCACATGAAGAACAATGTAATCAAATTGTAAACAACCAAACCTGTTTGTTTAGTTGCTGAGATTATCCACGCGATCTTGGGCAGATTAACCTCGTTTTCGACACGTACCCGCGGCTGGATCCTCGCTCTCTTTTCCCTCCGGACCCTCCTCCCCGTCTTTGACCAGCAATAACCTTTTACCCAGAGAGCTCCTATAGGAGCAGAGCGCGGCCGGCGCGCAGCCGAGCCGTGTGATTCGCGCACACGCGCGGATGTGGCGCTTCGGCGCACGGGGCTGGATCGGCATTGGCTCTGACCTGAGGCAGGGGGAGGAGGCTCTGACAATGAATGTGCTGAGGACACATGTTTACAATGATGGGGGAGAGAGGTAAGTGGAGCCGCTCAGGATCACTGAACACTGTGAGTTTTGAGAATGAAGTAGCCAAATACAAGAGATATTTTCGTAGGTTTTCAAGGGTGCATGTAGGAGGTTTGTGTATTGTAGTTATATGAATGGATTTACTGGTGTGGTGTGTGTGTGATGTGGTGGCTTTTAAAGATTCGTGCCTAATTTTTTTGATTTAATGAAGATGTTGTCTTGCTGCTTCTGCATAGTTTTGAATATCACAGTGCATGTTAGACCTATTATCTGGTAGTGTTTTATGATGCGTTACACGCGAGAAGCTCAACCCTGCGTGTTGTCATTCTAACCGGACTCTAGTTCATTCACTCTCCATCCTGACACACAGGTTGTGCTTTTGTGAATACAGCTGAACCTCACAGTTCTGAAATGACTACGTTCTGTTGGAGATGGTGCCTCCTTTGAACTCCCTGGCATTCGAGGAAGCTCGGAGAAGGACACCAAGGGGAAACGTTGACCTTTAGTGCCAAAGGGAACACACGCAAAACAGATACTAGATGGGTTATCAGCACATATCTGATAACACTGTTCTTCACCAAGAACAACACATTGTCCCTCATCATCATTGTCACTTGGACTAACAGGACGGTGAAGTTCACTTCTCAGGGATGACCAGCGCTCGCCTTCTGCAGTCTTCAAGAGAGGATTCTGCACTTGGTGCTGAGACCTCCCACAGGATGGCATCCACAGTGCCCACCATTCCTCGGGGTGTGTTAGGCCCCTCGTCGCCCCCTCGGACTGTATGGCCTCCCCTGGACTTTGCCCTGGGTGCTGTTGCCTGCTGCGCTGCCTGCGTTTTCACCAACCCCCTGGAGGTGGTAAAGACCCGTCTGCAGCTCCAGGGAGAGCTTCGCGCGCGGGGGTCCTACCAGAGACACTACCGCGGAGTCCTGCAGGCCCTCTGGGTGGTGGGCCGCACAGACGGGCTGCGGGGCCTGCAGAAGGGCCTCTCAGTGGGGCTGATCTACCAGGGCGTGATGAATGGCGTGAGGCTCGGGTCCTACTCCTACTGTGAAGCTCTGGGTATCACCTCGGTTCCCGGGGGGAGCCTGCTGTCGGGGGCAGTGGCCGGGGCGCTGGGTGCCTTCATTGCCTCTCCTGCCTACTTGGTATGTTGACTCTCCTGCGTTTTACCCTTTTTAAACTAAACAATCTCTTTTTGTGACCCCTCATCACAGGTCGGATGTAGTTTTCCCTTTACAGACTGACGCATTTAAATCGTTTTTAGAGGCCTGTGGAAAACTATACATATTTGATGAGAAAAAAAATACAACTCTTTCCATATTTGCTACACTGCTGTCCGTCGCCCATTCATGCTGCGATCCCTTTGATGAGTCCCGACAGTAACCGACTATCATTTAAGGTCACATAATCTACTGATTAATTCAATCATTTAAATCCACGCGTAGCTCAGTTTATATTGTGTCCAGTTACTATATTAAACAATAAAGACAAGTCTCTTTTCATTCAAATATAGTGATGTTACACTTTGTGGATAATCTAACACAATCCTTTGCCTCTCTGGTTTTTGTGAATATTTAGAATATGTTGTTGATATGTCGAGATATCAGCCGCTGTTGCATCTGCCTGTTTGTTAATAGCAAATTGAGAGTTTTGTGAGAGGGGATCATCCAATGCATTAGTCAGCACACTCAAACTCGAGCACACATGAAACAAAACCAAATAAGTTTGTTAACAAGCACATGAGACGATACGGTTGAGCATCACATTCATCATGCCGCAGTTTCCAGCCTCACCCTGTTTTAACACAAAGAGATCAGATCGTTAAGGCCAGTACACAAAACCTGCATGACCAGAACTCAGACAATGTCTGCGCCACGTGGGGCGAAGAGTTAATAAAGGTGCGGCTGGCATTTCATTATTCAGTCTTTGTCATTGAACGGAAAATAAATGAAGCCTGTAACAAACCTTAGAAAACACAAAGTGGGTGTTCATATTAGTTTGTGCCAAGATTATAAAATATGCTGAAGTCATTCGAACTGTGTACTGGATATACTTTAGAATCGGATAATTTCAAACAACAGTGGACATGTGAGCATCATTTGAAGATTTAAAGAGTGTGAACCTGACTTTAGAAATGTTTTGAGCCCCTACAGGGAAAACACCAACAGCCTCATGACTGGGTGGAATAAAGGAGGGTCTTTTTCTGCTAATGTTGTGTGAAAAACACTCGACTTCACAAACCACCAGCGTTCGTCCGGGACAACAGTATCCGAAGTCACTGCGGATATATTGAAGCACAGCAGCAAAGAACTCAAGGGCGACTCAAATGTCCCGGATCTATTTTTATGTGGTGTAACAGCTTGAGAGGCAAAGGGGGGCAATGCACCGGCGTGTGTATAGAAGTTTTGGGTTAGTCTCAGGTTACATCTAATTTGCCATCTAGTTGGACAGAATACAGTAGAAATCCTCTCCTCTTACCCTCATTGCCCATCTGTCCACAGCCGGGCCCCACTCACAAGCCGTACAGGTTTTAGGTGCATCCGTAAAGCTGTCCGGATTGTTGGTTTATCTCACATATTTTTACAATCACCGGCTGGTTGGCTGACTTACGGCACCATTTATGGACGTCTTCTGCGTGTCCCATTTTGCACAGCAGGGATGCCGTAATTGTTTTTCTTCCTCGGCTCTCAGCGCTTAACCTTTCTCACCATCATGGAAAAAAACAATATTTTTTGACGGCACATTTGCCTACATGAAGGTTTCCAAATATACTTTGCACTTTGCTTCAACCTGTCCACTGATGCCAAAAATATATCTTGTGGCCCTTTGCTGAGGTGCTGTTGGCAGAACATATTGGAAGGAGCAGTAAAGGTCATTTTGTTGACATGCTGCTTCTTGGTTCAGCACTTTATCCGCTGCGGTAGTTTGTCAAGGTTCAGAAACAAAGTGCAGGTTGTCAATATGTTGACCTGGTGACCATTTGTTTGTTAGCCGTCATCTGTCCTGGCAGCCGACTCAGATGTTATCCAACCACGTGACAAGTCTGTATTTAAATGAATTTTTTAGTATCTAGTACAGTCTGGGTGCACATTCAAACTGGTGTGCTGTGTTTTCTTCAAAGGTGAAGACCCATCTGCAAGCTCAAACTGTGGAAGCCATAGCTGTAGGTCACCAGCATAACCATCTGGTAAGACTAACAAGACTCCCAATAGATTGAAGTTGTCCCTTACCAGATAAAAGTCCCAAAAGTGAAGCCTAATAGTTATTTTTTATATTTAATTGATGTCTCCTTATTTATACATTGAAGTATGTAGCTTTTTCAGGTACAATACAGTGTAATCTTACTAATGTTACTAATTCCCCATCCTCATGACTTAATGCATTGTATAGATTGCACTCATTTAACCTTCTGTTCTCTTTCTACTTGAATATGTCAATTTAGTTACCTTCGACCACTCATGTACTCTGACGTTTTGTACTTTGTTCTGGTGCTGCCACATGTCTGCTTCATTACGTAAGAACCAAAGTCAGGCAGTGAACATTTATACAGTAAGACTTTTGTAAAGGTGTTTAATACACGAACAAGTGACACCAGTGGCATCAGTATATGTTTATACATGAAAATTCTGTAATAAGCAGACAACTTTGCGCCTGTATGACTCATACACACGGTAAAAGGCGTTTAATACACCAGAGAAACGTATTTTTATCTCCATATTATGCTGCCACATGATGAAAAAAACATTATAAGTTACTATTATCCGTTCCCTCCAACACACCAACACTTTTCTTTTTATTTCAGGGAGTGTCTGATGCCTTTGTTACAATCTATAGAAGAGAAGGCCTGACTGGCCTCTGGAGGGGTGTGAACGGGGCTGTGCCTCGCGTCATGGTGGGATCAGCAGCTCAACTGGCAACATTTGCCTCCGCCAAAGACTGGGTGTCACGTTCCCAGGTAGATGTGACAAACTGTGTGTGTGTGAAGGAACAGTGGCAGTCACTCTGTTAGCCAAGGGCTCATTTAATAATCAAACTTTCCTAACAGTGGCTCAGTCCAAACAGCTGGCTCACGGCTCTGATAGCCGCCATGATCAGCGGCGTGGCCGTGGCGATCACCATGACGCCATTTGACGTCATCAGCACACGTCTCTATAACCAGCCGGTGGATGAATCCCACAGGGTGAGTTCAGGTGGCCTTTTTTCATCTTTTTTTTGCAGAGATCGACTCTGCAGACTGACCGTTTTCTTTGTCTTTGCCTGCACAGCAAAACGACCAGCGTCGGGCTTTCTACATTAAGAAAATGTTAGGATTATTTATTTATTTATTAGAATCAATTGAAAGAATGACCAATAAGCACATTAACTGGAAATCCCATTGATTGTGCAAATGGACGTCAAATGTGCAGTCTCCCATCTGAAACGTTGTATGAGCTTAGCCTGGTTGTGTTGGCGCCTGGGCGGAGCTTAGTTTGATTAAGTCTGCAGATTTGGTGACGCTGGAATTTGAACTCTGTCAAATAACTCCAGCACTGCACGTCATTAAAATGTGTTAGAATTACACTTTGGGAGTTGAAACCAACTCATAAATGTGTCAACCCACATATTTCAACACTTTAATTTTTGCATTGTTCAGGGCCGTCTGTACCACGGATTTTCAGATTGTATGCTGAAAGTGTGCCGAGCGGAGGGCCTGCTGGGGTTGTATAAAGGCATGGGGCCTGTCTTCCTGCGTCTGGCCCCACACACAGTGCTCAGCATGCTGTTCTGGGATCTGATGAGGCAGCAGACAGTGAAGAATAACCAGAGCCATGGAAGAAGCTGAGACTTCCTCGACACCCATGTGTGACTGACTGGACTGAATTTAAAGCAAACGTTCTTTAGTGGGGTGAATTTTCTCCTTCTTTTGCCAAGAGTTCAATAAGAATATTGATACCACTCATGTCTGATCCGTAAATATGAAGGTACAGCCAGCAGCTTGTTCCCTTAGCTCAGCACTAATCCTTCACTAATCACCACATTACACCAGATTGGTGAAATCTGTACCAGTACGAAATTATAATAAACTAATTTGCCATTCTGTGAGAGGAACGGGGAGAGTCTCAGCTGGCTGCCTGGAAACTACTCAAAAATGATGGAACGTAAACACACCGTTTTTGTACCGAATTAATGAAAGATAATGCGTTCATGAGTGAAATTTATTTCCAAGTGTAGATGCTTCCACGTTTGTGCAAATCTAAGCTAACAGGAGCCGTAGCTTCATATTTACTGTGGTAATATATGAGTGTTATCAGTCTCCACATGTAACTGACTTGAAGAAAGTGAATAAGCACATTTTTTTGATATGTTGAACTATTTCTTCTGCTGCAGACTTTTTCTGGATTCTCAAAAAAAAAAAATCGAAAAAAAACCAACAGGTTTTATACATAATGTTTGTAATTCATCACATTTTAACTCCAGTTGCCTTGCGGATCATATGCAAAGAAAGATACCTGATGAGGATGTTTTTGTTTAAAGACATATAAACTACTGATACCCAAACCAAGAATGTCATCTAATTTGATGTTTATTTAAGAAATGTAACCTATGGGTACGCTAAGCCTTTGAACAAAAAAATTAAAATAATAAAAGACATTTTTGTAATGAAATGTGTTTAATATTTTTTGTTTTTGTATCATTTTGAGCACAAATGCCGCATCTTCGGAACACGTGGTATCTTGAATGCATTCTAACTGAGTGTGTGACTTTATTTAGAGAAGCCGCCTGATTGCACTGTTTGCCTTATCTTGACTTTGAGAGGATTTTTGAGCCTCTTTGATCAGGAAATGATCAATCTGACAAAATCACATTTGACCTTTGCAACTGCAGGATGGAGCGCAGTGGGACAATGACCAGCAGGAAGAAATAAAGGGAACGTGACAGTTTAACTTGCAGGAATCAAGCGTTAACTGACCCGCTGTCCCTGATCGGCCTCTTGGATTAAAGTAGCATGAGGGAGAGACAAATATAAAACAATGTTTCCCCCCTTCTCTTGGATCCTCGGAACACCTTTTGATTCAAACTCAGTAGACAGTTGTTTTCAAGGTGAGTTTATATTGTTCCTTCAATGCCAATAAAAAACTAAAGTTGATACCTGGCTGCTTTACATGTTGTTTGCTGTGTTTTTCGTGTCTAAAGGTCTGGTGGGTGCATGTGGAATATCAGTGCTGTACAATCTGCTGAGAGTTTACCACTTTGTTCAAACATGCAGGTGAGTTTATTCTGTAAAACCTATAAAAGTTCCCTTACATCACACATGTCAACCCCAGGGCCCACTGGCCACATCCGGCCCATAGTACAAGTATATCTTGCCCGCAAGATAAAATATTTCTATCATATTTGGATTGCCATGGTATAACACAAACATTTATTGGTTCAAACTTTTACACATGTTCACCTGATTTAAAATATTTTCATTTTGTTTGATTAGGTTTTTAATGAAAAACAGAAGTGTAGTTTTTCTCTAAATGCATTTTAGTTTTCTTATCTGTCCATTGCTAAATATTGACCTTGTTCGACCTTCGTTCTAGACCCAGATTTTACCTCCGCCGCCCCCCCTGGGAGTGTGACACCCCTGCTCTACCAGAATAAAATTTACACACACATACTAATGAATGTCTTACATAGAATCTGCAGAAAACAAACTAAAATTAGCTTATTGCTTCAGAATACGAAATCATTTTATATGAAAATGCAATATCTTTAATTCCACAGGTTTAGCTGCTGGATACTTTTCTTCTTCACTGTAAGAAGATACAGACTGTTTTCTACACTGAACTTGCATTGGCTTATAAACTCTTGGTGACTTCATAAATAAAGCTCAAAACTTTGTGTCTTAAAATCAGATTTTATCTGAGCACAAACAAAGTTTACACTTCAGATTCTATATATCATCTCGCCCTCTGTGATTCTGAAGTGAAAGGGAACAGAGGCCATCCTCACCTGGCAGTCCTCCGAGAGGGAGCTGGAGATCAGCTCTCCAGTTCTGGAGCCTGGCAGTCCTCCTGTCTCTGGTGGGCTCCAGGGTTTCCTCTCTGATAGTGCTGGAGTTTTCTCTCCGAGCTGTCTCTGCCTGGCTGTCGGCGGGCCCGGTGAGTCCTTCAAACATCTGTGGATTCAACATTCAAACACAGTGGATCACAGATCCCTCAGACCCTGATCTCACCCTCCTTCGATCATTCTCATCCTGTCTGTCTGAACCCAGGATGCCAATGGCAGAGCCCTGGATCTGCTCCTCCTCCAGTGTCAGTTCTCCCTGGGTTGCAGCCTCACCTGTACTCTGGACTTCCTCCATCAGGGGGCTCCACACAGCTTCCTCAGCCTGTCTTTGGTGGCCGCTCTCAGCTGGGTGCTGGCAAGCGTCAGCCACAGCCTGTGGAGCCATGTGGCTCGGCTGTACCCACTACACAGCACAGAGTGTTACTGTGGGAAATGCATCACCCTGCTGACCTCTGGACACGCCATGCTGGCTTCACTGCAAAGAGTGACTGTCTTGGCCTTTGCTATAGGAGCTGTGGCTTCCAGCGCCACCGTTTATGGCCACTTCCTGTCCCAGAAGGATGCTTTCAAGTTTTGGACTCCATTGACACTTTGCTACACTATGCTGGTGGTCTACAACCAAGGTACATTTTCAGGCAAATTTTGGAGTAATAATAATAATTTTGGTAATATAATGGGAGGCTAAACATGAAAAACCACAGTGGCATAGCTTAAGCGGAGAAGAAGGAAAGACCTAAAAAATAACAATTTCAAAATCATGTGAGACACAGCCAACCAATAAGATATAAATAAAGCTTTTAGGATTACCATGTCACGTTTTTCATGTTGCACAGAGGATCAGAACCGGCAGACTGGCACAGAGGCCCTGTTCCACACGGTGGTGCTGAGACTGGGAGGCATACTGGTGCTCATGCTGACCATGGGTGGCTGGTCTGACGTCCTCCATGTCCTCATGGCTTTTCTGGGTGAGGCCGTCTGCCTGCTGCCCTGTCAGGACCTGCTGCAGGCTGTGCTGAAAGGTCTGTGTCAATCACCTCTTTCATTTATCTGTAATTCACTATCACATGTGACCATTTTCCTTTTGTAACTCCTTCATAATGACAGGACTGTGAAAATTGCAATAAGGTGGCATTTAATGGTCACCCTTCATTTTTAGGACGATGACACAGCTTTGACTGACTCCAGTTCCAAAACAAGGGAAAACACACGGAAAACATGACAAGAGGATAGTTGATGGTTATTGGAGATTTCCATTCGAGAGCAGTGCCTTCCTCCGGTGACGAACGAGCTACTTCACGTCATTAATAAAGAAATGAACACCTTTATTGAGTCTTGATTTAAAACAGTAGGAGAAAATAAAATGTTTTGCGCCGTATAGCAGCTCAATGTAAATCTGATTCATGCAGCCAGTAATGTTGCTCCAATAGGGCCCTGTTTCATGTGATGGAAGACAAATACATTGAAAATTTAAAATGGGTTATCAAGTTGCATGCCAAAGATTTAATTTTACGGATTATATTTTCCTGCAGTAATGCAGCATGTTTATTCCAAATTATACCAAAAATGGAACAACTGATGACCGCTTTTTAGAAGCAGACGAGGCTTTGACCAGCAGAGGACGAAGTTGGTCAAAATGGAATTTAAACAAGTATGTGTCTCCAGGCTGTCGGCAGTGGAATGTATCTAATTGTTGTACTTGAGGATCTTATTTGGTGAATTTTCATTCATTCAGCAGATCGGATATTCCACACAACCACTTTTAGAGAGAAGTTGTCTTTATGAGTAAAACTTGATGAACAGCGGGGAAATCGGTGCGGAGGGTGTGCAAGTTTAGAGGCCACATGGTCGTTCTTGGTAAAACTGAAACTGACCCTCACTGACTATTGAAAGAGGCACGCCGAAGTTTTACACACACACAGATCAGTTCACTTGTAGGCAGAAGCGTCGCTCAGCCTGTGAAAATGATTTCATGTGTAATTATGTAATTGGAAATTACATAATCCAGCTACTCTGGTCGGGTATCTTGGAGACGTATGAAAAAACAACCCTGAGGAGGTTTCAGTGATTTTATCATTGTGATTTCAGCTTGGGCTCAAGACTCTTTACAGAAAGACTGCATTATAAACCGGAGGAATGTTGTACAAAAATTAACATTTAGGACACATGTGGGTCTGATGAAAGACACTACTCAGGTGAGCGGTGACTAAAAGTTTGGGAACAAAAGCATATCTTCTCTCACTTTTATTTTCACCATTCAATTTTCTAATCTGTCTCTGCTGAAGGACTCAATGCTTACATGAATCTTATTCCCACTTGGGGAACATTTGTGTAAAGTGTTACTATTTCTCATTGGGGAGTCTTGTTTCGACCCCTGTCGATGTTTACAATTAGGAAGAATATAAAACAGTTGCATTTTGAACAATGTAAATGTCGCCGTTTTTGCCATCAGTTGTACTTCCTGTTCATTTCCCCCCCTCATTCTCTCGCCATCGTTGCCCTGCTCACCCAACTTGAGGACTGCGGCGAGGAAGCATACTGTGATGTTTGTGATTAAACTGAAAGTTACAGAGACAGTGAAAAGGTTCACAGGGTTTAATGAGGATTTTGGCTTTTGAGGGGGGCGGAGCATGGAGTTGTGGGGATTGTGTCATCTGTAGGCATGCTCCCTCCTGCAACTGTGACTTCACTGCAGCATTCCTTTCCACAGAGCTGGAACAACAGAGACCCCTATCAAACTCCTCATCTCCTGTTCGCCTCCTCTCACACATTCCTGCGTCAGACTGACACACATCGATCGGGAAGGTCTCACCCCACATTTGGATCCTCGCTTCATCCTCCCTTTTTGACTCTTAGGTGGGGGGGGCTGCTCCTCTCATGAGTTCAGCTCCGGAAAACCATAATATTGTTGCTGATCAGCAGACCTGATATTGCTTAGACTCACTCTGGGGGAGAGCAGCAAACACAACACGACAGCTTTTGTTATTGCTGCCCCCCTCCTCTCCCAAAACACTAATACATGTATGTCCTCTTGGACCAAGCCCCGATTCACTGTAACACTGCTGCTCCTCTGCAGTCTAACAGAGACGCTTCACCAGGAGAGAATTAAGCAACATTTTTATCAGTGAGGCACAAATGAAAGCTATGTCTTGCGACACTGATAGTGAGTCAAGTGATATAATGTAGTGGGGGAAGGGAAAAAAGGAGAGAGGGAAAGGGGAAAAAAAGAGGGCAGACTCAAGAGGGAGGTAGGGAAAATAAAGCTGACAGAACAATAAGGCAGAGCTGCACGGGAGAGAGAAAGAGGACAGCTGGAGATACAGAGAGCTGCAGGATAAGGATAAGGCAGGTACAGTCACATCCTGCTGGCATGCAGACAGATAAAGAAGTGGGAGGCAGCCGCACGTGTCTCTGCTTCTCTATTTAAGGTCGAAAACCTCAAAAGTTACTTAATTTTACTTTTTTTTTTTTTTTTTTTTGCATTTCTAAGTGTCAGACTGTTTGCTTTTGCTTAGATTGCACAACTGCTGCATGCCTTTCCTTGTGTCTGTGTGCACACAGGGCCAATGTGTGTGCGCACTTCCTGCCAAGTTTTCATAGTAGATGAATGTGTCATGTTTTTTAGCGCACTTTGCCCGAGATTAACTGTTCACCTTTTACGGTTGTGAGGGAGGTGGTATTGTCATTCAGCCAGAGAAGGAGGAGGGGTCGTAGATGAGAGTTGTCGGGGAGGGAGGTGCAGAAGGAAAAGGAGTGGCCTTCTGCTGATAGTCGCGCTCTCATTACCGGAGTAAAGCCTTCTTTCTGTGGCGGCTTCCAGGAGGGAAAACAAAACCAGAAGTTGGAAATAGAGAACAGGGAAGGAGAAAGAGTCTTCAAACCTCAGTTTTTGCCAGGTATGTAATGGCAGCTTACAGCTCGGGTGGGAGAGTTCAAAGATCATTTTCATTTGTGTTTTCTGCCTCTAAAGTCATTCATTTTGGGTAATGAGAGCTATGAGTGTGGGAATGTAGCTGTTCAAAGTTAACTAAGAGGGTGTATACACTTAACATTTATTGAGATGTTTCATTCCTACATTCCAGTGCTCCATAAAACAATCAAGTATGGTGGACAATGGAGGCAACCTTGAGTTTTTAATTGTTCTGTCTTCTTTTTAGGCTGTTTGGGCTGTTATATAGTCATGGCATCAGCAGCTCCACAAAAAAGGATGGTGTCCTCTTTCTTCATCACTCTGGCGTCTCCTCATCGAGCCACAGTGACACAGCAGCAGCAGCCCCCGCTCCAAGCCCACAGCGCCTCGGCCAGTGACATCCAACACACCGCTGTACGAGTCAGTCCAAGCGCCAGTGTCCCCTCCCTCAGACGCAAGAAAGAAGACCACTCACAGGCTGACCCTAATGGCAGCTCAGATGGCAAAGGACGGACTCGCGCAGGGGTCTCAGCGAAGGCTTTGCCCCCTCAGAACCCAAAACCCGTCGAGGCTGGGCCCAGCCGAGGAAAACTGCAAGAGGACAATAAAGGTGCTGCAGGTGTTCATGATGTGTTGGGATCTATAGGATTTGACATAAAATAGTACACTGAGAAAAACGTACATTTCCTGACATAGATTCAGAAATCCTGTCAGGGCCTGGCTGACCTTTGGAATGTTTCAGTGACCCTGTTTCATTAGTCAGGTTATTATTCACTTTGTGGGATGGTGGAAAAAATCGAACCATACACACATATACCATAAGTTGCTGCTCTTTTTGGGGTCAGACCCCGATACCAAAGCTATTACATCGCTTTCTTTATCTTTAGTACAAGATGCCTGATGTTCTTTAAAGGTGTTTTTAAAGAGTTTTTAGAAGGACTGCAGTGTATATGAACACAGCTCTTTGCAGCCCTTTGTGGTTCCAGACGAAGCTGTGTGACGCCTCAGGTGGTTACTCGACTCAGTGCCTGCAAGGTCTCACAACCACAAGTTTGACATGACTTGTGGTCTTTCCAGACCTCTCTGCCCCTAGCAAAACATGCCCAAAATGCAGACTGAACTGCCAGTAGATGAGTTGCATTGTGTATAATAGAGGAATCATGTTTTGTCAATGAGGATGAATGTGTTGAATCAAAAAGTTGAGAGTTTTTTTTATATTTTGTAGGTTTATTATGTTATTGTGAATTTCAGGACATTTCAGTGTTTAAAAGAAACTTAAAGCCTGAGCTACTCCTACTGTGTAAGTTACAAAAAGTGACTTTTTTTTTCTTGCCAAAAACAGAGCTTTTCCCTCCTCTTCGTCCTGCCGCTGCACCGATTTCACCTCTCGGAACGTTGTTCCCCGAGGAACCGGCCCTTCCGCCATCTCCTCTATCTCCTGCTCAGACACCTCAGTCCCACCCTCTGACCCCAGGCCAGCGGCCAGTTTACAACAGAGAGGTATGCAGACTTGCAAATTTTACATACATGTATACATCACTTTTTTTTACGTGTGCCACTGCCAATGACTAATTCAATATGATCTACACTTTCCTGACTAAATATCTCTTTAGAAGTTTAGAAGTTGAGAAGTTGAGTCATTTTGTCCCACAGTGAAGTATTACTTTCCATGAGCTTTACAGATAGCCTGCTATTATGCAGTTGATTCCTGCAAAACACATTATGAAGGTAAAACTCAGTTGGCAAAATGGTGATTAAAACTTAATGAACTAACATCTGTGTAGAGACTTGAAGCCCTGTCTCTGCAGAAACAATCCAAGTACACATCAGGAAAGTGGGCTGAGTTACAACAGGTGGTCTGATAATATACAGACAAGAGCTTTTTTTATACTGTGTATGCATCTCATTCTACAGTGTGTGCCTACGCAATCTTTATCAATTTTCAATGTTTTATATATTTATTGTTTTAATGAGATGGTTTAACGAGTATACACAAAATGTATTACACATATCACATTTTTTAAACTAATCCTTTCAAGTTTAGGAACATTCTGCAGAGTTGGGGCTTCTAGGAGTTGGCTTCCTGTATTTTTGTTTTATCATTTAATCCAAAATATTACTATCATGGAGTGACAATCTCCCTGATGATTCAGCATAATTTTAACAAACACACGTTAGAGCAGAAAAGATTGTCGGTGCTCACCACTTATAATTTTGAAAAATAATCTAAATCTGTGTGGCAAGTTAAAAGTTAAAAACAGTGATGAAAGGTGCATTAACAAAACTGTTGAATGACTCTCATCATTCAGACTGTAAAGACACTAAAAGTTCAGTTGTATGTTGACAGTGTGCATTGCATTTAAGGTGGAAAGAAGCACATCACCTAGTGGGTTAAGTCAAGATGAACAGTCCCACGGGATCCATAAAAATGACCAAGACATGAGCAGGGACAGTAAAGGTAACTTGGTCTCTATTTCCACACTCACCATTTAGACCTTAAACAGCTATGTCACATATTGTGACATTTGCTGTTTCTGTACGTTGCAGAGGTGTGCGGCTTTTGCCGGAAACCCGTGGCTCTCTCTGAACCTGCGATCGAGGCCTTAAACAGGACTTACCATGACAGCTGCTTCCAGTGCAGA
>KV751324.1:20580346-20596985 GCA_001698575.1 Mola mola | reverse complement strand
TGAACCTCTCACTTCTACTTCTGTGATCCAATCTTTGGCCAAGGACTTTCCTCCACCAGAACAGAAATGTGTTGCATCAAATCCAGCACCTGTTTCCTGTGCCCCTGTTTCTTTCACAAAGGAAGAAGTAAAAGAAAATGAAACTTTACTTGTGATCAACCCACTAATTGAGACATCACCTGTTTCTGAAACGTCAGCAGTAGCAGCAGCTGAACCCATTTACTCAGTGGATAAATGTAAACTTTCTCCATCTGAAGGGCAATTAAATATTGTTGCAGAAGATGTAAAACTTACTCCTACAGAAAAATCATGTAGTCGTGATTCTCATGAGTTTCTCAGCATTTCAGAAGCCGAAGATCCTGAGATAGCACAACCAGACATGCCTGAGGTCACTAGTCCCATGCCAGTTATTCTTACAGAAGAAGCAGATATTGTCAAGAAAGAGATCCATTCCACTTGTAAAGAGACAGCAGAGCCTGAGGAGGAGAAGAAACTTCCAATTAGTAAAGGGCAGATGCCTGTCGATAATGACCAAACTAATGAACCAGTCTCATCTCAGAAAGAGCATAAAACAAAAGAGATGAAAAATAAAAAGGGCAAACAATCACCTGCCCAAGTTGCTCCAGTTTCCGTCATGCCTACTGCTGGTTCTGAGAAACAAGCAACACGTAAGAGTGAGCGGATTGACAAAGAGAAACTGAAACGTGGATCATCCCCGAGAGCTGAGTTGAGGTCCACTGGCAAATCTCCTATTCATGGATCAGATCCTGATATAGTGGAGCAGCAGAGCATACCATTACACAGAGCAAGACGAAGAAATGTTAAATCTGTGTACGCAACCCCAGTTGAAGATGATGCACCAGCTCGTTCTGGAAAAGAAATAACAGAGTCACCCCGCTCTGCACGAAAGCGAGGTACAGACAAAGATGTAACACAACAAAATATTGAACAGGATCCACCTGCTCCAGCCCCTGCAGCAAAACGAGGCCGGCCTCCCAAGAATCGCAAACAAACTGATGATAGCTCAGCAGTCAAGGTAGAAAAATCTAAAATGGACAATAAAGACACAGACTCAAATGAATCTGAAAGTGGTGAAAGAATTCCAAGAATGTCAAAAGGAAAACCATCACCTCATGGCACAAAGGGTTCATCTAATCAGACATCTACAATGTCAGTATCCGGATCGATAAGGAAGGGAGACAAAACTGAAGCTGCTGAGGATTATGATCAGGAAATGGATTTTGCCGATGAATATTCCGTGGCTTTGCAAGATTTATCAGGTTCATGCAAAGAAGATCCAGCAGTAAAAGTTGACCAAAAGAAAGAGAAACAAGACAGAGAACTAGACAGAGATGATATTCTTAATGAAAAACCTTGTGAGGCTAAATCGAATGGGAAAGAAACGGATTCCCCAGTCTTAGAGGAGAAACCCAGCATGGAAAAAGACAGGATTGTTAAAGGAAAAACTAAGTTGACGAGGATTCAGAAATCCCCTGTTCTCAAAAACCTCAAAATCCGACTAAATGTCACAGAAGTGAAAGATCTTCTTCAGTTGGGAGATGATGAGGTTGGAAATCAAGAGGATTCTGCAAAGAAATTAGGACCCAATGAACACAGTGATGGTTCAAAGTGTACTAACGCTGCCAGAGGAGGCTTTAACAGCGAAGAAAAGGAAAATACCACTGTGGAAACTCCAAAAAGCTTAATTTCACAGGAGCTAGAATTAGAGCAGGCTGTGGAGAACATAGCTAAACTCACAGATCCAGCTTTTCCAACAGAACCTCCAGTACCACCTGTCCCACCCACAGAAGTAAAAAGTGACACAGAGCAAGAAAAGCCTTCTAATTCTGCCAGTGAAACAGAACTTATGGCTGCTATTGACTCAATAACTGCTGAGGAAGCTACAGTATCTTTAAACCAAGCACCTCCAGCAAATGCAGATGTGGGTTCAGAACCTGAGTTGCAAGACTATAATCAGCCTGCCAAGGAGGAAGAACTTGCAGAAAATATACCTGTTGTGCAAGAGGAGCCTGTCTTCTCGACAACACCTAAAAAGGGCACCAAGGGAAGACCGAAAACACCTAAACGTCCTAAAAACCAAAAACAAGCAAAAAAAGACATGAAGGACGTACAAATATTAGGTGAGGAATTGGCAACTCCTTTAACAGATAGCACAGATTCCAGTGTAAAGACTGTTCCTGAAACAACTCCATCAACTGTTATTACTCCTACTACATGGAAGTCAGAACCTGAGCCTTCAGCTGCAAAGGCTACAGATATAAATGCAGAGCCAGAGTCATCTTCTGAAGAACACATTCAACAGCTTAAATCTGTTAACCCCCAGTCTAAGAGTCCAGTTTGCCCCAAACCACAACAGGTACCACCTGAATGCATTACCCCTTCCCCAGCTCCACTAGTCAACAGGCCAAATATCAGATCCATTCCACTGACCCATCAGACAATCAGAAATCCTGTTTCTCCACCCGATTGGCGCCGTCAGTCCAAAGACACAGGAGTCTCCGCTTCACCTGTCATGATGGTGGCATCCAAGGAAAACCAGCCATTACCCTCAGACTCTGATAACATGGATATTGACCATGGCACAAGTGATTTGAGACAGATTCTTATGAAACACAAAAATATGTCATTGCCAGGCAGTAGTTCTATTGCTAGTAACCTGCTCACCATGAGAGATCAAAACCCCTCTGAAAGTAATATTTCATCAGCTGTTGTGCAAAGTAAGTCACCACTACCTGATGGTAGAGTGCCAGCTCATTCAGCTCCATCTATTGTTCGACCGGCAGCATCACTACCATCTCCTGAGACAAAGTCTGTGATCTCTGTTATTGCATCCACAGCAACATCTGTTATCAGTCGTGTTTGCAACCCTCCTGAGACTGAGGACAAAGTAAACATGAACATTTCAAATCCCTGTGTGGATATGACTCTACCCAAACCAACCTATAGGTCCAACAAAGATGATGCCGTGTCATACCATGGCTCATCTGTTGGTGAGGATGGGGGAAATGCTGCTCGCTTCATTGTTGACAGTCCCAACCTTGGCACCGGATCTTGCCCAGGTCTTAGAGTGAATACATCTGAAGGAGTGGTAGTATTGAGCCACTCAGGCCAGAAAACTGAGGGACCACAGAGGATTAGTGCAAAAATAAGCCAGATCCCACCTGCAACCGCAGGTGACATAGAATCTCAGCAGTTGGTATCAATTCCCCAGATAAAACAGGAAATGTATGGTCATTCACATTCAGGGCTTCAAAAGGGGCCTTCATCACAGTCAGATCATGGGCATCCTGGTAAGATGCAGTCAAATTTGACCTCTATTAAACAAGAAACCACAGGATTGGAAAAGATGGAATCTGGTTACCAGCCTGGGCCTCAAGGAGTTGTGAAGCGTCTTACACAGGGTAACCAGCAGGTAATGAGTTACCATCAAGAGTACATGTCGATAAAACACCAGAAGAAAATGGAAAGTGTGGATTCTCACAGTACAGAAGGAGCTAAGCCGTCTTGGACCTCAGCCATAAGTCCGGCCATAAGTCCTCATTTGCCCTCTCCTCCTGGCAACCATGTAGGTTTTGTTACAGCGGCTGGTGACAGAGCTCCTTCACATATTAGTGGAGTCAAACAGGAACCACGATCCCCTCGCAAGTCGGGTCACCCGCACTCTCCATTTGCCAAAGTGTCCTCGCCCATAGGCTCCTCATCACCCAAGGGCATACCAGTTATGTTGTCCGCTGGCCTCCCTGCCATGCAACAGTATATACCAGGAGTACATCATCCAGAACAGTCAGTTATAATGCCACCTCACAGTGTGCCTGGAGGCTTGGGACGAATGTCTCCTCACCGTGTTACCCAATCAATCCCAGTGGGGCACCTGGTTCAAGGAGACGTTCGGGTTAATACACCACCACTTTCTGTAATGAGCTATGGGATGCATAGTGAGTCTCTTGCCTCTCCTTGGTCTAGCACCATGCAGCCACGGCCCACCTCACCCCAAGCTGTTGGCAGAGACAAAGTTCTCAAGGTAAACCCCAGTTCTTTGAGGAGTCACGAGGGCGAACAAGAAGAAACCAGACGCTTCCACCAGCCTTCAGGAAGACAGTCTGCTACACAGCTAAAACAAGAGACTATGCCTTCAGATCCTCGTGGGCCATTGCGTAATAGTGTCCAGTTAGAAACTTACATGGCACAAAGAGATATGCGTGTGCTTTTGCACCAACAGGGAGATCGTTTGGCTCCAGACCCTCACTCTGGACACATTCAAGAGACTCTCCCCTCCTCCTCAGCACCTTCCAGTCTGCCCTTATCCTTGTCTCCTCGGGCGCCTGTTTTGCCTAAAGGTGTGTCAGATAAAGAAATGACAAAACCATTGGAGACAAAGAGGCCACACTCTCCTCTTTCTAAAGAAGGAATGATGGGGATCCGTCAATCTGGGCAAGCTATGGCATCTCCCCAAAGAGTTCAGCTCATAACAGCAGGACCTAGTGGTTCATTCCCAGAATACACAGGGATGTACACAAACCCAAGAAGCATCCATTCTCAGATACCAGAGACTTCTCCTGTTGGTATTAACCAGCCACCACTGAGTGTCACACCAACCATGGTGAGTTCAGTTATTGACATTCGTAAATATTGGTTACACTTAGCCAATGTAGTCCAATGCAACAGTCCTACAGTGATTCTTACCTTCAAGAAGATTACAATGTTTTGTTTGTGTTCAAACTATTTCAGGAAAGACATTAATTTAACTTAATGGTCCTTTTAAGAGCTGTACTTTATTGTATTCAATTGTTTACATATAACTAAGATGATATTCTAATGTCCAGTTTACCTTTTATTAATTTAGATAATGTTGACAGTGATTCAGCAGTCAACTTGGTGTGTATTCAAGTGTTGGTTTTCTGTATTTTTCTTGAATCCTTAGGGTGCAGAGCTCCAGTCAAAACCAGATTGCAAGATGACACAGCCTGTTAACATGGTGCAGTTGCTTACGGTAAGACCAACTTATCGTGACAATTCAAATTGTATTCATTTTTGTTGAACAAGAACACTTCGCCTGACATGTCTTTTTTTTGTCTCATACTTTTAAATAGAAATACCCCATTGTATGGCAAGGACTGCTAGCACTGAAGAATGACACAGCTGCAGTTCAGTTGCATTTTGTCTGTGGCAACAAAGCTTTGGCTCATCGATCACTGCCCCTGCAAGAAGGGGGCACATTGCTTAGGATTGTCCAGAGAATGAGACTAGAGGCTTCACAACTGGAGAGTGTAGCTCGAAGAATGACAGTATGTCTTTTTTTCTATTATCCCCATTGAAACATTTTTGGTTTTTCATTAAATGTACTCTCTTAAAATCCCCTTATTTTTTTCCCTTGACAGGGGGACAGCGACTTCTGTCTTCTCCTTGCTCTGCCTTGTGGACGAGATCAAGACGATGTCCTTAACCAAACTCAAGCTCTTAAGGCTGCTTTTATCAACTACTTGCAGACAAAGTTGGCAGCGGGTATCATCAATATCCCCAACCCAGGTTCCAATCAGGTGAGACACAATTGTTGTATTAGGATTTGGTATGTTTTCATTCTTTTGTTTGATTATTTGTTTCTTTAAATTAATTGAACTTTTACATATCATCCATCCACTCTGCAGTCACCGAACCAGAATAATTCTGTTTCAGAAAGCCTTTTCAAAAGTTGATAGCTTTGAAACACAGACTTGAGACATCAGGTAGGAAATTCAGTTTAGAATAATAATAAAGAATATAACATGAAAATGGAAACTACAAGCAGTGTTAAACAAGACCGTGGCTTGAGGCAACTGTAAATGAAAAAAGGCAGATCTAGAGATTTGTTTTATGTGGGAGTCAAAGGACAGATCCTGATCAAAGACAACTCCCAGATTTCTTACAGTGCTATCAAAAGTTAAGGAGATGTCGTCCATGTCCAGAATTACAATGTCATTCAATAATTTATTTCAAAGTTATTGTATGCATTGAGACCTGTGATGATTAAAAGACAGTATATAATCAAGTCATTTCCTGTTGCCACTAGGTGGTGTAATGGCTGATTATTGTGACATAGATGTCTTCAGGGTGGGACCATTATCTATCTTCAGAAGTTTGGTGAAGGTTGGATCAAATACAAGGAAATGGGAACAATATATTTCTTATGGCGAGACATCAACATTCACCACGCTGCCAATGCCACACGCCTTGACGAAAACTCGAAAGCTCTGCAATCTAACACAATGTCTAATATAGGTTCAGCCAAAATTTATATGATTTGACAAATTGTCTCAGAGGAGTTCGTTTTAAAAGACTACTTGAAAATGGCCAAAAATGCACAGGAAGTAAATTACAAATCAAAATGGCCAACTTCCTGTTAGGTTTAGGTCATGGGTCCAAGAGGCTTTTTTGTACATCTCCATGTGATACACAATCCTGCCATATTTCATACACGTAGGTCAAACATAGTACTTTTCAAGGAGCGCCACAGAGCCATATTGCCACCTGTAATCCTGAAATGTATTTCTCACTGATATGGCCATTGTAGCACATTCTGTGAGCCTTCAAGCACATTAACATCGTCACAATGTCTAATATAGACGCGTTCATTCTGAAAGACCCCTTGGGGATGGCCAAAAACGTGGGAAAATGAAACTTGAAATCAAAATGGCAGGCTTCCTGTTGGAGTAAAGGCATAGGCGCAAAAGAGTTTTTGTTTTTATTAACTTGTGAAACGTGTACCAAGTTTAATGCATCTCTTTAAAAAAGAAAAGGTGTTGTATACGTTGAAGTTTTCTAGGGGGCACTCCAGAGCCTTATTTGTTGACTTATCTATGAAACCCCTGTCAGACACTGATTTTCACTAGAGTTGAAGCACATGCACAAATCCAGGACTTCAGTATGTGTTTAGGCCCTCAAAAGTGCGATCAGAGTCTGACAAAAATAAGAATCTGAGCAAATTCACTAGGTCCTTGCACTGCTTTCGGTGCTCAGGCCCTAATTATTACACTAAAGAACAGTAACAGCTGGCAAACCAATCACAACCCAGTCAGTTAAAAGTTAGGGCACACTCACACTGGGCTGTCCGAACTATGCCCAAGCATTTTTCACGCAAAGTCCTGATTGTTTGACTAGCTAGAGCGCAGCACACTTCCTTGGTTCCAATGTTGGAAGAGGTGTGCTTCAGCAATGTACGGTTGCTCATGCACAAGCGCAAGCACACGTAATGCAACGCAGATTACAATATAGCCTCCCTCACCTACTGCTGTCTCCTCAAAAATCAATGATCGCATTGCATAAATTGATAAATCTGGATGGTAAAAAACAACTGGCCCAAGTGTGAATGCACCCTTAATTTAAAATCTTAGTACTTGACTTAAATTTAAGTGTCTCCCAAGTGGAGTTCATGTCAAGTGGCCATCAATTTGACACGCTTATTTTCAGTGTAGCCATGAAGGGGAACCCTCATGAAGGATCTGACACTTGTAATGCTGGTTCAGCCTGAGGGAAGGCAAAACCTGAAAACTAACCTGACCATTTCCTTTCTTTTTTTCCCTGTTTTTCCAGCCTGCCTATGTGCTACAGATTTTCCCACCGTGCGAATTTTCAGAGAGCCACTTATCCCAGCTCGCCCCTGATCTTCTCAGCAGGATCTCGAGCATCTCACCACACCTCATGATTGTCATCACCTCTGTGTAGCCTTCACTCCTGGGAAATATCCTATCAATGGATGTTCTTGCTAATGAGCCTCAGGAAACCAGAGGAATATGAGAATTTTTTCCCGGACACATTGGAAATGTTTAGGATGTACCCTGTTAACTTTTTGCTTTTTGTCCCCTCATTTCTTTTTTCTTTTTTGTCACTCTGGTATTTTTGTCCTTCTCAAAAGAACTCAGGGATGGACCAAACCAGAATCAGTCTTATTTGACCATTTTTCTGCTGTACTTCTATTTATTGGAGTTTTATTTTAATGTTTGGTGATGCTCTGACGAAAAATCAGGATGTTTGATGAACAAGAATGAGTGACGATCTGGGTGGCCTTTTCCTTTCATCTGTCTTTTAATGATTGTCACATTAATTTTTTTTCTCGAGGATAATAGATGCCATTGTATCACAATGGCTAAAAAGATATTACAGCATATAATTATGTACGGACATCCTCGCCCAAGTTTTCTTTAGTGGAGAAAGAATTGTAAAACATGGTAGACCCTGTAGAGGACCACGTTTGTTTTACAGCTCCTTTAATTCCACCAGCCCTGTTCATCTTCTCACACTACTGAAGCAGTTACACCTGCTTTTGCATTGAACAAGTAACAATATGATTTGGGAGTTCTTTGGGATTTTTTTTGAATACAGGACATTGTAAATATTTTAAATATTTAAACTTTGACAATGAAACTTGGACAACTATGACAGACTTGAACTCTGGGACATACAGAACACGGAGTGTGGAAATTTAGATGGATATCTTAGATTTTTGGGTGTAAATACTTTAACAGAAGAAGGTTGGCAAACTCTACTGTTGAGTCTGCTGATGGCACTTCATATTTTGTAACTCAAATAAAACAAACTCCAGAAAACTTGAATATTTAAGATATAATCCTTTATTTTTTTGTGTTGCTTGGTAAAAATATTGATTAGAAACTTTGATGTGGCATTCATTCATCACTCATTTAATTGCTCGAGACATGACATTTAAACCTGGTTGAGCCCAACTCTGCTGTCTACAAATGGGAAAAATGCAGCACTTTATATTAAGATATTGACCAACACAATATTAACAAATTAACATGAATTGTGTGCCTATGGACAACAATTGTAAAACCTTTTGCACATAATTTGGAAACCGAAAGATATTTTGGTTTCATCAGTTGTTCACATATGAAAGAGTTGTAATTACTGGCTGTTTAGTTCCAATATATTTGAATTTGGTGTGTCATTGTTTTTCTAAAGCCTCACAAGATTTGAACAATTTACTTTATAACTTAAAATAAGCTACAAGAGGACCAATTTTGCACAAAGTCTATTAGTCTTGGAGAAGGATGCCTTTTGTGGCTCCCAAGGAAGCTGCATGAATGACTTGTCTTGTCCCTCAGTAGAAGAGAATTCAGCCCCACTGGATGGGGCTGCTACTAGTATAACACCTGGACCTTACCTGGAGTTGTCAGTGGTCATGTGGTACAACAGACATCAAGTTTTGACAAGGAAAAATAGTTCAAACCCTGTAAACACAGCATCTCTGCTTAATTTATATATTTTAACCATTTAACATTATGACCATTTATCAATAGTCTGACTGTAGACACATTGCTGATTAAGTACTCTCTTCAGTTGATGCAAAAAACGATAGACTGATCAAGCAAGCAGGTGCTTTGACTTAGAAAAGCACGTTCAATTTATGTATCAGGAACTGTAAAAAGACGCTGATGAAGGGGTTCATAAACTTGTCGAGTTTTGCCTGTGGTTAAAGGTTCCTGTGCATCTCCAAAATTCAGAATTAATAGGGATTCAGTTTTTTTCATAACTTAGTTAAAAAGTTATTAAGTTATGACAATCAACCAGTGACAGGCCAGTAACTCAACAAGTTCAACTTTCATGTATTCAATATTTGTTGCACCAAGAATTTATTGTTTTTGTCTTTTTGTTTTAATTTAAATGATTATTGCTTATACGGTTACGGTGAAATATTTTAATATTTTTAGATTTTTTTAAAAAATTTTTTTTAGCTGTGGGCCAGAATTATCAGGATTGAAATGGTAAAATGCTTAATTTGGTTCATCTGTAATGAGTCTAGAATATGATTACTAATCATTTTTGTAAATAACCGACGACAAATCCCCATATTCTAATTTTTTGGAGATACACTTGTGCATTATATGTGCATCCTCTGCACAGTCCTCACAACACTGGCCTCTCCCTGGTTGCTTAGCAGAACTCACTTCTGCTATCAATGAGGTATATTAGGGTGAACTCTCACTGCTGTCCAGATCCAGTCTGGATAATCATCAGGACTGTCGCACATACAGCTTAATCTTATTCACAAACTAAACATTTCTAACAAAGCACATTTCACTTAATATTAAATGGCTGTCTCTATGTTACATTTACCTCCAAGGGAAGAAAGTCTTGTTACCTGTGCTGTCACTATGTTTTCACTAATAGGACATTTTACTTTCTAGTGTTTGAGATCAACACTGGAGCCAAACAGCGCCACCAGCTGGTCTTCATACTGAGAAATGTTCCTCTTCATGATGTCCATACAAGGTCCCAGCAAACGCTCAAATGCCTGAATGTCGATTACTGAAAGAAACAGACAGTGAAACAAGATAAACATCCCATTGCAGTGCTTGTTTTCCTGCATAACAGATGGTGGATGCACTTATCCAAACAAGAGTGCCCCCCACTGATACTATCGTGGTACACTTCAGACTCAACAAATGTCCTTAAACAAACTGCTTCAGGACAAATGTGATATTTGGTCAATTTTTGTGCTTCTTGACTCCGACTGTTACTGTTGCCTCGCATGATGAGCTGACTGTTGGTAACATAAGAGAAGAAAACAGGGAAAGCTTCCCTGTGTAAAACAAATAGGTGTACCTAAACATTTGGTTTCTCCCACAGCATAAACTGAGGCTGCACGAGGTTTGTTGGTGACCAGCGCCAGCTCCCCAAAATATTGGCCCCTCGTGCAACGAGCCACTTCCACCTCCGCGTCCTGCAGGGCCGCCATCGTCTGCAACACACATGCATGAGCATGAGCACGAGTCCAGGCTTTCACCTGCCAGGATCAATGAACCAAACTGAAAGGTTATATTTGTCAACGTCAGAGGGAAAACAAAAGGTCACATTTCCATATAAAAGAGCAAGCAATAAAGATATTCACATATTAGCCGAACACTTACTTTGCTTTTTATCATTATTTTTGCCTCCCCTGACTCCACGATGTAGAAGCAGTCGGCCTCCTCCCCCTGCAAGCACAAAACGCGGGGAAAACTCTCTCACGTCCAGTCCATCATTGGTTTATAAGAAAAGCCAGAGGTCCAAACATCAGCACAAGTGTACCTGAGTTATTATGCGCTCCCCATCTTTGAACGCTCGGACTCCCAAAACATCCACGATCTTCATCCTCTCCGAGAGCTGATGAACACATGAATAAGCATGAGGACACAACAAAATGCCAGATGATCAGATGGGGGTGACTGCAGGTGCGCCTCACTGCGACTATTTTCTTAAAGCATGAACCTCGAGAGACTTCAGAAGAGGAACACACTCGATGAAGGCCTCGTACATCCTCCTCTTCTTTGCGTTGTTTTTAACAATCAGTCTGTGGAAAGTGGCTCGATCCTTGAAAGAAAAGCAGATTTGATGAACATGATTTCCCACCCCCACACACCCTCAGAGACTCCATTTAACCCCTGCCGGACTCACCAGGGCCCACAGGGCACCCTCCTGGGTTGCCACGATGGTGGCGGCCCGCGGCGTGTTGTACATGAGTGCCAGCTCACCAAAACTGCCCCTGTTGTCGTACTTCCCAACACAAACACGCACGCCATCCTTCTGCACGAAGATATCGTACGCACCCCTGGAGGGGAAGTGACGCACAGGCGGGACAGACGTCAGAGCGATAAAAAGCTCATCAAGTTTCCACATCCGAACAAAACAGCATGAAACCAACTTCTCAATCACGTAGAAGTTGTCTCCGTCGTCTCCTTGGTCGATGATGTGGTGCTGAGGCTTGACCAGTACCTCGAACATGGCGTCCAGAACCTCAGAGAACTGTTCCTGGGGACATCAACAGGGCCAAGTTTACTTGGACAGTAAAACAAAACAAGACAACATAAAAAAATCCCCACATTAATGTTTTATAATATCAGAGCTGGAAGCTGAAATAAAACTAAAAAAATCAGCAAGATAAAAGTTTCAGCAAGAAGCCAGAGAGTGTTTAGTGTGTAAACAGAGTAAACAAGTCATTTGTTTCACCTGTCTATATTATCACTTTTATGAATAACAAGTACGTGTAAATATTTCATTTTCGGGGTGATAAATTGCTTTCAGGTTAGGTTGGGTTTAAGATTATGGTTAAGTTTAGTCAAGTTTTGGTTATGGTGAGGGTAAGTCTCCAGGAAATCCACGTAAATGTGGAGGTGTGAGGGAGCAAGATGTAACCCTGGTCTAGCGTGGCCAGTTGTGTCCAGGAGCGGCATAGGAGTGCCTTCAATCCGCTCACCTGCTCTGCTCAAAACCAAAACAGACCATCCTGGACCACAATCCAGACTTAAGAGGAGGAAAGAAAGAATCGGTTGCAGTGTTGCAGTGCTATTTTCAGAGGAGCTTGTATTTCAACACAGCACGATTACTTAATGTCAGTCAATATATATTAAAGTGACTTTATGACTTCATACAGTAAATATCTTACATATTGCTCCTTCAAATTAAATATTCCTAAATCTGTCCTTTCTTGCTGTTGAAGCTCATTGGTGCTGTTGTACCTGCTCCAGCGTTTTAAACAGTACAATGTGTCGGCAGGCTTCCTGAAGTCTGCGCCGCTGCTCGTCAGTCTTGGGATGCACGACCCGAGGCTCCGTGTCATTGTCTTCGTCATCGTCGGGGTTGTAGGCCTCTGCACAGACTGCGGCGGGACGGACATGGTCAAACAGTGAGCCAGGGTCAGCGTGTATTCATGCTATGCGGCAGTTACTGACCTGAAACTCTGCGGTTGTATTTACTGGTCTTGGACTCTGCAGAGAGAAGGAGGCAGCTGTCAACGCCTCAGATTTCATCATTCAGCCTTTTGGTGGCCAAAGGTCAAAGGTTGAAAAATCAGGTTTTTGGCCATAACCCCGGCAATGATTGGAACCGAGAGGTCCAAATTGTCATTTTGCAGCTGACAGCAATACAGGCGATTAACTTTTGAGCTTTAAAGATCAAATGTCACTGAAAGGTCAATCCTGTTTTGGACATATTTCCAGAGGGAATTGATATAATGAGGTCTAACTGGTGTCATTTAGTAACTATCACAGAGTCATAATCAGCTAACTTCATCTGTCACCCATCAGGTGGCGCCAACATGTGCTCTTTTTCACACCAAATGACCTTGACCTAAAGATCACAAATGAATGTCCAAAACGATCACTAATACCAGTCTGGTGGAAAGGTGAAATAAAAGCTCAGAGAAAAAAAACCCCATCTTTTATTTCTAACAGGAAACGGACAAAATAATGTTCACGTCACTCACTGACAGTGTCTTCTTCTTCCTCGTCATCCTTGTCGGGCTGATTTGATTTGGGTTCAAAGGTTACTCCTTTCTTTGCTGGTTTGGCGCTGGACTTCTTGGCTCTCTGCTCTCTTCTCTGGCCCTCAAGAATTTGAGTAAAATGCTGCACCGCAAACTCGACCAGGTCCGGCGGCCTGCGGCGCAGCACCTCCACAGTGTACCCCTGCAGCAGCTCTCTCAATCCCACCGGGATCTCAACGGCACTCATCCTGCAGGTTCAGAGGTCACCGCCTGACCAGCACCAACTCTCTCTGTGTCGGGGACTTGGATCTGAAAAGTCGGCACAGGCTTGTCCCACAAATTTGATGGGACATAGTCTCGTCCGGACCATCGTGACAGGAGCCGACTCCTCCTCCTGACCCACTCTCCCTAACGGCAGCTCATTGATTTCTTTATTTAGCACGGCCTGTTGGAAAGTATTGACCGGGGCTTTTCACGTCAGATGTAATTAAAGGCCGTCCGATGGATGGCGCGTCACGACATGATGATTTGGCATTGCAGAGAGCACCCGGAGTCAGGCTGGTGTATACGTTATAATATTCCAACTATGAAATCACCTCTTATTGTACATGAAGCAGAAAGTGGAGGAGGAGGGCGCATTAACTGAACCACAGAGAAGTCACGTGCTTTACAATATAGAACAAACAGATGAGCGTGAAGTTCAGCTTTTATGGGGCGATTCGGTGGTTGTGAAGTGAAATCCAATATCTGCAGAAGAGTGAGGAAACTCTAGTGAACAGTGTTTTTTAGCGGTGATGGAATGTAACCGTACATTCAGTAAAGTACTGCACTTGTGTACATTCTGGTGGTACTTGCATATACTATTTGAATGTTATATATCCTGCGTGAGGAGAGTCATTTTTTTTTTTTTACAACAGAAAAGCTTTTATTTAATGTTTGAATGGACATTATTAAAAAACTGTAAGGGAAAGAATAACTGGTGACACATTTTATAATCCCTCCCGGTCCCTGACCAGGGCTGGGCTGTGGTTTTTGGCTTGTTCTTCCGTACATCTGGGCCATTCTCGTGAACATGATATCTCAAGAACCCTTTGAGGGATTTCCCTCAAACTTTGCACAAATATCCATTTTGACCTCAAGGATGAACTGATTCGATTTTGGAGGTCATAGGCCACATTTATGTGTGCGATCTGCTCCAGCGTTTTAAACAGTACAATGTGTCGGCAGGCTTCCTGAAGTCTGCGCCGCTGCTCGTCAGTCTTGGGATGCACGACCCGAGGCTCCGTGTCATTGTCTTCGTCATCGTCGGGGTTGTAGGCCTCTGCACAGACTGCGGCGGGACGGACATGGTCAAACAGTGAGCCAGGGTCAGCGTGTATTCATGCTATGCGGCAGTTACTGACCTGAAACTCTGCGGTTGTATTTACTGGTCTTGGACTCTGCAGAGAGAAGGAGGCAGCTATCAACGCCTCAGATTTCATCATTCAGCCTTTTGGTGGCCAAAGGTCAAAGGTTGAAAAATCAGGTTTTTGGCCATAACCCCGGCAATGATTGGAACCGAGAGGTCCAAATTGTCATTTTGCAGCTGACAGCAATACAGGCGATTAACTTTTGAGCTTTAAAGATCAAATATCACTGAAAGGTCAATCCTGTTTTGGACATATTTCCAGAGGGAATTGATATAATGAGGTCTAACTGGTGTCATTTAGTAACTATCACAGAGTCATAATCAGCTAACTTCATCTGTCACCCATCAGGTGGCGCCAACATGTGCTCTTTTTCACACCAAATAACCTTGACCTAAAGATCACAAATGAATGTCCAAAACGATCACTAATACCAGTCTGGTGGAAAGGTGAAATAAAAGCTCAGAGAAAAAAAACCCCATCTTTTATTTCTAACAGGAAACGGACAAAATAATGTTCACGTCACTCACTGACAGTGTCTTCTTCTTCCTCGTCATCCTTGTCGGGCTGATTTGATTTGGGTTCAAAGGTTACTCCTTTCTTTGCTGGTTTGGCGCTGGACTTCTTGGCTCTCTGCTCTCTTCTCTGGCCCTCAAGAATTTGAGTAAAATGCTGCACCGCAAACTCGACCAGGTCCGGCGGCCTGCGGCGCAGCACCTCCACAGTGTACCCCTGCAGCAGCTCTCTCAATCCCACCGGGATCTCAACGGCACTCATCCTGCAGGTTCAGAGGTCACCGCCTGACCAGCACCAACTCTCTCTGTGTCGGGGACTTGGATCTGAAAAGTCGGCACAGGCTTGTCCCACAAATTTGATGGGACATAGTCTCGTCCGGACCATCGTGACAGGAGCCGACTCCTCCTCCTGACCCACTCTCCCTAACGGCAGCTCATTGATTTCTTTATTTAGCACGGCCTGTTGGAAAGTATTGACCGGGGCTTTTCACGTCAGATGTAATTAAAGGCCGTCCGATGGATGGCGCGTCACGACATGATGATTTGGCATTGCAGAGAGCACCCGGAGTCAGGCTGGTGTATACGTTATAATATTCCAACTATGAAATCACCTCTTATTGTACATGAAGCAGAAAGTGGAGGAGGAGGGCGCATTAACTGAACCACAGAAAAGTCATGTGATTTACAATATAGAACAAACAGATGAGCGTGAAGTTCAGCTTTTATGGGGCGATTCGGTGGTTGTGAAGTGAAATCCAATATCTGCAGAAGAGTGAGGAAACTCTAGTGAACAGTGTTTTTTAGCGGTGATGGAATGTAACCGTACATTCAGTAAAGTACTGCACTTGTGTACATTCTGGTGGTACTTGCATATACTATTTGAATGTTATATATCCTGCGTGAGGAGAGTCATTTTTTTTTTTTTACAACAGAAAAGCTTTTATTTAATGTTTGAATGGACATTATTAAAAAACTGTAAGGGAAAGAATAACTGGTGACACATTTTATAATCCCTCCCGGTCCCTGACCAGGGCTGGGCTGTGGTTTTTGGCTTGTTCTTCCGTACATCTGGGCCATTCTCGTGAACATGATATCTCAAGAACCCTTTGAGGGATTTCCCTCAAACTTTGCACAAATATCCATTTTGACCTCAAGGATGAACTGATTCGATTTTGGAGGTCATAGGCCACATTTATGTGTGCGATAAAAACTCAGCTCGAAGCCACAGACGATTGGTTTTGATCAGGAGACCTGAAAGATTGTGAGCATATTATGTCAAGAATGCAAGAATGATGGATTTGTCAAACTTTCTGCTGATATGCACCTAATAATTACAAAACTCAGTGCTCTTTAATTCCTCTCACAAAACACGTTTTGTGGAAAAAAATTCTTCAGTTCAGTCAATATTCATGTTTAATTTTTCTTATACGTGTTTTATTTGAGTATTTCTTCTCTTTGCGTTG
>KV751324.1:20560561-20580315 GCA_001698575.1 Mola mola | reverse complement strand
TTATAAAAAAATAAAAAAAAAAAAAAAAAAAAAAAAAAAAGAGCTTAATTCTACAGGGATTCAGTTTTTTTTCCTTTTAATTTCTATACATTTCTATACAAACTGATATTCATAAAATGCTCAATCCATGACATGATTTCTCTCAGTATTTCATTTAAGCACAGATTAGAATGACCCGACAGGAAGCAGCAGACAGTTTGAAAGGCGTGTGCCGTGGAGAGATCGAACACACAAGAGTACAACAAAATGCACCTTTTCCCTGATATGTGCACCTGCTCGCAGATAACAAAAGGTAAGGCACGCATGTTCAGGTCACTCCTTTTCCCATAAGTAAAACAAAATAACCCGACATAAACAAATCAAGAAACAAGTAAAACACAAAGGAGTGAGAACATTCGAGCGTCAGTGTGTGAAAGAGTGCGCTCCGGTACAGGTTCAGAGTCGTCACCGCACGTCTGCTCTGAAGGATCCGCGTGCCCAAAAAGTACCCCGAGGTTTCAAAATTAATCACATTGGTAGAAATGTGCTAAAATCTCTTGGCGCCGTTTGATTCTGTGTGTTTGTACTGCCGATAACTCTGCTGTGTTCAAGAGTTCTGGTCCTGGGATTCACATTCTCGCTGAGCCGCCATCACAGGTCCGGCGCCAACCAGTTCAGGAACTTCATCGCGCACTCGAATCCTAAGAAGCAAGCCTGGACAAACAACAAACACAGAAAGGGCTGCTCAGTTTGTTTGAGATGACAAAATGAATGAGCTGTCTGAAACATACGGTTTGTTATGAACAGTGTTTTCTGTTAAGCAACTCGCAGTTGTGATTAGTGAATCACTAACGTGCACAAATCAATTTTCAGCCACCATTACTGTTCACTTACTTTGCAACTAATAGTTATTTTCATTATTGATTATTCTTTTTGGCCCAAAAAATGTCATAACTGTAAAACTGGAATGCTTTCATTTCAAATCGACCTACTAAGAATCAAACAAAACCAGAACTATTCAGCACACTAACATAAGAAACTATTTTTTCTCCTGTCAAACGATAAGTTGATTGATTGATTGATTGATTGATCAATTAATTGCTGCTGCATCAGGGACCTTTCGACACATATTACTGGTGATCACTGGTGAAATATTCAAAAGTAGGGATGAACAATATGGATTTTTTTTTTTTTAATTATAATATCTCTTCTCTTTAATAAGATCTGTTGTTTAATAGCTTTGAGATTTTTCCTTTTCCCTTGAACGCTTGTGGAACATATATCGTATTGTACAATCACGTTATCCTCCTCTGAAACTGCAAAACGAAAGAAAAAAAACCCCTCCATGTTTCGTTTCTAGTCAACACTGTGCGCAGTGGTAGAGCTGCAATGATTAAAGAAAATTAATCGATCGACAACCATTTCACTAATTGAATAATCGTTTCAGTGTTGCAAAAAACATTAGTTGTTTCCAGCTTCTTAAATGTCAGAATATGCTGCTTTTCTTTGTCATTTCTGGCAGTAAATGAAGAGTCTTTGGGTTTTAACTACTGGATTAGATTAAAGAAGGGATTTGAAGACGTCATTTTGGGCTGTGAAAAAAAATGCGATGGGCATTTTTCACTATTTGTTGATAATTTATAGAGTAATTGATTAATAGTGAAAATATTTGGAACATAAATCAATTAGTTGCAGCAGCTTAACAACACGACGTGCTGCAGTTCATCCCCATGTTTCCTCGAGGACAAATTAACTTTAAAATGTTCTTGCTGCCACCTAAAACATGTTGAAGATACCTGTGTTACGTCAAAAAAAGAAAATTGGCATTGTTGGATGGCTCTGTTCACTGTTTATAACTTTAATGTTGGCTAAAAAAACGATCTAAATATCTCATTATTTCAGGGCTGGGCAGTATGGCCATTAATATAATATCACAATTTTTCAGGCAACGATCATGATACACAATAAATATCACAATATTTCTCCTTGAAAGCTCTACATAAATGTTTGTACTAGGCAACAAAATCATATTTCACAGTATTTTTGACCATAAATTTTCATATGGATACTGCAACAATACTATAGGGATTAGTATTAGTATAATATTAACACAATGAGATTTCTGATAAATAATCATCAGTGATGTAGCTTTAAAGACTGAAGTAGCAGAGCATTTACAGATAAAGACATTTGAAACTTACTTTCTATAACATTAGTTTTTTTATGGTCTTAAAATGTGGTTGTGTTTTGTTTTTGGCTTTAATATTAATATTGAAATCTTAATTCAATACACACATAAATCCGTTATTCAACTACATTACAGTGTATTGGAAGACATTTGAATTATTGCTATTGCTTAATGTCTCCACTTTGTACTGCTTCTACTAAAAAAAAAAAAATGTTTCTTCACACTGAATTATTGAGACAGACCAACGTTTTTCCCCAAACACATCTCGTTTTCCTTCAAACTGAACACTGCTGGACGTCCACACGCAGAACCCAGCTTCTCCGAGCCGTTCACAGTGAAGAACACATGGAGTTCACTCACCGCGTTGGCAGGGAAAGCTCGGAGCATGACCGCGTTGAAACCCTTGTACAGAGAGGCCACGCCCTCCTCCCTGACCAGCTCCCGCAGAACGTCACGGAAACCGTTGGGGTATTTCCCTTCAGGAGCTGAAGAAGAAGAAGCCCAACAGATATCTCAGTCACAGGCAGTGTGTTGTTTTAAACACACCAACTTGTAATAACTGCTGATTTTTCCAGGGGTAGTAAGTCACAGACATGTTTTATTTGTAGGTTTTTCATAACTGAGACACTTATTCACTTCCCGGACTGGTGGACCCAACTGGAATTTCAGCTTAAAGATTAACTCAATATTCATGAAAGTGATGAAATATCTGAAAATATCAAGAAGCACATTTGGGATGCAACATCTCCGTCCTGCTCAAAAGGAAATTTGAGTGTCGACAAACCTGTCTGGAAACGAGACTTGAGTACGTCCGGTGGAATCGCGACGGCCCAGTTAAAGATCCCGGCCATCCCTCCAGCAAACAGCACGCTGGGGACGCTGAGCTCATTATGGCTGCCGGGAAAAACACCTGAGCCTCAGAAGACGTCTAACAACGCAGCAGACAGTCGTACACAACAGACGCACCTTTTTCCTGGTGGGGTGAGGAGGCTCTTCAGCCACTCGTAGGACGTGAAGTACATACCACTGGCTGGAACATCTGAGTCACAAAACAAGGAAGAAGCACTTCTGCCGTTCCGTTATGACCCCCAAAATAGAGATGTTCTTGCATTTAACTGTTCCAGAACCAAGTGAATAAATCTAAATTCATAATTGGTGTTATATGAACTTTGTTACCGAGAGCACATCACGTTTAATGTGAGTGGACGGGGTACGTGATGTGTTATTGCTTTTTAAAAACAGACACAATAACAGTGACGCTGTGGAATCAACTGCAGGAGGGTAGATACAGTATGTGGAAATGTTCTCTTAAACTTAGAGGTAATTTAATTGCCGTTTCCGAGGAAGGTTGTATTAGCACGTTAGCTAGCTGATGCTATCGAACAGGCGACCTGATAGTCAGCAGTGAGTCTTCAAACCAAATAACCTGTTTATCCAGAGTATCTACTGCAGTTTGTGGCATGCAGCAGTCTGTTTACAGCTCTGTGCAAACAAAGAAACGAATAAATGTAAACGAAGCAGTCAATAGGTTGCAAAAGTCGCAGAAGGTAAACAACAAGTGCACACCACGGGAGATATATTACTGCAGTTGGAAGAGAGTAAATTCCTCTGTAGCACATTAATACAGTGAGCATCATCACGTTTACGTTCCCGACTGCATGTAAACCAGATTATTAGTCTATATGAATCAGAACATTTTCTTTCTCGGTGTAAAGGCAGAATAATAAATAAATGTAAATAGTGTTTATGTGGTCTCATCAGAGAGATGACGCACCTCTCATGAGAGTCAGAGCGGTGCCTCTGTAGATCCCTCTGATCCCAGACTCCCTGTACAGCTGTTTGACACAGTCCATGGGTCCGTCATATTTCACCTTTCGACCTGCACACGCACACGCACACGCACACGCACACGCACACGCACACACACACGCACACACACACACACACACACACACACACACAACATTTCCAGAATTTAAAACCTAAAAATATGTCTTTGACAAAGAGCCATTAGATCCAACTTTATGTGGACGACACCATCATTTACTGTTTCGCTGGGCCACTGTGAATTTGCGGGTTTCTGTCAATACTCTTCCAAGATGCACTCATTGATCTTAGGTTAAGCCTTAATTACAATAAAACTAAAATAATGCTGTTCACTTGAGATACAAATGTTGATTTCGAGTGGTCCGATATTGAATTATCTTGGCATTTGGCTTGATGAAAGTTCACATTCAAATACCAATTAGATGATCTTGTCAGTAAAGTGTGAGAGAAGATTCTTGTATGGGAACAGAACCAGCTTTCCATTGATGAAGGAGGGTTTTTCAAACTATTTTTCTGTCCCTCCTGGATTACAGATGTAGATGTCATCTACAGATATGCTACTCCTTCCGTCCTTAAACCCTTGGACTCGGCCCCTTAAATGTGTTACCAGTGACCACTGTGGTCCACCAGCAGAAAGATTTAACTTACACTGGCATCTGTTCAGATATGAAGCCGTCTGTCTCCACATTACTGATTTGGTCCCTCACGTCTTACCACACTTGTTCCAGTGACGGGTTCACACTTGAAGTACCTCGAGTTTATACTGAACTTGGGAAAACCCCTTGTAGCTTTTCTGCCCCCAGTTGCCCCCGACTCAAAATACTGTTTTCCTTTTGTAATTTTAGATTCTTGATCACCAATAATTCTTTGGCAATCTGCAGTTATGTTTACAATCACACAAAATGTTATTGTTTTGAATGGAATTGCAAATTTAGCTTTAAAAATGTTTGTCATTCTGTGCCTGAGATTTTCTTTTTACCCTTATCTTGCTCTCTGCATCATTTTTTAAAGTGATGTTTCTTCGCGACGAGCTTGCTCTCAAAATGACTTTCAAGGTTAAATTAAGATTAAGTTCAACCTGCACAAACACGTGATGTCTGACCTGCAGGAGGCATTTAATGCGCTCTCCAGGAGCCATGATGGCTGTGGTGAACACCCCAGAAAGCATCCCTGCAGCAAAGAGCTGTGGATACCTGCAGGACACACAGTTAGATATCATCACCGACGAACATTTAGAAAAACTCAACACCCCCCCCCCGGGGACAGAGAAGTCGCCTACGTGAGAACATCGTTGGGGGTCTTCTGCTGCAGTTTCTTGCCCAATCCGAATCCAAAGAAACAGACGGCGAACATGGGTGTGACTCCGATGATGGGGGCCGCCATGCCTTTATAGAGACCTTTCACACCCTGTGGGAGAGGAAGATGAGGTAACATCAGCACGAGGGAGGGACAGCATTTTGGATCATGTGTGGTCTGCTTGCATCCTCACCTCCTTGGCTAACGTCTTTTTAAAACAATCAATGGTTCCAGCGTACAGGAGGCTCTCTCCAGGTTTGGGCCTGGGCTGCGTCTGTAAACGCACCTGAGAGAAGAAGAGGATGCACTTTGAGTTGAGCTTACACACATCGTGCATCAAGGCCATTTAGGAACGCTCCCAAAGTTTGATGTGGAAGAACTTGAAAGGCATGAATTACAATTACAAGCCAATAACAACATTCAGAGTCAATATTGGACCAGAGGGCAGAGATGTAACTCTACAAGAACGTTAATTGTTGTCTGTTCTAACAGGCAACTGCAACATTTTTGTTTGACTGTTACTCTCATCTCAAGAGGCTGGGCCTCCACCATGGACCAACGCTCCCATTACATTAAAATCCCTGGATCCGTTTCTTCCTTAGTCGATTTCCCACCCTCAAATCAAGTTTCGTTGAAATCCATCCAGCAATTTAGGTGATCCTGCTAAAAATCTGAGCAACCAATCGACAGAACATGACAGGACAAATTTCTAACTTCTATTATTAGGCAACTGCTTGATTGGTGAGTCTGTGCAACTCTTGAACTGATTTCTTGTGAAAACAGAAGAGTGCATTCCCTCACTCCGGTGAGTGTGTGTGTGAGTGCAGGAGGCCGCAGCAGTAACCCGAGTCGGTTAACAATGTGGGTCAAAGGGCCACAGCAGTCTGAGCTAACACACTTAAGCCCTCATGCAGTTTGTTACAAGCACACGAGGAAACTGTTGAGTCGGGCTGTTCCGCCTGCAAAGGTACCAGATGTCTCATGTACTCACTTTAATGGTGTCCAGTGGATGTCCGGCGAAGACGAGGCAAACCCCTCCGAACCCCCCGGCGAAGAAGTTCTTCAGGGGGCTGATCGGCGTCTGGTCCTTGGACATTTTTAGTTGCTGCTCCGCTACAAGGAACACAAACACACACTCACGAGCGGCGGCTGAACGAACCCGGAAATAAACAAAGTCACAAAAAGCAAAAAACAAGCCGAGGCACAACAATGTACCTGCCTGACTCTCTGTGTGTTCCTGTCACCGCCGCCTGCTGGACCTTTCACCCACTTATTGACGAGGAGCAGTCAGAGCTCCACAGCCTCACTCTGGTACGTCTCTGTTAGCTGTCCGGGTGGAAACTGTTGTTTCAAACGTCGATGGACAAACGCGTTCCGTCCCGTGCTGATGGAATCCTGCATTTCACTTCAAGTGTGCACGCCTAGATTGTGTAGCAAAATGATTATTAACCCAGTGCAAAACTATATACAGTGTTTTTTGACAAGCACCGGTTATTTAGCTAGATAAATATACCGATGCATCTCAAACAATTAGAATATGGGGAATTTTCGTTGTTATTGTTATTTAAGAAGGACGTGTAAAGGCTCATAGCACATAAATGAAATAGTTTCAGGCATTTTACTATTTTTGATTTTGCCAAAGCTAAAAAAAAACAAAAAAAAACTAAGTGTAAAAACAAAAAAAGGCTTAAAATATTTCCATCTTTGTATGTAAAGAATATAAAATTTGTACATGAAAATATTTAGGACAAAACTAACTTTTCATTTGGAGGCACTAGTATAGCATGTATTGAACAATTCAATGCAATTTAAAATACTTTGATTACTATGATTAAAAAAAATAATAAAACGGCTTGTTGTATGAATGTTGATACAATTAAATTTAGCAAAATACTGGTGATAACAATAAAGACCAAAATTATAAAATGAAATAAATAGATGGGTTTTTGGTTTAGATCTTAAAATATCTCTTGTGTTTTTGATCTGCGCTGTTGTACAGCTGATTGAAAAGAAGAACTGGAGGATTTAATTTGACTTTCTGGTTCACGAGTCGAAGTCCAATTCGGGCAGTGCTTTAAGAAATTAAGAACCAAATTTAAAAATAAATTCAGTAATTCCCTACAGATACACCGAGCGGTGTCAGAGAAGACCTATCGTTCACCTTTTTTGTTGTTAGTCAGCACTTTGTAAGGAAACTTTGAGTGTGACAATAATAACTTTTAGTCAAAAAAGGGCACATTAATCTCTCTGTGCTGCTCAAAGAGAGAAACAGCGTCAAATTTGAGATATTGTTTAGGTGATAAAGTCCTTTGTATGACACCCTGCACATTCAGTTTGGGGATTGAATTTAAAAGTAGGAAATGAGTAAATTAGCATGAAATGAATCATTTTGCTTAATTCATTCTTGTTGGACCTGCTGAGCTGCTACTGCCAGTCACATTTGCAGTTTTTCTCTAATCTCAGTTAAATCCCAGTCCTGTTTGTCTGCTGTGTCATTAGAATAAAAGTGGTTCTACGTCATGTTAACAACACTTTGAGTCAGTTACATTGTAAACTTTAACGCAAAGTGTCACACAATGGCTTTTACAACAACCAATCAGACCAACTTCCACTGTTAAAATATAGCTTTATTATTTTTATTATAACACAGTCATAGCAGTTCTGCAGACAATGTTAATCACGGAAAGAAGAGGCACTCACCTCTCTCTCTCTCCCTCTCTCTCACACACACACACACATACACACACACATACACACGCTGTAACAAACAATTAATGCATGAACACTTGGACATTAACTAGAGAAGGGACATCACTTCTATCTACCTTGTCAGATATCATATCAGAAAACCATTTTTATTATTAAACAAGACTAAAACAAGACAAGATGGGAGAACATCGATCATGGGGAAAAAAACAGGTAAGGTTCATGTTGCTGTGAGAATTAAAAACACAAGGAGAAGAATAAAAAAAAAAAGAAAAGAAAAAGAGATGCCCTACGTTTCCAAGATATTCAGTACGAGCATCAGAAAAGAACTGAAAAACGAACAACACTGATTATGCTCTCAGTTATTAAGTGCAGAACATGTTTCACCTGCATTAGGCTGCACGTCAGCCAACATTGTATATTACAGCAGGATAATAAAGCTGGACTGCAGCGAATGGACAAGACTTCCGGCGCTCAAGGAGCTTTGCATATGTAAGAACAGAGTGATTATGCTGAAGTGCTGGGAGAGCAGCGAAAGAGACAACAGTGCCAGACTGAGAGGAGTGCAGACGGAGCCACGCAGGAGGGACTCGATATGTAAGCAGCACGAGTTGCTCAGCCGGAAGCTTAGTCATGATAACGCGCAGGGAGAGTGTGCTTCTCTCACCGGTAAACACGTTCAGCTTCAATTACAACGAATGAAAAGGACAAATAAGAGAGGGAGCCAGTTGAGTTGTAGTAAGTAATGTTCAGTAACACACAGTAGTTTGGTCCCACTGACAGGGAAGCACAGGAAGTTCAATTGATGGCACAGTCACCTGTAACATCACTTCAATTCTGCTCTTTTCATTCAGAATCTTTACTTCAATTTGGTGAAAATCAATTTAGTTAGACTATAGTTTAGTACTTTAGTTTAGTTTAAGTTTCAAAATACTAAGAGAAAATATTAGTACAGTTAGTTCCTGCGTGATTTTTAAGGTAATCTTTGCTCAGGATTCACTATGAAACAACTCCAAGGTTTAGCCTATATGCTTGTTTTTCTGTACATTTGTCACCTCTTGAAATTCAAAATCAAAACCTCCCACTTTTTTCTAAGTTAAGAAGATGGGATTCCTTTCTGAAATCCCCTTGATGTGCGTGCTGCAGCCTCACGTTCTAGAAAACATCGGCATGACAGGTTATTTCCATCGTTATCCTATCAAACTGACTCACTCCCGGGTTTTACGGTGCCTCCCTGCAGCTGAGCAGACTGCGCTGTGTGTGTGCACCATACTGATATGGTTAGACCCGCTCCTCGCTCATCTGCGGGAACTCTTTGCAGATCTGCTGTGCGATCAGCTTATCCATCTGTTTGGCTGTGGCGCTCCCTTCGTCCTCTCCAGGATCGTCCTCCTCCCTGAGAATCCTCAGCAGCGCCCCCCGCAGGTCAGCCAGGCGGTGCTGGTGCTCGAGGTAGTCCGTCGAGCGTATTATGGAGTGCATGAGGGACAGATACTCCATCCGCAACTTCAGACGGGCAGAACAGGTTACTATCAGTTAATATCGCAGCAGATCGGACATGTCATTCAAAGAACATTTTCAGAGATTTGCTTATTCTCTTTCCCAAATCTGAAACTGTTCCTTTAAAAGCTGAGAACAGTCAGTGGCTGCGCGCTACAGTCCAGGTCTCACCTTGTCTCCAGGTGAAAGATCAGCTATCTGTCTAACGGCAATGTCAATCATCACCATCATGTCAGTGCGGTAGAAGATGTCCGCCGTCTCTCGGCTGGCGAAAACGTCCTGCAGGAACTTGAGTACGGAGTGCGGCGCGAGCGGGGCATGTTTGAACATACAAACGGGGTCGTCTGGAAAGGAGGGGGTTAAAAAGAGATACGTGACGTCAGGCGGCACGGAGAACAGATGCAAACTGGTAAATACGATGATTGGAAAGGTGTGTTTTTACCGCCTCTGTTGAGGAGCAGCAGCACTTTCTCTGATAGGATCTTCACATTCTTCTTCCTCAGCTCCTGCATGATCACATTGCTGCTGGGCGCTGGGTGACACACACACAAAAGCATTTATGGAAAACAATAAAACCACTGTGTCAGCAAAACAGCAGTGCCCCCTCTGCAACTGATTTTAAAACCAAAGTTCTCCTTTAAATGGAAGGCAGCCATCATTACTGTTCCTCTTTATATTTTGCTTACCCCGAAGCATCCGCTCACCTGTGTGGTGCAGGTTGAAGGACAAGATGAGGTTCAGGAAAATGTCTGGAAGCTGCTCCGTGGGATCAGAGGGGTGCCCGTCCTCCACCACGCCCAGAAGGAACTCAACAAAATCAGCATTCAAGTGTTCTGAAAGCAGCGAGGGTCATTAATCACAGAAGAATTCTGCTGCGTTTGAAGGCGTTGCTCTTCTCCAGCGTGTGGATAAAACACAGCAGCTTCACACAGAACCTACCGTAGTGATGATATGGCACCTGCTCGCCCATTGTGAAGATCATGGTCAGTACTAAAGCCGTGTAGCACATCTTCTGGTGTTCTGAGGGAAGAACAACAGGTGAAAAGCCTTAAATTAAAAATAATATTGCGCTCAGGCATTTGACATTAAAGACCGAGAGAAAGAGGTGGTGAGATCTGAACGAATATTCTCACCCTGTGTGTCAGTCTGTAGGTCTCTGGCCAGCTCCATGGGGAGGATGGAGTTGAGGAGGGCGGAGATGAGCGAAGCGTCCAGGCTGCACATGGCCCCGAACACTTTGAGCAGCAGCAGCCGCAGAGACACGCGGTGCTCCTGCACGGAGACACCAAACAATGAGCCAACTCGGCTTCAACCGCGGCCAAACTGAATAAAAACCGGACACACCCCCCGTTCCGCACATTTTGTCATAGTTTCTACGTGTGCAAATCAAATCCTGACAGATAGTGCGGTGAAACATTGTCACCGCATACTAGCTCATGTCTTACCATCTGATAATATGAAACCAGAGACATCACATTCTCATAGTCATTGATCTTGCACATCCTCTTGCACACCTCAGGGTCTGCATCAGTCTGAGGGGAAAATAAAACTGTTTTTAGCTGCAATGATAGAACATACAGTAACTATACAACTTCATAATCTGGTTGACAACCGCAGACATGATCTCAGTTTTGGCCAGGACAAGTTGCCACCAAAAGAATATTTGGCAGTCTGGGGATGCTCCTCATTGAATCTTTAACCGCACTGTTGAGACTGTAAAGATGGCTGAGCTGACTGATCCTATCAAACGTGTCTGGTGTTTATGGTACGACTCTGATTGCTATTTGTTTATTGGGTTCATAATCAACAGACAAAGCAAAATATGAGGACAGAAGAACCGAAAGGCTGTCGGCTGAAGCTAAAGCTTATATACACCTTCCCCTCTTATCTTACAAAATCGTAATCATCGGCCAAAACACGGTTATGACAACAACAGAACAGATAAATTCATGTTAATACAATACTAGTTTTAACATACTTCCATTAACTTAAATTCATCAAACTACAGTTCATGTGTCTTTACTCTTATTAAGTTTTTGGAGCCTGTTCTCCCCCACGACTGACAGTCAATGATTTTTAACATTTGTTCCAGTCTTTTGTTTAGAGACTGTACTGTCTGTCCCTCGTTTTAGGATTTCATGTCCCTCAGTGACTGCCTGCTGACTGGGGGACATGAAGAGCGCGGGCGTGTGCTTTGCTGTGTCGTACCAGTATCTTGAGCAGCTCCTCCAGGTAGCAGGCGATGAGGGCGCAGTCTTCGTGAAGCGCCCAGCTGCGCTGCTGCGAGTCGTCCCGGTGACGGGCGAGGTCGCTGAAGATCACCTCCAGCCTCTGCTCATCGTGACACACCTGACCCTGCGGCAGCGCGGCGCTCAGATCCTGCAGAGACACAAATCAGAACATCATTCAGATGTTACATTAAACATTGCGCTAATAAAAAAGACCTGCCATGTTGTAAACGCAACACTCATATGTTCTCACATCATAAAGTGGTGCTGCAAACACGAGTGTAAACAAACTGAATCTGCGGGGTCAGAAAAAGCAAAATGAGGGTTTGGGGATTATTTTCAGGAGGTTTGTCACAAAGAACGACATCATTTTACTTAAAAAAAAACATTCATTTCATCCTCTGTTAATATCAAAGTAGTGATTAAAGCAGCTTTATAGGATGATGAGAGCGCAGACCAATCCCCTGCCACGTGCCACAGACCGGCAAGTTTTACTCACCGCGCAATGTTTCAAAACGTGTCAAAAGTCTGATGTTTTTATACTAGTATCAAAGTTATTGTTATCCTTAGTTTCTTTATTCTTCTTATCATTACAAGATACGGAAGCGGATCCTTTTCTAAGGTCTTTTATGTTATATAAAAAACACAGCAGCACCTCAAAAAACTAAATCAGGGGAAAGGAGAGAGAATAATACATAAAAATACACCCTATCACATAAAAATACTAAAACGATCCTTTGGCCATTTCCCACCTCTCCTGAGAATTTCATCAAAATCCCTCTTTAACTTTCTGACTTACCCTGATGACAAACTAACAAATGCCAGCAAGAACTTGCTGTAGCCTCCTTGGCGGCAGTAAAAACTGTGTTGTTCTCTGCAGCATGTGAGGATGTCTGCGCTATTCTCTACCGTTTGAAAAGGGCTAAAACCCTGATCCCAAAAAAAGCAGCTTCACTGACATACATAAAACTAAACTGGATTATTTGCTTATCATTGCTGATAATATTAATGTGATCCAGCGCCATGTTTCAAATAAGTTGGGACACGGGCATAAAGACTTCTTTTGAACATTTCCCCCAAAAAACAGGTTCACTGGTAACTGGTGATCAGGACTGAGGATATATCAGAGGCTTCCCTGAAAGGATGGGTCGACTTTCACTGCTTATGCATGACGGCACTCTGTTTTTAGCTGCACAGCATCCCAGCTGTTTAGGAAATCAAGATTGTAAAAATGTATCCTATGTTGTTTTAAACTCTTGCTGTCATCGGTGTTTCGTGAAGCTGACTGCTCCCTGTCAACACTTCTAGTAGGTTATTTCAGGCAGTTTAATTGGATGAGCAGCCTCAAAGTGGGCACTTGTGTAGCTGTGTAAATACGGGACGCTGCCACTCAACGCTATGTCTTCATTTACAAACAGGACGTTCATGACTGAAAGAGAGACTGCTGTCGGATAAATGCTGCCAGGGCTCTGAAGTCCTGCTCCAGCCATTAATTAAACCCTTAGAAACTAATTTCTTTTCATGAAAAATTGTACATTTTTATTTTTTCGTAAAAAAAAAAAAAATCCCTTTGTGGCCCTAAAAATCTCTCATCTAGGATGTGGGGATCTATGCAAGTGCTACTTTAGTGACACCCCATCTCCACCCACTGCGCTGCTCCTCACCTGCTCTGTCGTCTTCTGACTTTTAAACTAGTCTACTCTACGCTGCACAGGCTTGAGTTCTAACTTTGGCCTAATTCAGCCTAACTTGTTGAACCAGACATGGATTTCATGAAATAGAGGAGGAGCTACTTGTACAAGGTCGCCTACAAGTTGATGTTCCACCACACCGACTGCTTCTCTCGGTCATGATGTGTGTTATAGTACATAAAAAAACAAACAAAAAAAAACAGCGGAGGCCGTCTTTCAGCTGGCGGGGCTCCAGGACTTTGAACCCACAGGACAATGAAAGGAAATCTGACCTTGCTCTCCACCAGAGAGAGGAGAACTTGCTCCAAGGCGGAGGAGGCTTGCGGTAAGGTCAGCTGCAAATGGCCGACCACCACGCCGACGGCGACCCGCGACAGCTCGTAACTCAGGCCCGTGTTCTTCCGCACCAGCTCGATCAGTTCAGCCCCGATAGTCATGGGAACCGGCTCAGAGGCGACGGGGCTGCCAGGAGGGCTCTCGGCAACGGACGGGGGGGCGACGGGCCATTCGCTGTCCGGCGGGTCCTCCGCGGCGGGCTGGGGAGGCTGAGGAGCAGGGCTTTTCTTTGTAGGAGCTGGCTGAGGAGGGCAGTCGGAGGGCGGCGCTGAGAGCTTCACACGCGACGGCACGGGGGGAGGTGGGGTGCTGGAAACACTTGGCAGGCTGACATCAGAGGAGACCAGCGAGTGAGAGGAGCCGGATTCTAAAGAGGTGGAGCTGATGGAGAGGGAGGGAGCGGGGGACGGCGGGAGAGAGGACACTCTGGAGGGGACCTCCGGCTCTGCTCAGCGAGAGAGAGAGAGAGAGAGAGAGAGAGAGAGAGATCCAGTTACAGAGAGGAGAGAGCAAAGGAACAACCCGACTAAGAATAGAGTGTTTGTGAGGTTTAGCCGCGCCATCAACCACAGCAGGGAGACGGTGAGAAATTCTGACCTGGACGCCGGCTGTTTCGCTGCTTCTCAGGGGGAGGCGGCGTGATCGGAGCCGCACGTCGAGGCTGAGGAGGCACCTGCGGGAGGAGACGCAGGAGGTGAAACTGACCGCGAAGCAAGTCATTTGAGGGCACAAGGACACTGCTGTCAGAGAAGTGTGACCACGAGTGATGCTGGAATGGTTTAATATCTCTCATCCTGCAACATCTCCCAACATAGTTTTGATCAGTGACAGCTTGATCAACAGTAAATAATCCCCACATGGCAGCATCAATCGTTAGCAAACTTTATTTCTAAAACAGAAGTCAGAAGAAGAACACGAAAGGGAAGACGAAACAGCGAGTGCAGAAGATGAATGTGAAATAAATAAATAAGTGTTATGAAATCGAGAAAAAGGGCCCCCAGGATGATTTAAATTGATCTGAACCCCGTCCATGTGTCACCTGGTAGAAGCCCTGTTCTGCCTGCATGCTGTCCATGCTTCCTGACAGCGGCACGCTCCCCTGTCGTCCGTAGTCTCGGTTAAGGCCGTTGGGTGGCGGAGGAGGAGTGTGACTCAGAGATATCTCACTGTTGGAAGACGGGAGGCCTTGCCTGGGACCGGAGGAAGAGGAGCTTCGTCGCGCGAGGGTCTCCTTCCTGTGATGGATCAGCTTCCTACGGCAGGAGGACAATGAGGATGCTGCGCACGGATTCAAAGTGAATGCATTTTACGTTTATTCGGTGCTTCTGCGCTCACTGTAGCACGTCTCTCTGCTCCAGGTTGTATTTGCCTCCATTTTTTAAGGCCACATTGTGGATTCCTTCGATGGCCCTGTCGATGGACTGCAGCACCTCGTCCTGCTCCGGGGCCTGCCAAACAAAGATGGACACAATCAGGGCAGGGCGAGCGGCACTGAAAGAATTAAACTTTAAACAATGACAGAACAGAACCGTGCCTCGGGGACGTTTGTGGCTCCCGGCAGGGACAAACTGGGGCAGTTATCTAACAAAAACAACAGCTTTTCAACCAGTGACGCAGGCTCACAGAGGAAAACTGCACAGCCAATGTCAATGAGAACGAGGGAGAGAGCCTGTGATTTCACCAGATACATGCTCTGACTAGTCAGCTCCGAGTGTGGATCCCTGGAGCCAGCGGAGGACGTGTGGGTGTGACCCGAGAGGACTAACAGCTGTGTGGAGGGCAGGAGCTGTTTCATAACAATGACGGAGAGAGCTAAGAATGCTTTTTGATAATGAAAGAGAGGCACGGGTGCAGATAAATGCATGTCTTTCTGTCCTCTTTGCGTGGACCTGTTCCATCTTATATCCTTCTCAGTATCATCCTTCCCTGTTGACACCTCCTCCCTGTCGCAGTGAGCAGCTGCACTGCAGAGGACCATGTCCCTGCATCACGCAACCCGTCCAATGATTTATGGCTTCTTCTGCAATCCTGCATTCCGCCTTTTTCTGACAGTAATCAGCAGTGAGCTTCAACACGGCCTGCTGCACAGGACCTGTCTGTCCCGATCACATCAGTTCAGCCCTCCGTCTTGCTATGAATCATTTCACGGTTCGGTCCATTCGCTGAGACCGAAGAAGAACAAACACCCAGGTCGTAGTGTGTGCCTTACCTTTATTTTTTCGATGTAGGAGGCCGGGATGTAGCCGGTCTCCCCCGAGCTGCAGCGGGAGCCCAGCCACCAGTGTTTGTTGCTCCTCTCCAGGATTAAGAAGCTTTCTCCGGCAGCGAAGTGCAGCGAGTTGGGCTCCGCGGACCGGAAGGCGTACAGGGACCGGTACATGTTTTAGCGATACTTTCAAACTCCAAAACGCGCAGAGACGGCAAGGAAGCGGTATCTGAAGAGAGGGGAGTCTCTGAGTGGATATATCTGCTCAGTTTTCAAGCGGCCGTGAAGGCATGTCCCCGGCGGATCGCAGCGGTCTATTTACAATGTAGCTCGGATCACCTGACCCGCGACTCATTCCAGGGAACGCCACAGGGGGCGCTGTTTACCTAGCGAACACGCCCCCCCAGGCATTTTAATCAAACGCAGAGCTGCTACAAAAATCATGTTTTAAAACCCACCTTGGATTTATATAATGAACGGTTTATGTAATGTACAATTGCCAAATTCTTTTATTTTTTTGTAGACGGGTTCTATATTTTGTTTCATGTATGCGTTTTGAGTTCTGAATTTGTATCGTTCCCCTAAACAAAAATTGTGCATTACGTATAAAGTATATCAGTCTTTGCTTATTGTACAAAATATATTTTTCCCCTTATATTTCAAAGTGATTAATCAATCAGTTGTGTTGATCAACTGCATATAGCTAAAAATGATGGTACTTGTTATTGTTATAAATAAATCAATTTGGCTATTATATTTATAATTCTATGTTGTTCCACTATACAATTCACCCAAATTTCATTCAGGAAACATTTTGACCAATCGGGTGAACATATTGGGTGGACCTAACAGAGAAAATGGTCCATTCTGTTCAGATTTCCCAGAAATAAATGTAAGTGTAAACCAGAACAAATTTGATTACAAAAATAAATTTGCTGAAAGCATTAGCTGAATTACAGAAATGTGACACGAAGAACCAGAAAATTCAAGAACTGCAACGTAAGTTGACGTAACACACCAAAACCAAAAACTCACACACACAAAAAAATCTGCATAGAACAACAAGCCACAACAAAATATTACTATATGAAATATCTCTTCAAAATGTGCTTTTTGACTCTAAGATGAATAATTTATTTTAGCAACCTCATTTTTAAATTAATTCATGATAATTTTACTGCTTCTTTAATAAGTTTCACTAGCGACCTTTTCCTGTTATTTCAAATTGGGGAAGAGTGATGAATTTCAGTGTGAAACAAACGTCGTCTGTGGGGCATTTAGTTGGTGATATACACACGTTTTTGTTGTTTTATATTTTTGACCTGATATAAATTAAACAATCATGAGGGATAAAGTGAAAAAATAGAAATAAAAAAAATCAAGTAAAATCCATTTTAGAAAAGCTTATTAAACTTTAATCTGCTTATGTTCGAGTTTGCCTTACACAACACCGGAAACAGACAGCGGGTGTCACACAGAATTCGGTCCCCCGCGCTTGTCGCCGGTCAGGGCATTCCGTCAACATGGCTAATGCTGCTGTGTGTGGAAGATTCCTCCTCCATAGATCAGCACGGGGGTTTCTCTTCTGCAGGGCAATACCCACGTTCTCCAGGTCTGTTAGGTTTTAAATTTCAAGTTAACTTAAGATAGATATTTAGATTTAGTGTGGTCCTTATTCGCTGAATTTTGACATTTCTCCCCCTCTGCGTTGGCCGCGGGACGTCATGTCACCGTTACGAAATGCCTGGATGGTCACACGAGTTTCAGATGAAGTGATGTAGAGATCATGTTAGAAGCAGAGGGCCCCTGCTTCAATCACGTTTTAATTAAAGAAACAACAGAGAGGGAGGTCATGGACATAGCTACAAATAAGATATATACATTTTAGAAAAAACATGTATTAATCAATCACAGTTGTCAGCAAAGAACAATTGAAAAAAGGTAACAAAAATGTGTTCTCTATTTTTTCTCTCTATTTATTGTATTGGTTAGCACTTTAAATGCTTACACCTGTGATGGGTGATTCCCTTGTTTTGTGAAGACATGTAATTTACTTTGAAAAGATAAACTGAAATATGCGCTCTATTCATTACATGTAAAGTGAAACATTTCAAGCCTTTTTTGCGTGTCTTGATAAATATGATTCATATAGTTACAGTCAAATATTGTAGACTTTTGAGATGTGTTTTTTGGATTATTGTTTGGGCTGTGGGGGAAAAAATGATCCAAATTAAAATAATGAAATGCTTGCAACATTTCAGTTGGCGTGTAATGTATCTAAAATGTAATAAATGTTCACTTTGTTAAATTACTGGAGAAACATCACAAATTCAAATTTTTATGAGATGCACTCCTATACATTTTAAACAAGTGTCATCGATGATGACTTTGTTCTGTGAAGACACATGTATTGTTGCCTTGGTTTATTGCCAAGGTATTTTGTGGTGGGTCACTTTTGACATATTACACATACACATTGTTTTATTTGTATTGTGATGTCCTCTGGTGTGAAACCCGGCCGGTGAGATATCTCGGTTAACAAGCATTGCATCTCACAAATAAAACACTGCTAAACACACTCATGTGTCTGAAACAGTCAGGAAGAAAAGCTATGAACGCAGGCTAAATGTGACGCAGTTAATGTCAAGTTTGTCCAATACAATATTCGAGAAGTAGAACTATTTGGTTCTTGGCTGAATCGTTGCTGCAGAAACAGCCGGAAGCTTTTGGCCCCTGGCCCTGTCAGTAGGTTGGTATCAGAGTTTTGGCTTTTAAACTGGGTCACATGGCAGCCCCTCTGCAGCACCGTCTGTTTTTAGTGGAATATACAGCAATGGAGAAGCACCGCAGGCACTCTTTGCAATATTAATTCAATAAATAATTGAATATGATTGTTTTTGTATGCTTAGTGGTGTTGGTTCTGATTTTGTTTACCTGCTTATTTTTGTTTTGCAGTCCGTCTCTGTGTCGTGCACATAGATTAGGTCCCAGTGACGATGAAATGTACCAGCGCACCACAGTGTCCGTCATGCAGAAGGAGCCGGGCAGCGGCGTCATGATAACCAGCTACAGCTCCCACGGCTTCAACATCGATGGTAACAGGGTGTTTGGGCCTTGTGCTGTGCTGCCTCCTGCTATCCTCCAGTGGAATGTGAGATCTATACCCAAACAGCCTTCACACATGTCAGTTTGTTGCGCCTCATTCGGCTTTGTATTAAATTTCAACGTAATCTTTCTATGTTTTGTTTCTCTTTTTGTTTCTCTCGCTCTCTCTCTGCAGGTTGCCAGTTATAAAGACATCACAGAAGAGAGTGTCTCACTTTTCCACATGCTTGAACCACGAATAGGTACGAATAAAAGCACACTGACGTGCAGATGCGTGAGGATTGGCGCTCTTCCAAGTGATATTCATTCAGTTGGTTTGGCTGGTGGTTGCGGAGACAACTGTCTTAACACGCTGAACCAAATTTGTGTTGAAATCCTGAATCCCATCACACATGATTTAACATAATTTTCATGTTGTTTTTTCATACATTACATTCAGTGAAACATGGTGTCCTGTATGGAAGCATGTGCCATTCATCAGGGTTTTCCTTGATTTTGTCCTGGTGAATAAAGATGAAAAATAATTTTTCCTGATGCTTTTGACTTGTTTTCCTTTATGCAGAGATTCTTGTGCTGGGCACAGGTGCGCGGCTTGAACGAATTAACCCCTCAGTGCTCACTTTGCTGAAGAAAAAAGGCATCGCAGTGGAGGTGCAGGACACGGTAAATATGCCCAGTGTGGTTTCTCTCCC
>KV751324.1:20540274-20556454 GCA_001698575.1 Mola mola | reverse complement strand
GCTTTCAGTCTGAAACACACGTTGGACGGCGTGAAACAACAGAGTGGCAGTGGCCAGAGAAGATGGGAAAAATTAAATCATGACGAGCTCTGTTCTTTATCCGAATGAATCGAGGGTGAAGCGTGAGGAGTGATTCATTGACCTGGCGAACCCCTGGGGCAGCTCTCCCAGCCCGTACACGGGGTAGATATACGGACTGGCGCTGTGGCGGGTCAGAGACTCCGAGTACAGCTTGATGCGTCTGATGGTTTCCAAACACGGCTGGTCCAGGTAGCTACAGGAAACCAGGCAGGTTTAAACTCACAGGATCATCTGCCATCATTCGTTACCTTGGTTATGTTCCTGTGACCGACCTGTCACTGCTGTGCAGGGCTATGGCGTGACCTGTGAACTCCATCACATCCAGTCCCAGGTCGAAGCGCCAGAACAGGTCTCGTGCAGTTGTTTTTTTTGGATCGATGTCCTGGTAGGTTCGAGGCTTCCTCTCATCAAAGTTCTGGGCAAAGAGCAGCAGCTTCCTGAACCTTCTCTTATCAAACATGCCCATCAGGTCTGAAACATCAATGTTGTACAGAATATTGTGAAGTGGAGTAATAAATATGCATGGGACATTTGGGGTCTTTTGTTCATCACCTGAGGTGTGGGCATCTTCCTCTGTGCCAGGGACTTTGTGCACTTTGCCCGCTTTGTACACAAAGCTGCCTCCGACCACTTTGAAGTCCACGTAACGAGTAACCTCAGTGTGCACTAATATCTTCACCAGCTCACCTAATTAAATCAAATCAAATTAAATCTAATTTATTTATATAGCGCCAAATCATAACATAGTTACATCAAGGCACTTTACATATAGAGCAAGTCTACACCAAACTCTTTATAGAATTATTTAAAGAGACCCAACAAATCCCTCCATGAGCAAGCACTTGGCGACAGTGGCAAGGAAAAACTTCCTTTAAGAGGCAGAAACCTCGGGCAGAACCAAGCTCAGGGGGGGGGCGGCCATCTGCCTCGACCGGTTGGGTTAAGAGAGAGAGAGAGAGGAAAACGGAATTGAGTAGGGAGAGAATGAGAGCAGAAATGCACAAATGCAAGCAGGAACACATGATGATGCATGATATTAGCAGTACATAAAAATATGGCAGCAGCAGGTGTTGCAGGAACATGGAGCAGCGATGATTCACCACCTACGGGATGAGGACAGGGAGAGAGAGGAGAGGACAGGGGAGAAACAAAGACTACGGGGGAACATGGTTAGTAACAAGTCAGGGTGTGATATAAATGCATGGGGGAGCGAGAGAGAGAGAGAGAGAGAGAGGTGCTCAGTGCTTCCCCCAGCAGTCTAGGCCTGTAGTAGCATAACTAAAGAGTAATTAAACTTGAACTTTTTAACTATAGGCTCTGTCTTACAGAAAAGTTTTAAGCCTGATCTTGAAAATTGCTAGAGAGTCCGCCTCCGGACCGATACTGGGAGCTGCTAATGCAGACACACACAGCACAGAAAGTCACTCGCTGCACTTACTCACACCAAAACCATTCCACACAAAATAAGACGAAAAGCACTCAGCTCTCACCACTGGCAAGAAAGAATTTGGGGATGAGGTCAACGTTCCATTCTTTTCCAAGGCCCAGAGGCTCAGCAGGACCTGGAACTCTAAACCTCTTGTGCAGCTGTAAACGTAACAACAATATTCCACCTCATGAGTGCTGCATGCGATGCAGCAGCAGCTTTGTAAAATCGAGCGTGTGCACATCTGCTTATGTGCTGTCTGTGTTTGCACAAACACACCTGCTCAAGGGAAGAAATGGCGGCGCTCTGTCCTCCATAGTAAGAGTTCTTGTCGATGTGAAGAACCTTTTTGCCACTTTGAGACAGCAAACCAGACAGGATACATTCCTGAAACAGACAGAGGATTGACGCATCGTCAGGGGAAGGATCATTATGATGTCACCTAATTGTTAAAAATCCCTTAAATTAGCTAAGAGCGGCTCTGAAAGTCTGCATGTGAATGATCTGTGTTAGTGTGACAGTTTCACTCATGAACCAACTTCAAAATGATCATGATCAAATTTACAGGTTCTCAGTATACAATGTCAATAAAGGTACTGACAGTTCTGCTGAGGGATCAGTCGTTTTGCACATGCAAACAAACCTTTGGTATTACTTAGAGGACTAATCCAATACTTGAGGCAGGCGCAGGCATCAGTGAAGGAAAGAATGATTAGATCCAAATTCTTTGCAACTACAAATACAGTATTTATATGCTCCTAAAAGTAGACGTACAATAATGACATAATAAGTAGTTTGCTTACCTTCAGTCCTGTTCCGAGCACAACAATATCATATTCCTGCATCCTAACAGTCTGTCTAGATGCCTTTCTGCCTTATTGCAGTATCATGAGCATGTGTCTGTGTGCATATGAGGATGTGTGTGTATGGTAGAGCATGTGCATATGTGAGATACAGGTATGATGATAAGAGACAGTAATTGCTTTGTGTTCCCCTCTGCCATAATCCTTTTAGGACGGGCATGTCTAGGCTATGTGTGTTTGTGTGTGTGTGTGTGTTTATGTTAGAGAGAGAGAGAGATTTGCAGATAAATGTATGTTCATTCAAATTCCTATTTAAATAAAACGTTTTGAAAAAATATATATGCAAGGGTAGATTAAAGAAAAGCAGCAAAAATGCAGCAACATGTCTCATGTGCCTGATTAGCTAGGCTTATGCATGACATTAATTCTGATGCAACGATGTGTAAGCTGCTTTTACAGTTGCAGCTGGTCATGGTGGATCCAGTTTGACTAGTTTATACAGTTAGTTTAGTTCAGGGTTTTCCAAGTTGGAGAAGCTGGCCCCTGTAAAGGGTCACAAGATAAATCCGACATACCTGATTTAACTACATTGAATAAGCATTTAGATGGTGGAATAATAATAATAATAATAATACTACATTCACATGAGAGATGACACAGCTGTTGAAAAACTCAAAACATAACAATATTACGTTCGGACTTGAAAAACTCAGCTACCCATCGTGCCTTTTGACGACGTTTTTCGGGTTCCGTAACGTCTCTTTTTTTGTCGCGCTTCTTAAGTACACCAGCACACTCAGGCAGCTACGTTGGAAATACTTAGAATATGTAAGGACGTCTCCGCCTACCTGGATGAGATCCGGTGTGCGCTGTGTATAAGCGGAAACGCACCCTGTACCAAGCCGTGTATGGTCGTGACGTGAACTTCCTGTCTCTGGCATCTTCTTATCCTCCAACTTCACTGTCGAGAAGCAGGATAAACGAGAGAAATGTCTTCAGCACAGACAGTAAGTGGTGCAGTTAATGTGTTCAAAGCTCTAAACATGTACTTTTCACGCTCGTCGGTAACGTTATGCGTGTAACTTTACGGCAGCGTTATCTGTCGTTGTTGTAAGTGAGCTAACTTTCTAACGTTAACACCGCCAAACAATTGAACGTCAGCTAGTAACTTAAAGCTGTGCCATATTTTTAAATTACTCCAGTTTCTAACAAGTAATTCGTCATAAAAAAAAAGTTATGAGAAAAAATGGGCACCGAACTAAAGAGGTGTGTCAGTTATTCACACTTGGCTTTGTTTGACAGCCTACGGACAGCAGATAAGCATAAATAATAAAAATTACAAAAGTCTGTATGTTGTGTCATTCATTAATAAACGTCACCAAAATGAATTAAAGTCAGGTTACGTTTTATTAATCAAATAACTATTGTCTTCTGTGAATTACGTTTTAAATTTCGTTTAAATTTGGCTTATACAGTAACAGTGAAATATCACGATTTCTTTTTGTTTTTTTTTTTTTTGTTTTTGGAGATGCACCAGTAAATGTTGATGTTGCCACTTATGGGTGTGACAATACACACCATACTCATGAATTAATATGATTTATGATGCACAGGGCACAATTATTCTAATTATACTAATTGATTAGTATCATGATGCAATAATATACCAATATTCTTACTAATTAATTCCTTGGACAGTAGTATATTGAACGGCGCTGATGTTTTATCATTGCAGAAAGAATTGATTGTGACCATAATTTCACTTTTTGTGAAGTTTTTTGGTTCTTTCCTGCACGTACTGTAAATCGTGCATGCAGTTAATGTGGAATAATTCATTGTTTCGATAGGATTGTCGTGATTCATGTATTGTCTCACCCCATTACCACTTTTTGAAGTTATCTTGCCATTTACTACACATATCAGTTCCTTTCATATAGAAATTGAGAAAAGAGTGATGTGCTGATTGTTCCTCTTAAAGTTAACATGGTTACCCGGTTTTCCTCCTGATATTGAGCTGTGGTTGTTGTTGACATTCAGCCTTATTTTGCTTGCGTTCTTGTCGAAAGTTTCCAGGTAAAGACCCAAACCAACACAAGCGCGTGTTTGTTCAGTCCAACCCTGGATTCCTGGAGCGGCTAAGTGAAACTGCTGGAGGAACTGTTGTTGGTGTTGGACTGTTTTTCCTCTCCATTTATGTTCTCTTCACCAATGAGGTAAGAAACGTGCACATAGCTGAAAAGAGCTGTATTTGTATAGATCACATTTAAAGCCTAAATGCACACTGATAAAAGTCAATTGTCGGTTAAAAGTCGGTTGTGTGATGTTACGTACTGATGTAACAACAGCCTGCTTTCTGTCTCTGTGTCTGCGCTTTAGGGACGGGCCTTGCAAACCGCATCTTCTCTGGATGAAGGCCTTTCTCAGGTTGTGTTGTTGGGTTCTTACTCAAGCCTCGACCCGCAGAACAACAACCGTTTAGTTCATCTGTCTGCACAGCTGAAAACTTCACAGGTTAACCATTGTTGTTTTTATCTTGGACTGTGTTGTGTCAATCCCCTCTTTCAAATCTTACATTAACAGGGTCTTTGCTGTTAAAAGTTTTCATCGATGACTAGCTGCAGTTGGATGATTAAAAACTAATTTTAAATGTATTCACACTAAATAGGATTGTAAATGGATAGATGATATCAATACAGTAGAATAATACATATAAACAAAATAGGAAGGGGAACTTGTGCATATGTTATTTCTGAGTGTGGATATTTTGTCACAAATATTTAAAACAGATTACCGGGCAGAAAGTACATTCTATTTAAGGTAATTCAATAATCTGTCTCTCTGTAGCCTCTGCATGACCCCAACTACAGAGTGGAGGTGCAGGCAGTGAAGCTGAAGAGGCAGGTGGAGATGTATCAGTGGGTGGAGCACCAGGAGAGCAAGTGAGTCTGTGTGCATGTGTCAACCTTCAGGGTGTTGTCAGGTTAAAAATGTTGGCTAGAAATGAGGAGCTTTATTTTCACTGACTTATAGGGGCAAAGGCACGGTAGCTTAGCAAAATACAAGCAACGACGATTTGACAACACGTGCAGCTTTAAGCAAACACATCGCAAATACACGCCACACCTTACAGAAAGACACTGCAAGTATCGATAAAGAAAATGTCAGTGTTTCACTAGTCCCAAACACTGTTCTGCCCTGTGATGTTATCACATTCAGGTCCCTGTAACTGATCAGCTACAACAATGAACCCACTGAAAAGAGAAGTTAAGGGTTATGACAGCGACACTCCCCAACAACAGCGTCACCTCCATCGGGATAATGTAACCTTTTCAGGAATAGCTCGGTGACCCATTACATAAAACCTAACGCGCCTAAACTCCCCAGATCTCAACCCAGTCTAGCATTCATAGGGTCTGATAGATCAGAGGCCACACCCCCAAAAAAGGTCTGCAGTGAATATCCCTGTGGCGGGCCCCTGTCCAGACAGGTCAGAGCAGCATGTGAGAGACCAATGTGATACCAAGCAGGTGGTGGTTTTAGTCTTGTGGCTGATTTGTGAATGTTTGTATCAGTTAAACACACTACTGCTCTGCTCTGCACATGCGAGTGACTTCACAAGTCCTAAACTCTTATCAGCAATGAGCATGTCCAAGCTGCGTTCAGCGTTAAGAACCCTTCAGCTGTCTTTTCCTGTATGTTGGTGTTGTTTTCACAGCTTATTTATTGATTTGTTTTTTTTACACTGTGTGGCTAATTTCAGAGACTACAAGGAGAATGGTGAGACTAAAACTGAGACAACGTACACATACAGTGAGTTGTTTTTTTGTTGTTTTTTTTATCATTACTATAGTGTAATAGTTAAAATACCACAAAAAAATAAAGATACTCAGAGTGAAGAGAAGTCATACGTCCAATGAACTAAGCTGATGAGTAAATGCTCTAAAATAATCTATATTCAATCAATAATTTGGTGGCCAGCAGGATGCGATATGATCAACACTGTTTAAATTAAGACTGCCTCAAATGAAAATCACATTTTAGATCTTGTTAAGACGTCCATAAGGTGTTTGTTTTTTTAAAAAAATGTACTATGACACACATCATGACTGAAGTAAGCAGTCAACGGCACGGTCGAGGATTTCTACAGCCTGGCTGTTCTGCGCAGAAACCCTGATTCTGATGATTAGTGGGGGCGGGGTTTAACATAGAAGCCTTAAGCATGTTATGCATCAGCTTGTAATAGTGGAAGATGATGGAGCAGGTGAGCTCCGGTTCGCTGCAGCTACAGGTGAAGGGGGGGGAACTAAACTAGCACATTCAGGAGATCTCCACAACCAACATGAGGCAAAGGGGGAAAATTACAACCAATTCATTTTAAGACCACAAAGGGATTTTTTTTTTTCCTGAAAATCCAAACAAAATTCAATGGTAGGAGGTGAACGTTAACGGTTTACATTAGAAACAAAAAGGAGCGTCCTACATGTTTTGCCCTGACAGTGCTTTTTTTAACAGATTTATAACAGTATTTCAAACGTTGTGCCTGACTGTGATCAAACCTAAACAAATTGTTTTGATGTGATTGTATTTATTTAGACACCGAATGGAAATCAGAATTGATCAACAGCCGTAATTTTGATCAAGAAATCGGTCATCAGAACCCAAGGTACTCCGATTATTCAGTTGGATTCTGTGGCTTTTTTTTTTTTTTGCGCGTTTGTGTCGAGCTAATCTTGAATTAAATCTCTGAATCTTAGTGCCATGGCAGTTGAGAGTGTGACGGTGGTGGCTCCTGACGTTAGGGCTGGAACTTTCCTTCTGTCCAAAGGTACCTGACACAAACACAACACTTCAATCAGCAGAGACAAGCAGATGACGTAAACAACATCATGTTTATGCTGACATGCAGCGTCCACACTAGTTATGAGTGGTCATGTGTGGAGGAGTGAAGGAAGTGACTGGCATTTTTGAGAAACTTAACCTCAGGCCCTGTAAAATGGTCTTCTTCCTGAGTGAACTCGTGTAAAGCCTCACACCGTTGTCATCCACAGGCCTGGTGGAGCGGATAAATAACTTCCAGACTCTGAGCTTGAGGGATTTTACCGCCTCAAACTTGGACCCTTTTCTCAGCATTGATGACGATTATTTCTATCACACTCAGTACCCGCGCAGGCCAGAGGTGAGCACTGTGAACTCTTACTCCTCACTGCTGCGGTTCTGGAGTTCCGTTCTTATTTACCACTATGTTTGTGTTTTTCATGAGGTCGGAGACGTGCGTGTGAGATTCTCCTTTGCGGGACTAAGCGGTGAGACGTCTGGACTCGGCGCGGCTCAAACTGTGAGTGCTGCAGACGACCATTCCAATACTAGCATAGATTCCTCAAATTACATGATTTTCAATGAAATGAAATGCAACAAATCCTCTGATTTGACTAACATTGAAGCTAAAAAAAAATGTATTTCATTTAATTATTTTGTGATATCTATCTGCTGATTATTATCAAACCTTTTTTTTAATCTATACATTTTAATGACTTCCAGCAGCACAATGTTTGAACTTTTTCTTTTTGTTAGAAAACCCTGTCGTAAAACCTTGTTTTTAATTTTACTCAGATACATGTCTCAGCCCGTGATTGACAGTTGTACATTGTACACACGGTTTCATGCTGGTGAAAATGATCATTATTCTCCAGGTCAGTATTGTGGCCATGCAGAGAGGGGAGCAGCTGATGCCTTTCAAAACCAAGTCAGGAGACACTCTGGAGATCCTGTACATGGAGGAACTCTCTGCAGAGGTCAGTGGGGAGTTATTTATTCCCTGTCATTTGTCAACGTAGTCTAGTGTGCTTGGCTGAAAGAAGTTCCTCGTACTTATAGTTGATGCAGTTGTTGTGTTTTCTGTAGGAGGTGTTTGCGAGAGAACATCAGTACAACAGTATGAAGACATGGGGCCTCAGGGCTGCTGGCTGGGCCCTCATGTTCCTGAGTATTCAGCTGACCATGCGCATCATCTACACACTGGGTAAATACTTACTGCTGCGGAACACCCACATCGTGCATCTCTCCTTCATAACTCTCTCTGCTGTGTGTCCACAGTCGACTGGGTTCCTATTCTCAGAGATCTTGTGTCCGTGGGGCTGAAGATCTTCGCCCCGTGCGTGTCCTGCTCTCTGTCTCTTCTCACCATCGGCGCTGGTTGGCTTTTTTACCGACCGTTAGTGGCTGTGGCTCTGGGAGCACTTGCTCTGGTTCCAGTGTTTCTCGCCCGGTCGGGACTTCCGGCCAAAAAGAACGAGTGACTAATGACGTGAAGGTTATTATCGATTGATCCATCAGAGTTGTTGTGTGCAGCCAGTGTTTCCACAGCATATGATTTGTGCTCTTGGGTAAAAGAAACATTGTTTGCCAATATATGTATTTTGTTAGAATGTATTTGATCCAAACTCTGTGTTTCAGTGGGCTTGAACCTGTTTACTACTTGATCACCAAATATATACACTGCGTCTGGATAAAGGGAAACTGCACGTCAGCTGCTCCACATTTACCAAACATCTTCAGACTTCCTCTGTCCCATCAAAAACCTTCACTTGATCATTTACTCTTTGATTTTTAACACGGCATCATTGTAGTTTCATATAGCGTATAACTTGCCAAAGACTTGTTGCCTGTTGGTTAGATACATGGAGCTAAAGCTGATGATCTGGTACAACAGTCCCGCAGAAAAAATCCTCCCCTCATTAAGTTAATGTCTGTTAAACATTAAGCTGAGTCAACTGTTTTACTGAATTTCATTGGTGGGGATGTGAAATTGTTTTGTTATGCTAAAAGATTATTCTAATTACAGATACATATATATATTTATTGGACCAACAAATTATCAATAAATATTGGCCGATAAAGGGAAAATGTTTAGTTAATGTTAACATCACACAGCACCATCATGTGTATAAACTACAGGTCAAGACAATAGTTGTTTTTAAGAAAAACAAAAAAGAAGTGAAAGTTGCTCATTCTTAAGTTTCACACTCATTGATTGTTGGATTTAGTAGGATTTATTGCAGGGGCGCTGCATTCGTTTCAGCTACATGAGCCTGATTAAGCAGTCAGGAAGGAACTGATTGTAATGCGTGTTTTAAATGCACAACAGTTCTTCATATTTCATGCTTTTTCTCCCAACACTTAAAGTATTGTGTCACATTTTAAAGATATAAAATTGCCAATGTCATCATGAATTTGTGCTGCATTTAAAATCTAATGCCTAGAATTCAGTTTTCGTTCAGTAAATAATTTTTTTTTTTTTTTTAAGTACTGTGGGCATGAAGACCAGTCTTTGTAAAATACCAAAGAACTGTTCATTGTAATCTTGTTTTGTTTGCATACAATGTGTGCTAAATAAAGTTGTTTGTTTGATATACTTCAAACCTGTTTTGGCTTGTTTGGCTGCATCAGAGTACCGAGGCGAACAGCTGGTGTTTCCTTTGAATGAGCTGATCAGATATCAGACGATGATCTGATGTTTGTACCAGCCACCAACCACATATTAGAGATCAGAAAAGACTTCATTTAAAGAAGGAATTTTTATAAAACTAGTTTTGTTGTTTTTTGTCTTATTTCATCATGCATTTTAAGTAATCCTGGATCGTTGTTCTGCAATGAGATTTTTTTTTAACCTTCAAAGCAACATCAGCCTCAAAAATCCCACTTCTGACCATCTGTTTGGATCACATTAAAAAGCAAAGACTAGTTCGTATAAATCTGTAATTTCCAAGAGTTGAATGCCCCGTGTCTGACCCCAGACCTTGATTCCAACTCTAAATGCATGTACTTTTGCATCTCAGAAAAGGAGAATATTAGGAAGATTTTTCTCCACGTAATTTAGTTCAAATGTTCTATTTATGATACCAAGCCATTTGGGGTTTTAATGATAATGATTACACTAACAGTGAAAACAAATATTGGGACTTTTTATCTGTAGGCCCTAATCATCAGAATAGCAAAATGGCTTAAAAAATCCCCCAGTTTTAACTTTGAGTTGGACTAGTTATTGTGTGTATTGGATACACAGAATACTGTCAACTAGTCTGTTTGCTGAAAATGTTTTATCCTCAAGAACATTTCCTCTGAAACTCGCTCAAAATCTCAAATCGGCGTGTTAAGTGATACAAATGATCGAGATTCTTACAAAGTAATTTATTTCACAAAACACTAAGTTCCATTTGCATTTTAACAAAAAGAGTTTCCAGTCTCGTATTGTGCATGCGACCAAAATGCACAAAGAATTTGTATACGAAGCGCACACATTTCAACCTCCTTTGTGCATCTGTTTGTTGACATAATTCAAAGGACTACAGGTCAGAGTATACACGTACTTAAACGTTCCTCTGATCAGCAAGCAGAGAAGAGATTAAGCGTGTATCGGTTGTTGGCAGGCATGACACCAACGGTCCTCTGGCTGACCTCTGACTACACGGCACGTCGATAATGGAGGCTTCATTATGGCAAATTTACTCATGTTAAAGTACAAAAAAATATTTTCCAGAAGGTCAAAATTGAATACTGATGAACCTGACTACTTTTGCTCGAGACAAAAAAAAGTAAAACCATTAACACCTTTAGTAAAAACAAGGGAGAACAGTCTTTTGTGTGGCTGTGTTGGGGGGTGGTTTGGCCGAACGCTCCTCCTTCCCCCCCCGCAGGAAGCGTTCCTCGCGCCCCCGTTTACAGTAGGACGCATTTACTGCTCTTCTTTCCTCGCCTGGCCTGTAGCGCGGCCCTGGTTGCCATCTCGAACACTTCCCTCACACCATCCTTTGTCTTTGCGGAGCACTCCATGTATCCAAAGGCACTGATCCTGTTGGCCATGTCCTTGCCTTCCTCGGGTTTCACAGGTTCCTGACAAAAAGGTCGAAAAAACATTCTAGGAAACACGCAATCATCGCGCACAGACTGTTTTTGCTCGTTTTGAAAAAGTCACCTGCTTCATTTTGGCAAGTTCCCTCCGGGTGTGCTCATCGTTACGCAGGTCCTTTTTATTTCCCACGAGGATGATGGGAACATTGGGGCAGAAGTGTTTGACCTCTGGAGTCCACTTCTCAGGGATGTTTTCTGAGTAAAAAGACAAAGACACAGGGACCCTCAGCTACATGTAGGTGAGATGAGTCCGGTGGGACAGAAAATTACTCCATCTGAACTTGAAAGAAATTGCTTAATGATACGCAGGTTTTCTCACAGGTTTCACAACACAACAAATACCCTGATGTGTCTATGTGCCAGCAGTTGTGAGCACAAGAATATGACCAGAGCAGTATGAGATTTAGATTTAACCATTTTGTGTGCATCTGGTTCTTTACATATTTAGAGCTATTTTTAAATCCCTGTTCTGTCTACTTCCTTCCTAATTATAGAAGACAAATGACTAATTCATTGGAAGTATGTATGAACTACTTTTGACCTCTGACTCACATGTCCGCAACCACTTCGACCCATAAAGTCCAGTTTGTTTGACAGCGTGAGAACTCTACTGGGCTCAATCATGGTGCACTACCTCGGCCCTGGCACGGTTGGCAGGGTTTTTTTTCGGCATGACCACAAACACCGATATGCAAAGTAGACATGACGTATAATCGATGCAACTATTCCTCCAGACTAGGGCTGGGCGATATGATGGTACATACTGTGTATGGATTGACGACTCAAAAATGTCCATCGATATATATCTTCCTTTATCGTTTATATCATAACACTCGCAGAGCAGCACCTGCGACCTAACTCACAGCACCTTTGTACGTCATTCGAGTCCCACTTTACATTTACATGGAATCTCGAGTAAACAGACAAGGAAGGAGACACAGAAAGTCCACTGCAACAGTGGACAGACACAGAACTAGACAAGATGAAGAGGAGCTCATACATAAAGGGGTACTTCTGTTGCTTCGTCTAACTTTGGACACAAAAAAATCTGATTTCAACCAGAGGACAGAACATTGGAAATTACATTGCAAACTGGTATGGGTGGGGCTGTCATGATGACAGGGGGCAATTGTCTTTCCGCACAGTACTAAGCATCTCGGCCAAGTGTGAGCGTGCCCTCAATCATTCTGTACTCACCTCCCTGCCTCAACTTACCGAGACTGTCAGGGCTGTCGATGGAGAAGCACATGAGGATGACATCAGTGTCTGGATAGGAGAGCGGGCGCAGTCTGTCGTAATCTTCTTGCCCTGCTGTATCCCAGAGAGCTAGCTCTACCTGCCATGAAAGTTAACAAACACATCAACTGAATGATGCCAGACCACGTTCAGGGTGTTTCATGTTGTACTGATTTACCAAACTAATGTCCGACCAACATTGGAAACAATCAGGTGCTACTAACATAATGTACATTAGCACAACATGGCATTTACAAGGGTCAGGGCTATTTATTTATTCAGAAATGAAATGAAGTGTTAATTTGAAAGTCATCGCTCACTTGATTTCTGTATTGTCAACAGTCAATTCATTTACACTTATTAATCGCTGGAATTTTGCGTAATTTCACACAGAATGTAATTTTTGCATTAACGTGTGCACTGTGCAACACTAACTAGAAATTGTGAACGTGCCACTGTCACTTTTTTTTCCCCCCTATGTGAGACTTTTCAAAGGCATTTACATTGTGTATTAGGTTGTCACTTGGACAAATAAAAGGTCAATCAGTAAATTTGATACAATACTAAATAGAAATTATTTCATACCTGTTTGCTATCAACTTCAATGTCTGCAACGTAGTTCTCAAACACTGTGGGCACATAGACCTCTGGAAACTGGTCCTTACTGAACACAATGAGCAGACAGGTCTTCCCACAGGCTCCGTCTCCTACTATGACCAGCTTTTTCCTGATAGCTGCCATAGCTGCACACAGAGGGGGATTTGAGACAGAAAAGAGCAAATGGTTTCGACATGTGAGCATTTTATAGTCACAGGGAGGCCCGTTGCATTGCAACCACGCATTGTGCAATCAGTGCCACAGCGCTGTGAGAAACCACGAGCAGCCAGTAACCTTCAGCTGTGTTGACACAACGCCAACCCTGTCTGAAACCAACACCCGAGGCTAACTGTTCAGCCTCCTGCAACAACACCATCCTCACGGCTGCTCATACTGAGCCTATCTACAACACGTTAGGTTTTATATAAGGAAACGGAACAAAAACGTTAAAACATCGTGACTCGGACTTTTACTTGAAGTCAAAGTCAAAGAGGAACCCTCCTCTAAGTCTCTGACCCATCCCGGCTTCAGGCTTAGGCTTAGCTTGACCAATTATTCCAGTCACACATTTGTCTAAGATTGATATCAAATAGATAGCTAAAATAGTCTAAATGCTAACACTCGGATAGTTTTTGCCAGCATAATCACAAATTATAAAAATGTCTAAAATGACCTCAATTTTACTTCGTTAGGAAGCTCTGTTTACAAAAGACAGCGCTAGCTCTTAGGCTAACCAGCTAGCGTTAGCCGGAAATGCGACTAATGCGCTTAGTTTCCATCTATATGGTATTATTTAATGCTAGTGTCATATGCATATGCTTTATTAATGATACACATGCAGTAGTGGTGTGCATGGTTTCTTTTTAAATACAAAACCAGACCTCGTCTTTTCCTTTGAGTGACAAACCGGTACAGCTACTCAGACGTAGCATAACGGAAGTCAACGCGACTTCACTGGACCGTTAGCTAGCTAGCTAGCTAGCGCAAGCTAATTATCGGACGAAAATAGATTTACAATATTTATATATGTAGTACATACATATTACTGGCAAAAAACACATCAATATACTGAAAAATCCCGATGTTTGTAAACATTACATGCTTACCAAATGACTGGTATTATTTGTCCAAATAATTTTCAAGTAGTGCTTTGTTGGCCTCCGTCGCTGCTCCCTGTCTGCGCCGCTGCTGCAGGAGGATTAACCCGAGGGAAGTGGGGGGGGTGGGGAGAGGATAACAATACAAGTTTGTACAAATACCAACAATCATTTCCAAATACCCCTAATACTACCACTACTACTAATCATAATATTAATTTCTATTATTATTATTAGTGTTTATCTTTATTTGTTTTTTTTTTTTGTAAAAAAAAAAAAGAAAAAAAAAAGTAATTTCTGCTTTTCACAGAAGACAGAACCATAGCCATTGTTTGAAAACAACTAATTAAAATTAAGATATGTTTAATATTATTTACACTACACCTGTGACATGACTGTGTGTTCTGTGGAAGGACATAAAGCAGCCAAAACAAGGAGTGAAAATAAGGATTCTAGTTAATAAAATATTATCATGCAAGTGGATAATGTGATTCAACAGCGAACATTCCTCTATTTCTAGCACAGAGCCGGTTGGTTGATATTGCGCACAAGTGATCCCATTCTGTTCTCTAAAATTTGTCAGCTTATGGATGGATGGATGGATGGATAAAACATCATCTGACGACAGATGTGCAACTGGAACTGACAGGAGTTGGTACCAATAGCCAACTTGTGCACTGCTTTGTACCTTGAAGTTTGTGCATCTTAAGAGACATCATTAAAGGTGTTTTTAATTCCATTGAGTTTGATAACATTCAAAATTCCCAAAACTCACACAGAAGGCTTCGTAAATGCATTTTGGGATTTATGTGTAAATGACTCTCCACAAAAATATTTCTCATTATATATAACTGTAAAAAGAATCCATCTATAAATGTTCACAAATGTACTCCTGATGCGCACAAATATTTCTTGTATTATATACTGTATATTTATATATATACACAATAGAATATATAATAGAAATCCACAAATAAATGTATGTAAAATGATTAGCAACTTTCATTAAAAACACATATGTATGGAGCAGCTGCTCGTGGTTTGTAAACTTTGCTGAATTTGTGTGTGGGTCTTTGAGACTCGTCAAACAACTCGAGTCACCGATGTGTTTCTTTTCACCTGGGGTGTTTTATTTTTCAGCCAATCACACGGACGTGTCCACACAGCAGGTCCTGAATAATTGTGTTACCAACGTGAGGTCGGTATGTTTGCTTACTGAGGGCCGAATCCATTTTCCATCTCGGCCTCATTCTTGCATCAGTGCTGCAGCTAACAGATGACGTCAGCTGAAATTGCAAACATTATATGATGTTAGAGAATCAAAACTGCCAAGCGGTCAATGTGTGTCGACTGATTAAAGCTAGTTACTTCATTTATTTATTAAGAGTTTCCCAGCACACTCTAACAATGCCGATACTGTGCTGTCAGTACTGAAATGACAAATGATACTATAATAAGGACGATACTGGTACCAACATGTTCTCTTTGAAAGATCACACGTTGGAGTGTCCAAAATAAACACCAATTCCACTGGCTAGCAGAAAGCTGAAATATGAAAAAAAAAAAAAAAAAAAATGACTTTGAAAGATTTGAAAGGTGAGCAGTGGAGCATATTCTGTAGTGATCTTTAGCTGCATTGGTGGAGATTTGCATTCTCTAAGTGCTTTCTTATCATAAATTACACTCAAATTCTTTTGACATATTGATACTTATGTGTAATTCTGACATAACAACATTTGTGCAACAGAGAAACCATGTGGGACTGATGAGCGTTTTAGAAAAAAAAAATGTGTTAACCATTTCAGACCGATAAGTTGAGGACAAGATGTTTCGCAGCAGTAATAACTTCTAATCCTGCATAAGAGGCTTTCTCAGCACCTCACTGGCGCTCAGGCGTTTCCAAGAAAGCCGCTCATAATACTAATAGCTTCCGTTTGTCTGCATGTTCACGTGGCCAGTCATTCAACAGTCAAAAAAGTCAAATATTTTGAAGGAAATAAAAGATCACTGAGGTTTATTTTTGTGAAGAATCT
>KV751324.1:20507144-20532992 GCA_001698575.1 Mola mola | reverse complement strand
ATGTGGAAGAATGCTGCTTTTCTGTGAAGCTTTAAAAACTTCACTTTCTATCAGTATGGGGTCTAGTAGATAGTGACTGGATTTTCATTTTGGGTGAATCTCTAAATAAATTCTGATTTATGTATAATTTATGAACGGATCTATTCATTTTTAATTGGTGCAGAATAAGAAGACGCCCTTTTTAAAGGTCCTACAGTGAGGCTGAGTACTGACCCAGCGCCTCCTGCAGCTGACCCTGATAGGAATGCTTGAAGATGAAGAAGTGGTATCTGGGCGAATCTGTGGGAATCCTACAGGGAAGCTCCTGTGTCTCTGTAGGTTTGGTGTGAACCAGCTCAATGGTCTCTCTCACTACATCCAGCCTCTGCAACACAACATACACAAACATGCTTTGTTTACGCCCAGTCATGCATGGACATTTTCACCGACAAACACTAATTCATATGGCTTTTCATGTTGTTGTTGTTTACATGGAACTCATTATGCATGCTGTGTGATCAGTGATAAAGACTTTGTGTCTGGGCTCACCAGTTGTATGTAGTTGATGCGTCTCTGCTTGAGTTGCTGCAGAGCTCGTTTGGCCTCTTCTTGTAACGGGAATGCAAGACCTTGAAGCGTTTGTGCCCTTTTGTCTAAGCCAAACTCCATTGTAACCTGCATAAAAAAAACAGAACCTAGCATATAAATCTCTGTGCTGATGAGTCCCAACACACGACAGAAAATGAAAATGCCCAAACAAACCCTTGCTCGTGCTGTCGGAGTCCCAGTCCGTCTACGTTCATCCTGAGAACATCAGAGACAAGATAAAAATCAATCTTCCTCAAGCATGCACAGTTATATTTGTACTAGGAAGAAAACCTACATACCCATACAACTTTATCCTGCAGGAGAGAATAGAATAGACAGGATGAGTACAATTACTGTGCAAAACACATTGAGAATGCAGTTGATATGATATTATTTGTAGGGTTTGAACTTTACCTCTGTGACCTTGATTCGCTGCAGCTCCTGCTCGGCTGCTGTGAGTGGGGCCGGGGAGGAGCAGGACGACATGTGTCGCAGGTACCCCTGGAAGCACAGGTCGTCCTGCAGGGCGGCCAGACAAACAGGATGCTGCTCAGTCATATCGAGTTGAACATTTACTGATCAACTTTCACGCTGGGATTTTCACTGACCTCAACTGTGCCGAACATTTCGTCTTTAATGTGACCTCCTCCGAACTCTTTCTTCAGTGTGGCACGTGTGGCTGCATACACCATTTTCTGCCTCACCTAATGGAGCCAGACAAGGACATTTACCCAACTGCTTGTGCACAAGTACAAATTTAAGGTACATTTACTTTACTTATTAGAATAGTACTTTTATACTTTATGTATTTCCATTTTCTGCAGATATCTACATCTGTTACAAGTTATTTGCCTCCAGTGTATTTAAATATTGTACTTTGTCAAATGTTATTACTTTTAGTTAGTGATTAGTTTGCAGGCGTATAGCATTATATGTATCAGAGCCAAAGGTGAATTTTTGAATTTAAAAAAAGCCCAGCAACAAGGAAAAGAATTAACATTGTATCTGAAAACTATTTGACAGTAGGATGCAGAGTCATTTAAATCTAATTTACTTTATGATTTTTACTCAATTGTTATGGGCATTCTTTCACTTTTACTTTTAATATTTTAGCATAATATCTTCAATTTGACTAATCGACGCACTTTTATTTTTTTACGACACCAGCTCAGCTTCACAGTGCAAAATAATGTATTTAAATCATGTAACATTAAAATGCACATTCATCTGCTGAGGGTTGAAGTGTCTCTGTGCTCATCTCAACGCAGACGTTAACATGGTGAATTATTTTGAGACATTTGACACTTCAGTTAAGTGTCCATTCCTCAGCTTATTCACTGTGCTGTGGAATCTAGAAACCTCTTACTGGTAACGGACTTTTCATTGAAGTAGAGGAAACCTTTTTCTAATGCAGCAGTTAAACTTTTTTCATTCATAGACATTTGGATTTTTCACCTTTTAGTGGAAAATGTATCATTCGACACATATTATTCAAAGCAGAACATTTTAAAATGTCTCAAGGGAAGGTTGCATTATGGCTCTTTTTAGTTTCAGATTTTACTGGTAAGAAATCTGATGCAACATTGGAACGAAAACGACAGAAGACATACAATATCTTGAAAGTGCATAAAGCATAAAAATGCTTCTTAAACCTAAGTATTGTTTCAACAATTTCATCATTGTTGCTATTTTTCAATGATAACAGAATTTGAGTTTGTCTTTAATATAGAGTTAGAGAAAGGTTTCATTAAATCTGTTTGTCACAGCTTCCTGATTTTATTCTTTATTCCTTCCTTGGGCTTAAAAACGGGGTTTTCATAAATGCCATTTTTGCATTATTTTGAACTCAGATAATTTGTGGTCAGACTCTTGAAATCGGTCGCAAAGTGTCAATCAGCAGCTTCAGACATACTGGTGACTGGTCAGGCGACCAGGCGATGAAGATCCACTCGTATCCCTGAGCATTCTGGGAGTCCAGACGGTAGAGGACGTAGCAGGGTTCCTGAGGTGTGAGCAGAGGAAGCAGGAACTGATCATAATCCTTGTCCCAGCTCCGCGCCGGCTCTCTGTACCAGTCCAGCACCAACTCCTCTGCACATAAAAACAGGTGTTTCAGCTCAACTCACGTCAGCATTTAGAACAAGTCAGTTAAAAGCTCTGTTGTGTCGGTCGTTTACCATTTCTGATGACTATCTTCATTACTCTGATGGCACCTTCTCGCGCTCGGGCCAGAAACGCTTTCAGCTCAGATGTTGCTAAAGTAACCAGATATATGAGGAAGACAAGTCAAAAATGAGGGGGTTTTGAAAGCAGATGAGTCAGAGTTGGCCAGTTAAGAACCTGAGACTCCACTTCAGGGAGAAAATTTGATCCACTGTCAGACAGTCACACCATCACCCAAAGGAACTCAGACAGGAGAGGGCACACGCACCAGAAAGCCTCCGAGAAATGTAAGCCCGATGGATTAAAGAACCTAATCTATTGGTTTGGGAATCAGTTTGGTACTGAAAACTTGATTCAGGTTGACACACTCTCCCCTTCTTTCTGTCCGTGGTTATAAAACACAGCAGTCTCATAAATGATGCAGGACCAGGTGAGAAAGGTGAGAGAGGTACTGCACCCAGCCTGCACCCCTATGCTCCTATTACCAAATGCCATAACACGCATATTTAGGTAGAACTTAAACTGTCCGTACAAATGTTAGATGTCCCGATGAATGGTTAGGCAATACGGAGGGACATTTTAACTGCGAGGCTTTTTTTAATAGATGTGCAGCCTGTTTGACAAATATTTTGTCCAGTTTAGGATCTTAAGCAGTATCATTCAGATTTTGAGGACAGATAAGTGCAAAACATTTCCAAAGAATAACTAAAGTAAATCACCTAAACTGATTTTGGGGACAAGCAGACTAACACACGTATCTAAAAAAAACAAAAAAACAAAAAACAGCTTTAAGAAAGTTTTACTTTGCATAAAAGAGCTTACCGTTAATTCCAGTTTGGTGTGACATCCTTTGGCAGTCGCTTCACTCTGCTCTCACGCAGGATGTACCAGGTCCGGGTCTCTGTGTCCTCTCTCCTCTCACTCAGCAGGGAGGCAGTCTCTACACTGATGGCAGGCAGACAGGCCCACACACACCAGTGACATAAATGCCTGGAGGGTGACTCGGGAGATTCCTAACACTTGAAATACAATCTGCGGAACTGCAGCTGAAGAGTAATAATGTGCCTGTCAGTGGATATGCCACCCTGACCACTGATCTAAAGCTCTTTGCATATCGATGACCACGACTTTAAAAGTCTCGGTGGGGGGGGGTCTCACCTGTCTGTCAAACGCCTATCTGCCAGGTGTGTGAGAGGGGCACTGGCGCTCCTGACATCAGGGTTCAGTGGTCAGTGTCTTCACAGGGTGTCTGCGCACCACCGGAATTACTTTTTTTTGCTTATTCACAGAGTGCTGAGGCTTGATCTCAGAAGAAGCTTCATTTTAACATAGGAATGCAAATGATAAAAAAAAAAAAAAAAGAGAAATGAGAGTGATGAGCTCCAAATGACCTGTGTGTACACCCTGTGAGACCCAGGGATCCATTGTGTGTAGTAAGCTCGAGTGAGGGTGAAACAATTTTTAGGTGTGTAAGTATGTGAGTCTAAATGTTCAGATTATCTCAATCCCTCCTTCCACACATTTTTGGTCCGCACACACACCTGGAGGTAGGTGAGAGAAAGATAAGTTTGTTAACTGTGATGGGATCATTCATTATTCACTCAGTGGTGAGTACACAACCCAAGCATCTATACATTATTCAATAGATCCCCCACCCCCCTAACCCTACATCCGGCCTCCATGTCACAGAAAAAAGACTGAAAAACACCTCGTTTTTCAATTTGATTCAAACCACTGTTTGTTCCATCCTTGCATGTGTGTTTACTGGTTGCAAAGCTTAAACTGTGAGGTTTTCGAGTAGGATTTATGTATTAAATTGAATATAATATGAAATTAAAACTTGTCTGTGTCTGCAATGATGCTGCCAAAGAAATTTAAACCCTGCAGGCTGTTTGACTGATTGATGGAATTTGGCATCTGTTGAGTGAACTCAATTAAGTGTCGTTGTGAGAGCCACTGAACACTAATCCCATAATTATCCATAAAAGAAACAAATGTAAACACTGTGTTATTCACTATGTTTAACATTTGTTCTCATTCATACACAATAAGGCACGTGTGGAAGCAAATTGAAGTCCAGGTTAAGTCCAGGTTTAAAAAATTGATCTGGATTCAGGGTCTTTCGGGCCATATCCGAGCCACACGGAAAACTGCATCCAAACACGTTTCAAGCGTTATGAGTTAAGTTGGTAACAGACACACACATTGTTTACATGTAGGTAAACAAAGGCTGGAAAGATTGTGGAATGCCAACAGGTTAAATAGTAAATAATAAATGATAAATACAAATAACGAATGGTGAATGACTGTGTAAATATAGTTATAAATATACTTTAGATATGTTTTTTTTTACAGTGTACAATAACCGCACTTTAAGGATCTGCACTCAGAAACTTTGATGCAGTTTCCTTTCATATGACATGACTGAAATACTGTATGAATAGAGTGACATCGTCTAAAAGAAGTTTCAAATTATTGAGAAAATTCTGATAATAAAGTTGCATCTATTTTTATATTAAAGTAAACCATTTTATATGACGTTTAGTTCAGTTAAAATCACAAGACTTCAGAGACCTGGATCACCATTTACAATGACACCATCACACTGTTTCTATGGTGACAAGTCAAAACATCAAAAAGTGACCGACATCCATAAAAAATACATTAAAAAATTCTAGAATCTGTATCCAGATCCAGATGATCTTCATGGAGGACCAAGATACTGCAGAGACCTGCATTAGATAGATAGAGATAGAGATGACTTTGTTCAACTAAATTCTGAAATAAATTTCTTCTTCCTCTATCTCTATCATCTCTAAAATTGTCAGGTTGAACAGTGCTTTATTTATTGACACTGTAGGAATACAGTTCTTCAGGGTGAAGGCCGGTGGTTGTTTTGGTGTTCATGATCTGCAGAACCTACCACAGGAGCGAAGCTGGAGCCACTTGTCATGCTTCCTGCCTGTTTTTTCTCCGTCTGGAAGTGTGTAAGTGCTTGACTCAGGGCAGGTTGCCAGCAGTGATTGTTTCTGCAGTTTTCGATCGTCTGCTGCAGTCTGTTCTGGTCCTGTTTTTGGTCCATGTTTGGGTGAGTTTGGAGTGATGGTTGTGTTGGACGTAGTCCACACACAGTCCCTTGCACCTTGCATGTGTCCCCTGGTGGTCCAGATGTTGCAGGATTGGGTGCTGACTGCATCCTCCACTGACATGTTTGGCCATGTCGAAACATGGGCCAATTGCAGGAAGTCCAACAGGACACTCAGGGGCTCTGAGTTGACGAGCGAAATTCGTCTCATTTATGATTACACCATAAGGACGTACAATTGAGGAAAAGCAATAGCTCTTATTGTCATTTTAAAAGGGTTTATTATAAAATACTTACAAAATAAAACAGTGAAATAAAATATTATTATAAAGGAGATGCTAAAAAACTGGTTGAAAACAAGAAAGGAATGTAATATACCTAAATTGTGAAGGAAAGAAAAAATCATCAGAAGGTTTGAGTGATTAAATCACAGCTGCATCTATTGTTTAAATGGTATAAAAATACTGCAGGTAAAATTTTGAATATAAAAAGTTTCTTTGACAAACTATTATCACTACAATGTTCTCATCAGAACAAGACCTGAGCGTATCCAACCCCACTGCAAGACGTATTTCACAAGAAGGATTTCCTTTACAAGTCATCAACACACGGGAGCCAAAAAGTCTGTGAAGAGAAGGAGAAATTACAAATTTGCACTCTGATCATACGCGTCTCACTGCAGCTGCTGTACTTGATCAGTGAAGCAGCCGCTTTGATCTCACCATGCTGGTGCAGGCACTGGCAAACGTCATGTATCTGGGGTTAAACTGAAGCGTGTTGATGGGTCCTGGATGTTTCCCGTCCAGCACGGCCACCTTCATCCCACTCTCAGTGCTCCAAACGTGGACTCTCCCGTCCTCAGAGCCTGCACAATGAGACATTTTGTAACATAGGCCTCACAGGAATAAACCAAAGTGTAAACCAGAGGGGTTTAGGCTTACCGATCATGACAAACTGTGAGTCAGGAGTGAAGCAGGCCTCCAGGGAGATGCCTTTACTGTTGTTGTAGCCCTTAAAATCAGCAAAAAAACCCCAAAACCTCAGCTATTTCAAAGTATTTGCACTAATATATACACAAATGAGGGGATTCTGCCATGTGCATATTTCTTACGGAAAAGGTGTGTAGCACAGATCCCGTGAAAGCATTCAGGACTCGAATCATGCCTCCATTGGTGGAAATGAGAATCTGTTTCCCATCATTACTGAATTTAAGTCCAGTCCAGTCACAGACGCGACTAAACCTCGTCTCGAACGAGGCAAAGGGACCCTGTGGACAGAAAAGGTTCCGTAAATGGCTTATCCAGAACAGGCATACTCGCGCAAAACACTATAACACTGTATTTTACCTTGTCATAAGCGCGAAGGTCGTACAATTTAATGGTTTGCGATTCCACCCCTGCAGCAAATATCAGCCCCTCGGGGTCAAAGGAACAAACAGGTTTCCCCAGTGGATTAGTCAAACCCTGACAAGCAAACACACATGAATCCAAAGAAAAAGTATGAGAAGTTGGATCAGAAAGCCTGGATTCAAGCACCATATTTATGACCCAGTGGTCACAGGACAAATGCTAATTATAAATAATTACCGAAAAAATAACTACTGACAATATGATGTTATCTTGGACGTCCTGATGTAACGTGCAAACACTTGTAGCAACAGCAAAACCTTTAGTTACACATCTGAGCAACTGCCTACAGAGAACAGTGTTGTTTTACACTCCTCACATGACAGTTTGGAGAGCGCAGGTCCCAAATCCGGATCGTCATATCCAACGAACTTGAGATAAATGTATCATCCACTGGTGACATGGAGAGAGCAGTAACTCTGAAACGCAAAAACAAACAACCCCACAAAAAAAAAAAGCCAGTTAGACCAACTTTATCAGTGTATCAGTCGGTCACTGATTGGAGGATCTATAATTTGATCCCAGGCTAGAGACTGAACACAAAGGTGTGAGTGTTTGTGTTCATCGCTCCGGATGTGAAGTTGGCACCTCGTCTGGTACAGCAGCTGCTGCCAGCAAACCGTGGCCGTGAATGTGCACAGGCTGCTTGTATCGTGCGGTGCTTCGAGTGATGGAAAACACAGGAAAGGCTACATAAATGCAGTCGGCTGTATGATGGCTGGACAACTGCTGTTCAGAAATACATTTTTAAGAATATGACTTTCTTTGCGTATGTGTGAAAAACAATGAATGTGAATGCGACCATGTTTATCCCCATAGTTTATCAACATATCAGAGGAGCAGATAATATCACTATATATGAAGGCATACTGAATTTCAAAGAAGAAGAGGTCATAGATAACAATGTACCTTTTTTTACTATAATAATCTAATAAAAAAAATTGTTGTGGCATTCTTATTACAGATGATTAAGGGATTAAAAGTGTAACAGAAGAAAAAGGTCTTTGGTTCGCTGGTATTTTCTCCATCCGGCAAGCTTTTACTCACCTTGCAGTGTGTCCTGGGAAATACCTGATGTACTTGTTGTCAGCAAGTGACAAGTATCGAATGGTGTCTACAAGACACAAACACATGTATTTAAATCCTGCTGTATGTCTCGTTTGGGCTTTATCTCCCAGGAGCCAGTGGTGTAGTCCACGTGATATGCAAGTATATCAAATCAAATCAATCAGTCAATCAATCAATCAATCAATAGGTATATAACATTTACACACTGAGAAATCTGCAGGATTCCTGTATGGCCACTTAAAAATGCACAAGGATACGTAACACTGTAGATTTATGACAGAACTTTTTTTTTTCTCCAAAAAACAGGTCAAGATATCTGATAGAATGCTTAATATATATGTAATAAAATTCATCCTATATGTGCCGTGTGTCTGTAGGCATGGAATGGGGTGGCATGCCATGAAACTTAAAAGTGCGTGTGGTGCGGCCATTGCTCACTAGCACTGCAGGTTGCTGACTGTACAATGAATCCCAATTTGGTAGCCAAACACAAGAAGATATTTAATAGAAATTACACTCTTTAAGTGCCTCAGTAAGCTTGACCCCCAAGCTACAGCAGCTTCAGAAGACACTGCGTGCAGATAACAATGCTAATGTTGCAGAAACCACAGAATGGGAGCCTGAGGCTCAAGTTACAGTTACTGGTACGTTAAAGTGTCAAACAAGTTGGCAGATGTTACTGTAACAGCAGCGCACTGAGCCAAGGGCTGCAGGCTAACACACTGCAAACCGTATCTGTATTCTGTGGTGATGCTAAGAGCCCTTTCAGACTGTTAAAGAGTTGTCTCTGGTGCTTATTTGTTTTGTAGGAGTTATTGGATGCATTTGTTCATTGTTCAACTCTCTAATTCCAATTCATTTGAAGAAATATTGTCTTAGTTATTTATGCCATTTTTTCAAATGTTAGATTGCTTTAACAAAGTGATTACAGAGTGTGGGCTGTGGTCCACCAGGGAACCTAATGTGCATAAAGTATTGATGAAGAGCTTTTGAAGCCTTTATGTCTTGCAGCAGTTCTCAGACGGTTTCTGCATTTAATTCAATACACGTTGGACAGTGGTGGTTTAGAGCAAAGGAGGCGGTCAGGGGTTAGAGACAGTGCACACTGCAATTTGCAGACTGTTGGTTCTGAGTCTTTACCATCCAGTTTGTTGGAACTGTAGACCACTGTTTGCGTGTCTCCGTGTGTGTAACGGATGAGGTCTACTCCATACTTCTTGCTGAACAGAGTCCCTGCAGGTCTGAGGGAGGACAGGATATTACTATTATTACTATATAAATATTTAAAAGGTCAATCACTTGGTAAACCACAAGGAACATGCTGCACTGTTATTTATAGCCCTTTAGGGAACAATTTCATAAAGGCAAAATTACCAATTTATATACAGAACATTATTATGTCAATAGCGTGGATACGCATTGTCGCTCATTCATAATGTTCATTACTTTCCAAGGCTTTAACAGTGGCTACTTACTTTCCTTCCCGCATATCATATAACACAATGCAGTCGTCGTCGCTGCTTGATATAACATTTTCACCATTTGGGCTGAAGTCCACACAGTTGACTTTCTGGGAATTTTTACGATATGTTCTTGCAACCCTGAAACTTCGCAGCACGCTGTCAGTGATCCTCATGTCTGCAGCGATGATGTTCCAGCAGAAAATACAATGTAAGTCTCATTTGGTCCAGCAATGCACGGACAATATCATTAACGAACCCTTTACTAAATAAATGTTTGTTTTGCAGGAGCAGTGTGCTATTTACAACATAGAACTAGAGATCAAGGTGGAGGTAAAACGATGCAATCGTTTTAACCATAGTCTGCCGAGGATGGGCGGTGTTCTCGAATTGCCATTACGTTTATTTTATTTGGCTAACCGGGCAGTATTGGAGTTAGAATCGACCGTATCCTTCAAGCGGAAACAGGATATGACGACAAACTATTACAGGAAGTTATAGCTACTTTTCGCACTGTATCGATTATCTTTTTTTTTTTAATGTGTGGCTGGTTTTAAAGGTCATACATTTTTTAAAATCACCAAGTTTTTTTGTCAATGTGACTGTATGTTTTTCAATAAAATCACACTTAAATCCCTAAAATATTGGCTTGAAAATAAAGTGTGAGGTTTTATTCTGAAAGTTGTAGCCCGGATGTAGTTGAATGGCAAACATGGGGACTTGTAGCGTCTCCTAGCTAGTGTGAACTTGTCGACTAGACGCCGCAATGAGCAGTTGTACGAGAGCAACACGAAGCTCCGGCCTGACTACCGCCTTCTCTCGGTTCATAACACGGGCAAACTGCCGCGGGTGCCCGGGGACAGTATGGTCCCTCAGTCGGGGCCAGGCCAGCGCAGCTCAACACGCTCCAGGGACAGACACCGAAGAGAAGCCCCGGCTGAGAGCCATCGACCTGGCGCGGAAGGTCCAACAGGAGAGGACGGAGACGCGGGCAGAAGAACCGCAAGTGTCCGCTCAGCAGAGGAGGGTGACGGAGCTGAAACGATTCAGTCTGCAGCTGCAAAACGTTCATCCTAACGTGCTGGCAAAACACCTGCACAGAGGCGTGCTGTACCAGGATAAAGATGTGCTCGTCATCAACAAACCTTACGGTGTTCCCCTGGGAGGTAAAACAACCAGACAGAGAATAAGGATCATTTTTTTAGACCTGAAATGATTAGTTAACCAATTAGTTGAATCATTTGCTAAAGTCGTTTAATTTTTTTTCTCAATTAATTTTTCAATTAAACTGCCACGGATTATTTAGTTCCAGCTGTTTTTGGAATTGATCAATCATCTGTATACCTCTTTTAATTAAATTCGATGAACAGTCCAACACAAGCTCACGAGACCAAGTTGATGTCTTTACCTAAGTCCACGTCTTAGATATTTTAAGATGATATACAACTCAGAAAGGCAGCAAATCCCGACAATTGATGAGATTAAGTCAGAAAATGTTAATTGAAATCTGTCCATTCTGTTTTATGTCACCATAAAATACGTTTGTGAAGGACTCTTAAATTTGTCAAAATCTATTATAAACTTCGATGGACATCTTTGATTTTTTTATGTCATGTTGCATACCAACAAATATTGTACACATTAATGGATATTGGATACCTTAATTTCTTTTTGAACATGTTCCTCTGTTATGTGCAGTATGTTCCCATATTGCTTTTTTGCCAAGACTGGCCACCAGTATAATTGGTCTGCGGATATACTGGGATGGATCTTTACGTACATGGTAGTGTTTGGATTAGCTCCAGTATTAAAGTACAACAGAAATTGACAGAAGAGTCAGATCATAGTCAGATCCGAGTCAAATCATACCAGAGTGCCAGGACCTGAATACACTTGCTGTTGTTGTTGTTGCCATCTCTCAGATGATTGTGGAGTCACATCGATCTCCTCGGTGCTTCCTGTTCTCTCCAAAATGATGGATGGGATGAAGAACAAGTCAGATTCTCAGCTGCTCCCCTGTCTGGGGCTGGAGAAGGAAGTGGCAGGAGCCCTCCTGCTGGCCAGGAGGGAAGAAGTAGTGGAGCACATACTCCACCTTCACAGAAATAACCAAGTTCAGAGAAAGTACTGGTACGTTACAGTATGGACTGACTAGAATAAGGGTTATAATAAGACTGAATGATCGTGTCTGTATTGTCACATCACATGCTACAATAACGTGTCATCCTCAGGGCCATCACAGTTGGTGTACCTGTGCCGTCTAAAGGGGTGATTGACATTCCCATCATAGAGAGAGAGGTCACCGGCTCTCAGCCACACTACAAGGTCTGTCTTCTGTGGTTTTCATTTTTTTACTTTTAGCTCATCAACTGTCAGGAAATTGACTCAAATTTTAATATTTACAGTTGAAGTCATTAGCACTGATTTTATTTCAAATTATAACCTTCAGGCACATTGTGTTCCTATCTCATGTTATTGTAGGACTATTCATAAAAGTGTGCAAAGATTCTCTAACCGCATTACTTTTTTCCATATTTCAGATGGCTTTAAGTCCTATTTTCAAAATGAATGAAGCCGGTGACGGTGTGAGCAGAGTCCGCGCTCATCGGCAGGCTCACCCTGCAGTGACCAAGTACAGAGTCTTGGACAGCGGCAGTGGGTGCAGCCTTGTGGAGCTTGAACCTTTTACTGGTAAGAAGTCCGTCTTTTTTGGGTCAGCCTGTCCCAGGAAATAGCCCTAGGATCCGTTTATTTCTTTCTTTCTTTTACAAGACTAAACACATTTAGCATTTTTCTGCTTCACAGCAGTGAAGCACCAGCTGAGGGTTCACATGGCATTTGCTCTGACGTGTCCCATTCTTGGCGACCACAAATATTCCCACTGGAGCAAACTGGCACCTCAGGTAAATTATGTTTACAACTTCACATGAACCCACAAGAATTAAATAGCGGCACATGGAGATAGCAGCAGCAGCAACAGTAGAAACTGACTGATAGTATTGTGCTCATGCTCTGTCAGATGACAAGTGTTACTGGTATTCCACTTATGTATGTAGCATATAGCACTCTGAAGCACTGGCTTATGTCTAGTGGTGTATCAGCTTCTAAATTCCTGTTTTAAGTACTGTCGCATGATAGCAAAAAATAAAAACATCTTCAATTGATCGATGTTGAAGTAAGATACGATTCTCATGAAATCAAAAGAACATTTTTCATCTGGCTTTTAGGTTTATTTATCTCATAATTTTTCAGTGAGTTGCACAACTTTGGAGATATGGGCTGTAAAATAGAACTACAGGAGCATCACAGGAAAGTATGTTTTCAGAATTTAATTCAAAAAGTTAGGGCCATTTATATTTTTTTGTATTTATTGCATGTAAAGTGAAGTTTTTCGAGCTTTTTTGTTTTAATTTTGACAATTTTGGCTTATAGGGTTAGAGTGAAATATTCCAATATTTTGAGGTGTTATTTATTTATTTTTTTTGAGCCATAGAACATAATTATCGAATTCAAAACAGTTAAACACCTGAAACATTTTACTTGTAATGAGTCTTAAATGTATTAAGTGTTTACTTTTTATGTAAATGGCTCTTTGTTCAGCATAGCCAAAGAGCAAATAAAATACTTAAACACAACAATGTCCCTTTTCAGAAATCATGACCTGGTTACTTAAGATGATATAATCTACAGACCCTGTGAGCAGTTACATTACATTATTGAGTTGTAATGTTAGCTAGCGTCTCATCCATGAGAAGGTATCGGCTTCCTTCTGCATGTTGGTGCAGAAATTAAAAGAAGTTCCTACATAAGACAGATCATAGCTGGACCTGTAGATAAGGTTCAGGAAACCTCAAACTGTGGTTTTATACTTTCACACAACTTAGATCAGCAATATGATTGATTGTGTCATGACTTTTAAATGTTTTGTAATATTAACTGTCACACTATGAGCTGGGTTTGCCTGAGTCAGCAGCATCTTGTACGCCTATCACTCTCCCATACTACAATCATTCTTATTAGGTGGCATCTTAATGTTTTACAGGAAACCCTGTTTAATATGCCCTACAGGTATATTAAACATGTACAAATAGGAGGGGTGACTCTCTGCAAGAGCTCATTTTTCTGTGTTGCTGTCAGTAAGTGTCTGTTGTGTGTTTTGGTGCACAGAAGTTACCTGAACGCGTGCTGAAAAAGCTCGGCCTTGAACAGAGCAAGAGCCGGCATCTTCCTCTCCATCTGCTTGCTCGACAGCTAACACTGCCAGGACTGAGTCAGACTGAAATCAGCGTCTCCTGTCCCCTTCCTAAATACTTCAAACAGGCCTTGAATCAACTGCAGTTAACTGCTCCTGACAAGAAAATCCATGAATAATAAAAACGGTTTCCTTTTTTGTTAACTTTGCAATTCCTAGTGTGTCAGCTGTAACAGATGTCAAACTGCTACATGGGTGGAAAATGTGTTGTGTGTACCATTTAAATTATATTAAGTTTAAGTGATATTTTTTGAGATGAACACAACAGACTTTGGAATATGACTGTAAAGTGCTACACAAGCCATTTTAGTAATAAATGAAGCAAAACTGTAGCACAACTTTTTTTTTTTTTTTTAAAGTTCATCCCTATGTACACGTTTTAAGAGGCACTGCTAGATTATGGATTCTTTTGGTGTGAGAAATCAGTTTTAAAAAAGGCCCACATCTAATCCTTATTTCAAATGTCGAAGTTTGTACAAACACAGTATGAAAGACTCACAATTTTGAGTGATTTGACTTTTGATAATGATTAATATTGCCTTAGTTAAGACAAAGACAGTTCCATCTGCAGATCCTTTTTAATAGCGTACTGTACATACAGGAACAGGTTGTTGAATATCCATCACTCGCTTTGACCTGAGAAAAAGGACTCCATTACAGCACTTGTATAGACCTTGTGAATAACTGAGGTTTACCACGCTCATATTTCCATAAGTGTAAATTATGACAGTTTTTGAAAAACAGGCACAAAGTTTCTCAGCTTTGAACATTTTGGTACATGAATCAAAATAAGGTCTGTACAAAAAAACCCATAGCTGTGGAACATAATCCCTGTAGAAGAGAAGTAACATGTAGTTAAAGGTGTATAAGATTAAATATTTGGATAAGACTTACTGACGCACACCTACCACCTCTGGTGAGGCAGCGGTGAGACCGAGTCAAGTTCAGGCTACACGACTTGTAGCCCGATCTTCCACTCGCAAACAAATTTGACAACTCGACGACAAAAGCCAGAGATCAGAGCCAGAGGGGCTCTGACCAAGAGGCTTGCTGAAGAGTTGCTACTTCAAATTGGATTTCTAGCAAGCTAAATATCGAGAGAGTGAGCGACAAGAGCGAAGGACCCAGGCTGACAGAAAACCATAGACTCTATATGACATGGAAACATGGAAGAGGAGTACAACATAAACAAGGCATGGTGAGTAGAACTGATAATTCATGCAGACCACATGCACCAATCCAGTTTTTCAAAAAACATTCTTTTACTTTGTTTCAGAACAAAACAATGCTTGTTCTGGTCAGATGTGTATGTCACTGAACGTAGTTGGGAGACCAGATAGGTTTCTCCTGGTGTGTGACCTCCAGTCACCGGTCTGTTTCTCATGTAGTGTGAACTGCACAGCGATCTGCTGGCTTTGAAAGTCATGTAGTCTGAACTTGGCATAAAACCTCCATGACTTGGCAGTTCAAAGGCTACAGAGGCGATGGCTTACAAAGGTAGTCAAGAACAGCCCACAGCATGAGAAGAAAACAGAAAAGGTTAGAAGAAAGTAAGTCTTTGCCGTCATTCACTCCTCAGAGAGACATGATGATTGTTTCAGAAGCTGATCCACTTTATTCCTGATGGTCATTGAGGTATGACGAGTCAGGTTGGATACTGCATAGTCAACAGCCTGCGACTGGAGAACCGCTTCTCCAGTCAGCCAGTCCTTTTACTTTAGCTCATGTTGTCTGGACTGGAGTTGATGATCTCCTGGATCTCTCGGACCACAATGATGCGGGACAGCATTAACTTCATCTGCTGGCTCGTGAGGGGCTGGGACGAGTACCACATGGGGCTGTTGGGTGCGACGACGGGCTCTGGAGTCATGTAGTATGCATCGTTGCGTCCTTTAACACTTTGAGGGCTACGGAAGAAAGAGAGCGTTAGGTTTTTCTTTGCAGGTGTATTCTGCAGTTACACAGGATTCATGTGACAGTGTCACTCACCATTTGAAGAGATAAAAATCATAAAGCTTAATGGGGCAGCGCAGAGGATTTTCAGGATCTTCAGTCTGCTCTTCATACATCTCATCTGTTCCTGAAACAGACGAGACACAGCTGGTCAGCAACAGTTTCTGATGTCGACGTTTGTGGTTCATAGCAACACTTAAACATGATGTGAGCTTTGCTGAGCACCTTTCTGTGCTGCGCTGTGTAAGCTTTGTCCTTTGAGAAGGCGGATACTGGTTGCTTTGTCCTTAGCAGTAGTGGGGTTCTTCCTTGTGTGTCTCAGGACCTTCGTGAAAGCCACTTTCATGTGCTGCTCAGGAGTCGTCAGGTGAAAATGCCTGTGACAGATACATTTAAAATACATCTAAAATACACATCCTGCGTTGGTACCGAGAACATATTAGAGTGATTTGGTTCAGTTACTCACTTTGTGTTGAAATACATTAGAGTTGTGAGTAATGTGGCTGGTGAGTGTGCACCTAGCTGTTTACACTCCCACAGCATCTCTTCTGTCACGTGACTCGGAATGATATAGCCTAAAATGGTAACACATGACATGTTCATTCTTTCTGTAAAACGTATACAGAAGGCTGTAAATGTTGTTTCCTCTTACCTAAAGGATGGACACTGGGCTTCCAATCATCCAGGATTTTGTGTAAACACTCACAAAAACGTGTGTAATACGGATCTGAGAAGATATCATCCACCCGTCCGTTTTCGCTGAGATACTACAGAAAAAAAGACACAGGTTAAAGCTTGAGGTAACTTAGAAAGCCTTTTGGCATGACACACCATTAAAGCGTAAGGATACCAACCTTTTGTATACACAAGAAAACATAATACAGAACATCAGATGCAAACTGTTCTTCGTCTGACCCTCGTGCCTCCTGCGTCATCAGGGAAAGACCCAAGTTCAGCTCAGCTACAGCACTGGACACCAGGTCTTCTTGAAAACGCAGAGGCTGACGACCTGAGGACATAAAGACGAGGTTAGGCTTTAACCAGCAAGAGAGTTTACATGTTTATAGAGATGAACAGTGTGGTTAGTTCAGCTTAAATATATCTATATATAAACAATACTTGCTTTGCTGCTTCTCATGGCCAATACCCATAAGATAACCAATATTTCACATTTTGTTTTAGAAAAAGTAAATCATCATATATAGTTTATTCACCTTAGGGTAAGAAAGGTAGAGACACAGTGAGCAGTGGATGAATTAATATTCTGTCATTCTAATAAGAATTGTTTTTGAAATATTTTCCCTCGTCACTGGGTCGGCTTTGAACACGTATTGCAGACTGCACTCATAAGCTCATACCGCCAACTACAGCATTGGGGTGAATAGAGGTTGGACTTGTGATATCAGATGTTTTTTTTTTTCCCTGAAGTTTGTCAGCTAAATCATTTATGTGTTCGTTAATCTATTAGATGGTTAACAGGATAACTCAAAAAGTCACAGATGGATTTTGATAAAGTTTTCGCAAGAGGTGAGAGACAAACCTAAGGAACAATCAGTTAGATTTTAACGGTCATTATCATCTGCGTCCAGAATTTTTGTAAAGGATTTTTTGGAGATAGTGGTCATCTTAAGTTGTTCCTGTGAGGTAACTATTAAAGTTACAGACTTGCAACTACAATTAATATGAAGCAGCATGTTGACACACCATAAATAGAACACAAACACATTGAAATGTGGGTAAAATATGACAGTCTACTGACATGTGGGAGGGGATTGTTGGCCTTGGCGGAGTGAAGGTGCTATTTATCAGCTATAAGTTTACATATACGAAAAAAAGCTTGTTGTCTTATCTAAGCCCAGCATATAATGTGCATCCCTACTATTTCTCAGTTTCATGATAATGTTGTTCATTAGAACAAGAACAGTTAACATATCATGAGTCACACTCGGGCTGAAATTTCCAGTTGTTTAAGTACAATGTTGTTTTCAAAATCACATATGAATGTGTGTTTAAGTAATTATTAGGTGACTAACGTCCAATAGGCGCAAGCTTTGTTTTCTCCTGCTTGTCCAGCTGCTCATTTTTTCGCTGAGCCCAAAGGCGCCAGACCTCCAGGCCTTCCTCTGGCTTCAGGCCGACAGGAACCAGAATCTCTGCAGGTGGTTGAGCAGGAGCCACCGTCTCTATGTGGCCCTTCCCAGGATGGAAACAAAAACATTACAGTTGATACTTTCTCAGAAAAAGGGCATCAAAAGGTAAAATGCATATAAATAAAGAAGAGACTATAATTCAGATGGATAACAGTATTTTTGAGTCTCGAGATCAGTTTAGCTGAGAAAAAAAATAAAGAAACAAAAAACAATAAAAACAGGAAAAAGGGAAGTTTGACAGTGACAAAATAATAAACAACACACTGTCTAACACCCAGGGCTGTATCTGAAATCACTCAACACTATATTATGTTTTTGCCATTTTGTATTATAGTGCACTAGTCTATCACACAATACATCATGTACAGTAGTGTACAAACAATGGTCACTAACCCAATAGTATAGACCATCATGCACTGCATGAAAGGAAATTAACTGTGCAACATGACTGACAAATTAAAGTAATTATATTCTGTTTAACTTTAGATGAAATTTTCAAGTTTTACCAGTTTCTCTGTGATGTAATAAATTGTACATTTGTATGTATTAAGCCGCACAAATCACAGTGAGCGGTGTTCATCAGGTATTTTTTAATTGTGTGGCAGCAAAGGCACCATTAAGGGGGGCAGAAATAAAGCTAGATTATATATGAATATATGATGCTCTACAAAGGAAAAGCCTACACAAGGATTAGTAGTGTAATACTGACTGCAGCTGAATCCCTTTAATGCAGTGAGCAATGGAACGACAGGCGACAAAGTACAAGATAAAATCAGTTCCAAACATTTTGATCTGGGTGTACGATATGACTGAAAACACAGATAAGAGAAAAAGTCTGTTCAAACCTGCAGATGGAGCTGCTGTTCTTGTTCCTCTTGTCCATGGCCCTGCTGCTGATTTGGGTCCCATATGTGCACTGACTGTGTAGTGTTGTAAGTCCCTCCGACAGTCTGCACCGCCACGGGGATGTGAATGTTACCATTTATGAACTGTGTTGATTCCTGTGAGCCAGTGGAGACAGAGTGCACATCTGCAGACCTTGATGAGGAACTTGGAGACAGTTTCTCCTTCCCGTTGGTGGTGGTAACTTGCACCGTGCTGTACGTCTCCTGTGGTATGGCAATGTGGGTTACACCCTGCTGCTGTGGGGTGGAGTACACAGGGATGGTCCACGTCTCACCTGTAGGACCTGTGATTGTTCCTGTAGTGCTGTACAGCTGAGTGCTGTCAACAGTGAGCAAATCTGGCCGCAAGGACACGTAGCTTTGCTGCTGCCCTTGAGGGATAGCTAGAACTGTGGCCACCTGCTGGCCCTGTTGAACATAGGACACAGCTAGAGGGACATCCACTTTACGCTTCTTGGCAGGTTGGAGAACAGTTGACATGGTGGCAGATCTTCTCTCTGCCTCCCTGAGAGAGTCTTGCTGCTGTGTCATGGCCTCTATGGTCTGGATCTGGATCTGTTGTCCCCCTGGTAGCTGGATCTGCTGGCCGCCCTGTAGTTGAATCTGCTGACCGCCGTGTAGTTGAATCTGCTGACCGCCCTGTAGTTGAATCTGCTGACCGCCCTGCAGCTGAATTTGTTGGCCGCCTTGCAACTGAATCTGTTGGCCACCTGGCAGCTGAATCTGTTGGCCTCCCTGCAGCTGAATCTGGTGGCCAGCTTGAAGTTGAATTTGCTGGCCCCCAGGCAGCTGAATATGCTGAGTTCCTTGTAACTGGATTTGCTGGCCACTTGACAACTGGATTTGTTGACCGCCAGCAACAGCTGCAACCAACTGTGCCTGAATCTGTGGGGCAAAACTGACAGAGTAACAAACCAGCAACAACATGTCACATGGACACACCTTTAGAGTGTTAAAACACATCATGTACCTGCTGTTGCTGCTCCTCTGTGAGCTCTCCCTGCTGGACAAACTGGGCTGCTGTAATTCCCTGCAGGTCCTGCTGAGAAGGGGAGCCTACCTGAAGCACCTGGCTGACTGCTTGGCCTTGCTGTTCCTCAATTTGAACCTGGAACAGTAAGAGAATGAAAAGTAAATATGGAGCAAGCAATTTTTCCAACAAAACATCCTATTTTCCACAGAAATAGTTAAATTGCAGAATGGTGCTGTATCTTTTGTTATTAAAGTGAAAATACGCCAAAGACAAACAATCTATCATGAAATTTATCATAATAGGTTTATACATTAAAGGACAGCGAAAGTGACTTGCTATGTTTACATGTGCAAAATTTCTTAATCAGATTTAAAATTTGAGGGTTCGGAAATTCCGAATCCGCTGTTTATATGGACGCTCAATAAAATAATCTAATCATGACGTGCATATACATGCACCAGGCTTTAATCAGAATAATTGTATTTTGACATGTGCAGATTTGTCTAATTTCTTTAATATAACCAGAGAAGAAGAAGAAGTGTACTTCTGCTTGCGCTGTAAACAAATGCCGATGTGGCTACACTTTGCACTTTTCCCTGCAATTTAAACTCGGCACTCTTAAAGAATTTTGTTTTTACTGTTCTCTGTGATCAAGCTACGGGCTCAGTGATGCCTAATGCTGCTGCGTTACAGGAGGAGAGAGCGGGAGGACATGAGCGGCACAACATGCGCAGTGAGGGTAATTTTACTCCAAACAGGAAGTCGTGATCGGAATAAGTGTGTACATGCATGCAGTTCGTTATAAGGATCAGCATAAACCCCCCCTCTTGATCGGAATATATTTTCTTTCTGAATCAGCCGAATTGGAACAGAATCTTCCAATTGACGCGTTTACATGAAGCATTTTTATTCTGATCAGCCTTTTATACCGAATATTTGTGCCCATGTAAACATAGCTAATGTGTAATTTTGCTTTAATCTCTAGGCACGGCTGGCTTACTCAAAACTGTTTGAGGCTAATAAACACTCATTCTTTTTGCAACATAAAGTATATACAAGAAGCTACAGCGAACAGAGCAAAAATAGTTGACCACTACAATGAGCTAAACTTAACACAACCACACGAAGACTGCCTTCTCATTTGTGTTCCTCATGACACTGAGTAATGACAGCGTTTCTGGACCCTCTCATGGCCTATCCATTACAGTACTGTGTCGAAGTAAAGACATAAACTGACCTGTACTTGAAGTTGCTGTTCAGACTCCTGCTGTGCGGACAGATGGGGTGAAATATCTGCCGAGGTCACTTGCACCTGCCATTAAAAACACACAAATATGAAATGCGGCAGATGGCACAACAGTGGAAAATATGATGAAATTATTCAAAGAAAGGACGCTCTCGTACCGGACCAGCCAGCTCTAAGAGCGAGCCGGCCACCTCGGCACTGTCGGTGTAGATGCAGTTGGTACCCTGCTGCTGGTACACCAAGGCCGTGGTGGAGGTGACAGCCCCTGCCTGCTGGCTGAACTCCTGCAGCACTTCTGGGCCTTTGGAGAGAGACTCCAGGAACTCCTTCATCCTGTGTTGAGGCACTGTACGGGCTTTCTGCCGCACATACTCATCAAAGGACACAACCCCACTCTCCTGCTCATTCATGGTCTGCTGACCTGCAGACAGGAGAATACATTCACAAACAAATAAGTCACATTTACATCAGTGTACACAAATAATGAACATAATGAAAAAGGGGCAGCGCTTGACTATTGCATCCACAATTATACGATCACGTCAGAATAAGGCGGATATCCCTGAGAGGTTATTTGAGGGACGTTGGTGTTAACGTGGTAACCTCAGGAGACAAAGTGCACTCCGGATTTTACGTTAATACAATGAATGTGTTGCGCTTCTATCAACTTTTTCTAATAGCTAACCTAGGCATTACAGACAAGGATTGAGCAAATAGCCCAGCCTGAATTGTTTAAAAATAAAGCAATTTCCGATTAGTTGTTGATCAATCCACCTATCATGACACCAACAATATGTTTGCCCGACTTTCTGTGCTCCCTAATAAAAGCGTGTACGTGGTTAGCATGCTAACTTCACGATGTTAGCAATGTTTAGTGTTTGCCATAGCACTTATACGTTTAGCAACCGCCAATATATTCAATACCACCAAAAACAATGTCTTGGCTAGTACCAGTCATGTTTACGAGTCTAGTATGTTATTAATAAGATGATAAACAAAGAATCAATAGACTAATTGCGATAACCGAAGCTAGCTAACTATCGTGCTAATGTTAGCTAGCTAGCTCCGTGGCTCTGGATCCTGTCATGCTACCTTAAATAAAACGAAATCCTCTCCTTTCCGCCAAGGCACGGTGTTTAAAACTAAAAAGCCGATAAACGTCTAACAGCTACCACCAGCGTGCCATTTGTTCCACTACATAGTGCGTGTGGCAGCGGCGCGATCCCGCAAACAATGCTGCGATTAGTTGCGATAACTATTTTACAGCAGCAACGGGTAGGCGAGGTCTGACGTCTGCTTTTTCTCAAGAGGAGATTCGGGCAGGCTTTGGCGTGAAACAAGTTTCCCAGCACCAAAAAAGCGTTATCACTCTATCCGGTCCAGTCCCTGCGGCTGTTGCTTGCACCAGCACACAGCTGCAGCAAGCTGCGGTGTGTTTATTCAGTAAGATGTAAAAAAAATACGGAAGTAAAGGCCCCGAAAAACAACGCGACTCGTCTCCAAAGTGAGAGTTGTGTCAAACAGCGGCCTGTTAACGACACCTGCAAACGTCGGCTCCTTGAAACCGCCACGAAAACTAAAGTTAAATTTGAATAAAAACGTGCAGCCTCGAGTTTAAGCCGCAGTGTACAGTTAGCTTGTCGAGGGGGTTTAAAATTGATAGTAGGTAATTTGAAGAGATTATATTAGGGTACTTATTGCCTTTTTTTTTTTTTTTCAGTTTTTTATTTTATTTTTTAATTCCTTATTGGCCCCAGGACGCCCTCTTTAGGTCTCATCTCCTTTTTACACAGCAACATTAATTGACTCTGCAGCCCAGGACTTCGGGATCCATCATTTAAAAAGGACACATACAAATGTGGAAAACTGCAGCAGCATTGACAATATCTGCAGGACATTCGGGCGATGCAGGGGACCCAAGCATGTTCCTTTAACAAAATGTAACTTCCCCAGTCCGCCTTAAAGAGCCAGGCATGTGGCGCTGAGGGCCTCCCCCGGCCCCTCCACAACAAACTGCCTCTCGGCCGTCTTAAGGTGGACCAGCACAGATGTAGCGCGGCCATAGGCCTTGTCTTCTACACACCGGACAGGAAAGAGTTAATTCCCACACTCGTCGCAGACCACGATTAGAATTGTTGGTGGTACTTACACAAATCTAAATTAATTCCTTATTTATGTTTGTTAATGATTTTTTTCCTTAAATATATTATTGATTGCACGAGACTGATGAAGAAAACATCTTAACATATAGATCATATTGGATGCATATCAGTTGCTGTCCATATGTCACACCGTACATGAATTTCAGAGGAATAGGCCACTGCTGGTAGGAAATGATAGCAGACTGTGTTTAGTTGGCTCACATTCACTGGATGTGACTTTGTGCTACTTTAAGAATCTTAATGTAATCCTGCAAAAAGGGATTTAACCTCAACACATCTGTTGTTGAGGGTGTGCAGGTGAGGTTGGTAGACTTTGTTTCTTTAAAATATATAAATGGGAATAAAACAACCCAGAAGGTTTTGATTAAAGTATTTTTTCTTCAGAGTTTACCCACAGTAATGTGGTTGCAATTGTATCTGCAGCTGAGGTTGAAGATGGGGGGCCTGCCAAGTAAGCAGCCGGTGCAGTAATAGGAGTAAGACGTCAGACCGAAGGCTAGATGACTGTAAGTGTGCCAGTAAATCCAGTGTGTTCATCGCTCACTCTAATGCTCTTCGTTTGCCCCCATCAGCAACCACACATGCTGGCACTGCAGCTAGAGACGGAGGGCCACCTCTAACGCTCCAAAACGGAAGAACCACAAGGAACCGCAGCGCGATCTGATGGTATCTGATGGTTTGATTGAGCATTTTAGAATCTTTGGTTTGGCAATGTTTGTTTGTAAACTTATAAAAATGTGTGTTGTAGAAACTAAAAAATAGCTTTGCATCTGTTGTGAAGCTTTGAAAGTGTCTTTGCAACAAAGACAAAGACAGAAATGACGTTCGTTAATCACCCGAGGAGGCATTTGGAAAATCAGGTCACCTGTGAGAGACGTCTGTGTTATGCTGGAAATATTATTGTCATGCATAATAATTGTTTTCAGTTGTTCAGTTGTGTCTAAACCATATTTGTCATAATATGTTTGATTTGTTTAGAATTTTAAGTGGCACCTTGACATTTGTGACAAAAAGCTCAGACGGATTCAAACAGACTTGCTTGTGTCATTTGTGATGTACTCTTGCTGAGATAAACAATCCACAGATGTTGCAGTGTGCAAACTCGCTGGATTACAGGGGAATTACGTCTTTATGGGATTTTGACACAATATTAATTACCGGGAGTCTGTGTGTCTCGTTATACTGTAAACACTCTGACAACTATAAAATAGTGTGCTGCAAAAATATATCATCCTGTCCACAGGACGAGGGTCACATTTTTAAATGAAACAGCTAAATTAATGTAAAATAGGAATATCGATAAAAATGTCAGTCATTTGCAGCTCCATGTATTTTTATTGCTCTGCTGAAACATTCTTACCATTTCTTCTTTGTTCTACAGGTCTCCGGATTCTGACCTCATATAAAAATGGCTTCGTCACTGCTCTTTCTTGCACTGACCGTGTTTCTTTCTCCACTCGGAGGTCTAATTCAAGCCTCGTTTTCACTGGACAACTCTGATCTAGTCCGAACGCCTCGGAGCGCAGGCGGAAACAACTATGCCACGGACGGATTACCCAGTGAGTTCGTCTCCCATTTGCAGAGCAGCAGTGACTCTTTGGAGGGCAGTGGACAGAGCGCCGGCAGCGCAGCATCACAGACACTCATCAATAGGACGGCCATTCCGAAGAGGCCCGAGTCAGCCGGTAATGTCCAACATGCTGGATCTGGAATCACAATAACTTCAGTTCAAGCAGTCTACACCAATCTGGGGCTCGTGACCAAAGAGACGACCTACATAACAATTGAGGAACACTTAATGGTTAACAGCTAATAGTTTAATAGCCACACCTTCACAATAAATTACTAATTAAATGACAATAGACTGAATGTCACTGAATCCCACATGTTTTCTAAAAAGATTACCTCAGAGAGAAATCCCGTTTTTGATCTTGGTAACTGTTTTTTATGAGCTCCGACACACATCACGACCAAAATAAGCAGTCAGCGGCATGGCTGAGGATTTCTGCAATCCACCAATGAGAGTCTGCACTGAATTCTGAGAGCCCGGGTTTTCTGCGTAGATAATCTAAGAAACCAATCCTGATGACTTGCTGGGTAGGACTTAACGCTGTATAAATGAAGCTTAACATTCTGATCAACTTGCAGGAGATCTTGTTGATCTTCCTCTTCTTTCTGGGAATCTGTGTCTGGTTCAAACATGTAGGGCTGAGTTACTCCAGAGTTACAACTTGTCACTATGCACTTTAAATGTTGGGAGATGACAGAGAGGGTAAGCTCCAGCTCGCTCGCCCTAGTTACAGGCGAGGGGCAGAGCGGTGAGTCAAAATGTGGGCAGGGGTAAATTAGCCAATTTATAGCTCACCATAGACCAGATGAGGCAAAGATGCAGAATTACATTCAGGCCATTTTAAGTTCATGAAGGGATTTTGATTCTTGGAAAAAAAATAATATATAT
>KV751324.1:20475007-20507020 GCA_001698575.1 Mola mola | reverse complement strand
GAGTGTGAGGGCTTCACATACACATCCACCTGCATCCGCAATAGGGAAACGCTGATTGCAACACACACAGAGGTAGACTTAGTTCTCGGACAGGACAATTACTCCACTGTCTCTTTTAATATAGGTTTCTTGTTAAATTATATTGAAACAAATTCATTTTTTAAAATCCCATCCAAAGAAATTCTACATGTATCAAAACTGCAGTTAATATGAATTTATTTTAAATCCTGCTGCATCTAAAATATGATTTTCCTCTTTTCTGCCTCTCTCTGTTTCTTAGGTCAGTCCTTGGGTGTCGAAGGCCCTAAACTCCCAGTCCAAAACAAAGTATTTGCCTCTGTGACCAATAAAAACCAGTCAAGACCTGGAAGTCCTTGTATTGGCAGCCCTTGTTTTGTTCTTCCAAACTTCAATGGCACTAATCTGCTCTGGGATGACATGAGGCGCACACTGGCATTTGCGTGGGAATTACATGTCTTTGGATCTGCCAGTCTTTTCATACTGATGGCAGTCGTGGCAGTTACAGGAATTGTTGGTGCGCGCTCTCTTCCTCATCCCATCTGCGATGCCCTGACCCTGGCAAATAGTCTCCTCATCCTGGGAGGTATTCTGCGCGCGGTCCTCCTTCTACTGGACCCTTATGGAACCCGTAACATCCTGTCTCATGCTACCCTGGCAGCACTCCATAATCTCCCCCTGCAGCTCCTCCTGTGGGCTCAGGTTGCCCTTGCTCTGGTCACACTAAGAGGGCTGAATTTATTACTTTCCCCGCTAAAGCTGCAGCACCTGTGGGTGGTTGGAGGGCTGGCTATATTACATTGCATCCCATTACTTGTAGCTGACCTTTTCTCTACGACCTTGTCCCCCACTCTCCCTATGTTGCTACACACCCTCTCAATCTGCTGGGGCCTCTTGCTCTTCATGGGCATCCTCTCTAAGTCTTGTTCTGACCTACATCCCTTCCTCCGGTCCTCCGTACCTCAGTGGGTTCCCTCACGGAGAATTGAGAAGTGTGCACAACGGGTAACAGCAGCGTGCGCCTTCCTTGGACTCCTCTGCTGCAGCCTACAGATGTACAGTCTCCTCTGGCTTTACGGGCTACTGGGGAACTGGAGGCGCTTTGGTTGGGCCTGGTGGCTCAGCCAGTTTTGGGCCAGAATCCTTGAGTTGTCCTGGGGATTCTCTTTGCTTGTGCTGGGATCCTGGGTCTTCCGGATGGCATCAGGAGGCCATTTAAGGGGCGATCAAGGACAGAGCACAAGTCAGGTGTCTAAAGAGTCAGAGGGGAAAAGCCTGTGGATTAGGATCTTGGCCAGCATAAGGAAAGGGCCACTGAGACAATCAAAGCAAACTTGGGAAGACCTGATGCCAAGCAACTGGGCAAAGTACAAACTGTCAAAATCAGGGTTCAGCGACCACATAATGAGTCCTTACGATGATAAACCATCGACCATCGCGCCTGAACACAAGCCTGATGCTGTTAGCAGCAGCTTTGAATCTCAGGCTGCACTCCTGTTGAAAAAAGTTGGTGATCACGAATGTATTCTTTCACTTATAGAATGCGACCAGCAACCACCGTCTCCTATTAACCTCAGGCGCAGCATTGACAATGCCCTTTATCAGGGACACCTTGTAGCGGGGACTGTGTTTACACCTCCACCTCCCTCCTGGACTCAATCTGTGGGCAGAGGCACAACTGATGGACGTGGTGGCACAAGTAAATACCCTTCAGCTTACATTGGGTACGGGTGGCCACTGGATACAGAGTCTATTTCTGCATCTCTAGATCACTTCCAAATTAAAGAACCGATACAGCTAGCCAGTACTACCGCTGATAATAATGTCGCAGATGGGTCACAAGCTACTGCACATCAGGGAATAGAGCGTAAATCAGCATCCACTGCAGTGATGCATCTGTATGAGTGGTTCGAGGATGATGTCACGGAACTGTAATGTGTCTGATGACCTCCTTTTCTCAGTTATCTAGCCTTCGTGAATTCCTACAATCATGTACTGCGGTCAGTCATGCTCTTGTAAGATGTGGGTAATGAAGAATGTTTTTTATTGAAAGTATTAAACTAAATATTCAGGACAAGAGCCCATAGAGAAGTCAGTACCACACAAAATCCTTTATTTTAGGATTTCAGGATACTGGTGAAATGTCATATCCGTTTTCTTACTTGGCTTGTTTCTGTTTGAATTCCAGCAGTTTTTGCCTTTATATGGTAGTATTATATTTGTTCAGGATAGACTCGTTTTTAATGAGCAGTTATAAAATCACTATCATGTATCCAGTTTGTGTGACAGTCTTGTGGGCAATTGTTTTGCATATAATATGTGAAACTGTGCCATTTACTTCTACACAAAAATGTAATATGTTTGGATTTTATGAACATAAAGATTGTATGACTGTGCTGTTTGTGAATAAAGGGACTTAATTTGCATCATCTATAACATTTGTGATGCAGAAATGCTGCATTTAACCATACCTGAAATCCCTTATACTCTTACAATTTGATTAGTGTTTGATTGGTCCTTTATACCAACATGCAAGCATGTAACACAAGACGTAAAGAGACGTTCGGGTCACGTCTGTCAAATGTTGGTCAGTCCAGAAACACACGTTCAATGTCTGAATATCTGACTCAGGCTTCCCAGGGAGTAAATATTTCCAGACAGGACCCCTTTGGTCTACAGGCATCCAAAACAGGTCCAATAGTCGAACCGATCTAAAAAGTGTCTAAAATTTTATTTTTATTTAACAAATGAGGGTTGCATTTAAATCTCTTTAGGTTCAGACTGACTCAAACCAGTTGAACTATTAGTCAACTGAAAATCTGTAAACACTGTTACATACTCGCTAACTTTATTTTCCTCGAGTAGGCCTCTTCTGTATGTTAGACAGAGACATCAACTCGGTGTCTTTGCTAGGTTGGTCATACTTCTGCATTCCACTTTTTTGAGATGAACGTCAGTTTAACGAAACATTCTTCTTAATTCAACCACCACATAAGACTGAGGAATCTATCTTTTGAAGCAACTATTTTCTTTCTAGTTCTGAGATGATTTCGACGTGAGTGCGTTCAGCGTCATCACTGTCGGACGCACAGGTGTCGGACGCACAGGTGTTTGACGCACAGGTGTTTGACGCACAGGTGTTTGACGCACGCTGGCCTGTGATTGGCTCGGCAATTAAGCAGCGTGGAATTATATGTATGACGAAACGACGCTGAGATCGCGCCTAACGTGATCCCCGTCGCAATGGCTTGGAGCAAACGTGTGTTGTACTTGCTCGTGACCGTGGCGTCCTTGCAGCAGTGTGGTGGAAACGCTGCGGGGCCTCGCGGGCCCTCGTCCCCGGGCGGAGTCCGGCTCAGGGCCGTCAGTCCGACACGGAACGGTTCCCTCACCTTCAAGTTTGACCGACAGACGGTCCAAGAGTCACCACGTGGTAAGATTCAGAGCGTCTCTCATTTCCCAAATAAGGAGATGTGATCAGATCACCCACATGGTTTCAAGTTGGGTGGCCTGGTTTCCACTTGAGACTTGAATTGGACAGTAATTGAAATAGCTGTGCTTTGTATTGATCAAACTATGCAGACTACATGGTTGGAATTTTCCTGTCCAGCAGGCAGGATTTAGGCTCTCTCGGCAATTAAAATGACAGAATACATGATTTCCCCCCCCCCCACTTTTTTGGAGCTCTATGATTTAATTTTATCTCTCAAGGTTTATTAGTATAACATTAAGAATAATAGTAGCCAATATTTAAGGCGGTAAAGTGATTTGTATGCTGGAATCTAGACAAAGTAAGTCTGATAAAATGAGTCTGCCTATATTTTAGGTGTTCTGTTTTGAAGCATCCTCCTGTTTGTTGGCACATCATTACGACATATGCTGAATATTACAGTCAGCATTATGCATTGGAAGTTTCTCAGTCTTGTTTGTAGCCTATGAGAACACATTGGGGAATTGGGGAACATTTGAGCTGCGTTATGGAGAACCTAAGTTACTCCAAAAGCACAACCTTCCCATCTTTGCCTGGCTTAAATCAAGGAAAATCTCCTCACTATGTTTTTCTCATTGTACTATTGACCAGAAAACTGCAGAGGAACCTGCTTATTTTCTTGTGTTAAAACAAGATAGTCAAACTGAAGGGAACCGACGTCAGGTTCCTAGAGTGGCCCTCGGACAGGTCTCCTGGGGTGGGAGCTCATTAATGTCCCGGATATGAACAATCGAAGAATAGTGAGTTATGAAAGCGTGCCAGCAAAGTTAGGACCATTACGAGCTTGCTGTCAGTCAAGTTAGAAAAGTTACACTATTGTTGCTTGTTAGGGGCTAATTTTGGCCTTGATTTCCCCTTAAGTTTCAACTTGGACCATAGAGTGTCGTCATCTAACTTTGTGGAGATTTTAGTCCTTTAGAATAGAAACACTTGCTAGACTGCATCATATGTACTTGTGGCAGTAAAAATATGGGCTGTTGCTCTAAAGCAACACACTGATCAAATATTTGAGTATGAAAGGCATGTTGAAAATGTTGTTTATAATGGCAGAGGCTGAGCTAATGTTTGAACTTCTGTGTTAACTGACTGCATTTTTTGCTTGTTTGTACAGCCTTAGAAAACTTGATGAATACAAAACTGAAGCACATGGATCCATCAGTGCAATGTAGTGACGAATTGATGACTCTCAAGGTCAAACGGGTCAGAGCTCCCCACTTTCTTGTGGATAGTGGTAGGTCCTGTAAAGATGTCTGTTTTTAAAATTTTTTTTTTTAAAACCCATATTTTATTTTTTTTTTAATGCACTGTTTAAACTTGTTTTCTAATGTCAAATAGGAGAGGGACCTCTTATTCCTTTTTCTCAAATGCCCTCCAAATGCGGCTTCTCGGTGAAGAGGTCCCGTAGAAATGTGCACTTTGTGGCACCTTACCAGGGCTGCCATGTTACCCAGCAGGTGAGGTTCATTTCAGTCTTAATGTCCTTGAATCAGTTGCAAAGCTGCAACCAAAAAGAGTTCGTAGACAATTGCCAAAGTCTGAACTTCTTATTCCAATTTGGTTATTTCATCTCATTTTTGGTAACTAACTAACGACATACTAGATAAATGTGCTACATTATGCGCCTTATTACTCTAAACTTCCAACATTTTACACTTTAGAGTGGCACTTATGCACTACCACTGCGTTTATGGGGGGTACCAGCGACGATGTCCTGCCCTGCAGTGACGCCACTACCCTCTGTTTCCTGCTTCCAATCTGGGATGGTGGTGAAGATTGGTGGGATTACAGCAAATGATGTCAAAGTTAAAGGTAGGTGACGTCACATGTTGGAATTTGATTGACTTTAGGAAACTGCCTCACTTTATTTTCCCACTGTTGCAGTGTCTGGCATGTGGAAGCCCCTTTCACTGGTGTGTAGCAGTTGTGGCTTTGCTGTGGAGGTGCTCTCTGGAGGGCTGATGCTCACTGTGCCCTACGACAGAGGCCTGTGTGTGGAAACTGAGGTATTGTGCCCTCCTGTGGTAAAAACTGGAAACTGAAATGGACTCGTGCATCTGATTTAAAACCATTAACTCAGTTTGTTTCCTTGTAGGAGGATGGGTATTTACTCTCTCTTCTATTGGTGGATGTTGAGCTCATACTCACATGTCCTTCACTAAGGACTAAGCCTACAACAAAGCCTCCCAGCGATAGTGGCCCTGTGTGGCAGTATCATCAGTACCCTCAGTTCCCAGTGTTTCCTGGGCCAAGTCCTCCAGAAAACCCTCCTGTCCCTTCCAAAGGTACAGTGGCACCTTTGCCACAAAAACCACAGCTGCCCTCAGGAGCTGTTAGTCCTGAAAACCAAGCGCCTTCATCTCAGCACCACGTATTTCCAGGCATGCCACAGTATCCGCAGTTTCCTCTGTTTCATGGACCTGTACAATCTACTAATGGAAACCCTGCCGCTGCTCCGGTTCAGTTCCTTCCAATGCAGCAGTTTCCACAGTATCCGTATCAGTTTCCTTTTTTCCAGCAATTCCCTTGGGAACCTAAACCTTTCCAGCCAACAATCCCTCAGCCTCCTCCTGCCACTACCACAGCTGCTTCACTAACCACTCCTGCCCCTAAGCATGATGGGAACCCTGGTGTTCCCCAGCAGCCACAGTTTCCAATTTTCCCTCAATATCCTCTCCGGCCCTATCCAAATTTCCCACCACCTCCAGGAGGTCAGATTCAATTTCTTCAGGATCACAGACCTGTAATCCAGAAGCCAAAACCATATCACATGTATCCTCAGACCTACCAGCTCCCCGTGATTCATCCTCCTCAACAGAGTGCTCAAGCTGTAGCTCCCCCTGCCACTGCAGCTACCACCCCACAGCATGCTGCTCAACCGCCATTCCATCACCCATATCTCTATCTGCAGTCATATTATGGTGCTCAGCAGGCTCCCGTGCTGGTCTTTTCTGATCCTTCCTCAGACCCAGCTCCATCTCATCAACACGTACAACAGCCTGTCTACCCTGCAATGCCTTCATTTCATCATTTCTCCTCTCATCAGAGACCAAAATTGCCTGTAGGAAACAAGTAAAGTCTGCCCCTAGCAACCAGCAGCCAGGGGCAGACTGTCCTTATGCAGTTTGGTTTGTTTGACCAGTTTTGGCCAGAAAAGCTGTAACAAACTCTGTACAGACCCTCTCCTGCTGAGTAGAAATTGACTGAAATGTTACAATGCAAGCAAGTGAACTTTGTGCATCTGGATTCAAAATGTAAATAGAATAAATTGCAAGGTTAGCTATGCAATTACTGTCTGCGTTTTTCTTGATGGTATTGGTTATTTTGAATAACAAGCCCTTTATAACGTTGTTTTAGTTATAGTTTATGAACCACAATGGCAGAGACCAAATTCAGCTTCAAATTGCTTGTTTGATCCAACCTTCCAAAACCAAACATCAGATTCACACTCAAAAGGCGAAGAAAAGTAGGCAGGTTGAGACGCTTGAACGCATTAGCAATTTGAAATGTTGCTGTAAAATTTACTTTAATGGTAAAATCAGTTATTTTTGTGTCGATCTATTCATTACTGGAATATCATTTGATTGGCAAACTATTTTATGTGCATTTTATTCCACTTTTTGTTTGGCTATTGAAACCCTTAAACTCTAAAAATGTTCAGCTCTTAAAGGACATCACAACATTGTTGTTCTCATTTCTACCTCTTCAGCTTTGTCTTGGAGTGAAAACTGTAAACAGCACTGATATCTGGATTTAAACTCTTGTATAACATTAAAGACCTCAAAAAGGAAACAGTCAACTTTCATTGTAGTTCATGTTTCTGGCTGTGCAATTCAGCAATGCTCTCATCTTCCATGTGCACTTTTTCCAGGAAATGCATTTTTTTTTTTTTTTTTTTTTTTTTTTTTTATTTTTTTTGTGGTTATTTTTTTTTTTTTTTTTTTTTTTTTTTTTTTTTTTTTTTTTTTTTTTTTTTTTTTTTTTTTTAATTTTTGCTGCTCAACCATTGCAACATTTAACTACCAATATGTTTTAGCTCTTTCAGGACTATAGGGACGTATCCCCCAATTTCTACCTCTTTACTCTAGGTTTTTCTGTTTTCTTTTAACCTTTTTGTCGTCTTTGATTCCTTTAGTGAAGGCATTAAAGACATGAAAGTTTAATGCCTTATGTCTTTGATTTTCTAAATGTATTTTTTTTTTCTTCTTTGACATTGCTGTGACCACCGTTGTAATGCAATGTCAATCCACTGTGTCGCTCACATCTGTAACCCTGCCAACGGGATGCATTCAGCCTCTGTGAAAAACAACCTTTAATCACTTTATCATTACGCGTCAGTCATAAATGGTGATATGAAGTTTAATATTTAATGTGAAGCGGATCACCTGGGTCAGGTGCACGCTGTGCTGGTCTGACGTCGGGCACGCCGCTTGACGTCACCGTGGGAGTGTTCCGCCGACGGCAGAAATGAATGGTCATCAACACAATCCTCTCAGCGCTCATGTAAGTTGAAGCGGACAGAAACGCACATTTTCCGCGAACTGGTCTGTGGCGGAGATGCTTCCGTGTGCTGTTACCCGATCTGCGCGAAGTTTGCAGTTGAATAACGCCGTTTATCTCACTCGTTTCCGCCTGGCGACGCGTCCGGCTCGCCTGTAGCTAGCCGCGGCTGGAGCGGAGGCTAATGTTGTTTAGCTACAGGCTAGCCAGCCTGCTAACTGTCAGGCTGAGTGGGCAGGAGGCGATCAAGCGCCTGTTTTGCCACCTAGGATAGTCCGACTGGGCGACCGTAAGTGTATTCACATGTGATGTATTACGAAAAGGGAATCAGCGATTATACTCTAGCGACGGCATTTTGTAATTTCAGAGACAACCCTCCCCGGCCGGATGCTGTTATCACTGCGGTCAGAACAGGATATGTTTATCGGAAGCGTTACTTAAAACAAACTCTGAACAAGTTCTACTTTGTCCTCCGTTGGACGCTGACATGTGTTAAAAGGGTCAAGCAGGTCGTGTAAACCGTTGCAATCCCACACGGCAAGAGCTGTAGGGCTTGACACGCCACCGTGAAAGGCAAGACTCCAAGGTGTGATTAAGAAAAAGCCTTGTGGTAAATTGCGACAGATGGCTACCCAATACCTTCGATCTAACGCCACCCGGCGCGTGTGGCGGCTTTTTACACCTGCGAGGGCCGTTATGTGGAGAGGTGGTCCATTGGACAGGTTTGTGTATGGAACACATCAGAAAATGACAAGCAGATGTCACAATAGTAATACTGAGGAATAGCTGAAGATCCTGATGTGCCATTCGGGTATGAAAGTTGCTACTATTCAACTTTAGATTTGAGAGTTTGATCGCCAAACAGGTTGAGGGGATGACTTCAAACTACTAAATTTAACAAGTCCAAGGCTACGGAGGGTGATGATAGGTGCTTTATTTGGTAGTCAAATCAACAGGATGCATAAATAACAATGGCCTTCATGAAAACTAAATAATTGACACCTGTTATACATTTCTTTGAAAAACTAAAGTAACTCAAATTGCTGGGTGAATTTTAAGTCTTAATGCACTGGTTGTAAGCAGTAGAAATTGTAGTGCTGTAATTGTGTGTGCGCTCATATCCCGAAGGGTGGGAACATTTCTTTTGCTTCCCTCAAATCATAATGACACAGAATAGAAATAGAAGCTCATGGTATTTCTAAAGAATGCTTAGCGTGCAGAATGAAATTAACACATGACCCTGACCCGGCCGAGCACAGTTTTGCACCGGTGTGCGCTGTTGGGTAAAACGAACGCCCTCCAGTGTCCCACGTTAGCCTGGGCAGCTAGCTACGAGAGGGGGGGCGAGGGTTTAATTCTCACTTTAGCCACCACGACGGTTAGCACCACCCCAGGAGCAAAAAGATGGCCTACGGCAACGCTTTCGTCGTACAGTTGTGTGTGTGAAAAGCCAGGCCTGCCAACGGTGGCTAGCAAGCTGCTAATTCCATCCCCTCCTCCTCTGTAGCTAACGTTCAACCCGGCAACGATTATTCGCAGTAAACGCGTAATGTGCCCGTTATGTACGTGGCGCTCGCGTGACGTTACATGACAAACGCCATCGCGCACGTTTAAATTTTGAAGTGTACGCGCTCCTCCTGTTACCCAACGCGTGATGACACCGAATGCACCTGTAACCCTGTGAGCTGTGACACGATGGTGACGCGGACTGTCCGAATTCAAACTAAACTTCCTGCGGATGTTTCTGATGAGCCCATCCGAGAGTGCGTGCCTCGAGCCTTTTGTTTTAATGTAAAGTACTAATGTACGCTGCTCTGTTTACTGTTTGTTATTGCTCAATTATTATTTTTGATTATCTTGGACTCTTTTTGCGGCACTGCAATAGAGCCAAACAGGTCAAGTCCTGCAGATATTACTACTCCCTGTGGGCTATTTGGCACTATTAATTAACACTGCACATTTAATTAAGCTAAACAGCCTTTGAGGCCTTTGCTGTGCAAGTGAAAGTTATTTGTAATCATTTTGCTATTTAAGTAATGAATCCACATACATGTAACGTTAGGACATTTAAAACTCTTGAGTCTAAAGTTGAAATTAAACCCCAACCCGATTTGGTTCTTAAGCTTATGTAAAGTTATCCTGTGTGGTTTTGAGTGTTAACCCGCATTCATTTGTTTTGTCATTTAGTGGAAGAATCACCCCACAGATTCTAACGTTGCTTAATGATGTTATGGTTAACATGTGTGTTAACAGTTGCATAGCAGATACTGTAGTTCATTGTGATTGGCATTTCTGAATACCTGTCGTAATTTCTGTACAAATTATCCTGACTTGCTTCTGATGTTATGCAAACAGCCAGGGATAATCAAGGTTGCTGAAGGGTTTTGGAGCCCACCTCTACACTCACTACACTGACTTCGAAACTTTAGGGCATGATGGGAAATCTTCAGCTGATCTAAGAGTAAAATTTTTTATATGTCGGGGAAACAGTACAGTTCTTTAAATATAAAACAAACTGATGTGATGCCCGGCTTATGAGAATTCTAGCACGGCTAAATTTTGAAATACTTTATAAAATACTAATACATTACAACACCGTCATCACAACCAAAGACAACTTTAATAGCTTAGCAGTAACTAATCTCTTATAGAGATGAGTGTTATTAAAAGGATTATTAAAATCTAAGTGCAAGATGAATAGATTGGTCTTTCTTGTAGCACCATTTATTTTGTAAACAAAAGTTGGTTTGCCTGGGGTCGGCATATTTCGCTCTTCAGTGACACAAAAGGGTCTCTGAAATGCCACATCTGCATCCTTTAAGCCTATCATTTCCGCTGCACAAAGTATTCAACAACTATTGTGATAAAGATGTCATCTTTGCTCAGTTAATCATGCTCAGTTTTTTCTTATTTTTCTTTTTGCAGCATGTGATCTTTCTAAACGGCCATGGAAACAGCTGACTGAAGTTTGAAAGCTATTGCAGCAGATAGATTCCTTTGTAACAATTACTCAGAGGAAACAGTGCTAGAAATTGGATTAATACATTTCCTGTGTTATCCACAAATCATCTGCGGATGACTACATCTAAAGGTTTGCTTATCTGCCAATTTTTTTTTAACCTTTATGTGCATTTTTTAAAATTACAATCTGAATCCAATGCATGCAAAGTCATATGTGTAGATATACTGTAATAATGCATATACATATAATGCATGTTGTTGAAATGACACAAGGAGAACGCCATTTTGCAGAACTGTTTGTATAACGCAAGTAAAGGCTTAAACGCTGCCCAACATGCACACAACTGTGTAGACGGTGACCTTTGGTGCATGTACAGAAGATGATAGGCGAGTGTTGGCTGACCCACTTAAGAGAACACTTTGCCCTCAGCCTAGAGGAGTTGGGTGCCATTTTAATTTCATTGTAGATAAAGGATAGACTGCTGCATTTCATATAATTCTAATCTTATGGTTTTGCATTGTTATTTAAGTGATTGAACATTTACATTTTCAACAATCAAGGCATGCAAACTAAAACGTTTCAAGCATTTCATTTTTTTTCAATTTTGAGAATTATGGCTTACAGCTGAAAAAAATAATATCACACAATATTAATATTTTACTGTAACTGTATGAGCCATAATCATCGAAATTGAAACAAAAAAGGCTTGAAATATTTCATCTTATGTGTAATGAATATAGAATAAATGTTTATTTTTCTGGATTAAATTATGAAAAATGAACCTTTTCACTTATGTGTTTTTTGTGATCTATTAGAAGTTTGTTTCTATGTGAGTTTTGCCTCCATGTCTTGACTTAACATTTTTGCTTACATAGGAATAAGTTGTACCAAGCGGCTGAGTTCCCGTCTGTCCCTCCCTGATCAGTCATATTAAAAAATAACAAAGGAATATGGCCGAAGAGAATATTGATCAATACAAGATCAGAGGCTTTCATGCGTAAAGCTTAGCGTTAGATCAGTTAGTCAGGTGACTATTAACATTACCATAACATTCTGACATTTAAATATTTTTATTTGTTTTAAATAACGATTAAATGAGGGGCAGCATTAAGTGAACATTATGCATTTCCTTGCTTGCTTCCATTGCCTTTCTCTGTGGAATACTCTTTCTTATCAATACTACAGCTGTAACAGCAGTAGTAGTAGTCATGAGCCACTCTCTGTGCATCAATATTGGATTATTTCATAGCAAGAGGATGGGAAAAGTTAGGTGAGGTGACCTTGAGCAAGGCCTCTAACCCCACCTGCTCTGTGGGAGCTGTTCAGTGGCTGGATCATATCAAAGAAAGTTGTTCTTGCAGCCTCAAGATGTGAATGTGATCAGGGTGTTCCAGCAAAACAGAAAGGGGATGTAAAGGGGGGCCCCTTTACACCTGGCATTAAAATGTGTGTTCTGTGATGGGATTGCAATCGGATCACGCTCGACTACATGAAAGTACACGTGTAGACATATTCGAAATGTTTGGAAGGCAGATTGTGATCTGATCTGCCAAACCGCTTCCATAGGTGGTCGGAGATGCATTGTGAGCCCATTCAGCACAAGAGTAAATGCAAATCCATCTCTAGTCCTCATAAACTGTAACAGCATTGTGAAGCTGCTTTCTGCCCTGCTTTGAAATGCAGGCAGTAGAGCATACAACAGCGCAACTTCACGGGACTTCTGCCGAGTTCTGCCATCCTGCAGAGAACTGCCTGACCATCGTGGCAATGCACACAGCATCAGTGTAATGATTAATGTAAATAACGGCTTGAAAACAATGGCCATGCTGTTATCGACACCGCAGTCAGACGAGAGGATGAGACCATGTAACCTTCTGCCAGAAATGCTATTCAGCAGAGGAGCGTTATTGGATAGCAGTCGGATCTCGATTTGGAGACCCGAGACGCATGTTAATACCAGGTGTAAATGTATGTGGTCAAACAACATACGATTGCAGTCCAATCAAAGAAGAATGCATTTTGATGCTTGGTGTAAAGAGTGATACATTACCTCTGATTATTTGCAGAATTATTCTGTTTGTTTGCAAAAGAATCTATATGCTTTCCACTATTCAACCAGCCTTTTGGGTACGGTCAAGTTAAAAGAAATTTAGTAAATGTACAAAAAAGGAAAGTAGTATCTTTCTCAGGCTTACATCTCCGATAGTGACAGATCTTTAGACCAGTATTCATGCTGTTGTGCTGCGTCTTTTGCTCAGAATTACTGTGCCTGCAGTAGCTGCAGTCATGTTAAGTTTGTGACATCATGCCTGCGGTAATATATAGATCAATAAAAAAAAAATCGTGTATACTCAGCAAGTTAGAAGCTTTCACATTCTTCGTTGGATGTATCCTTTCGATCGATAGCCATTATTTACAGTTATTATTTGGTATAAAATTTCCATTTACTTCTGTGTGATGTTAGTTTCCTTAGCTTTGAACCTTTTCCTTCTCCATTGTATGGACCATTTATATTTGTTTTGTTTGTTTTTTTATTTCTTCATTTAGCCAAACCTGAGTTGTGTGTCAGTAGAGGAGAAGCTGGGCTGATGGTAAGTACTCTGTCACGCTCTGTTACCAAATCTGGCTTTCTTTCCTTCTCTCACTCTAATTACATGTTGTGAAGGTTTTCATTCAATCTGTTGTGAGAACCAAATGCCTTGATTAACCCTTTGCATTTTGTAACAACACTCAGTCTTGTTATACAATGAAATGCAACAACGAAACCTCGATAGATTGATGAGCACCTTCAACATTTGAGAACTGGATCACAACCACTCTCCATTCAATATTTCATTTACATTTTTAAAATCTCTTGTGTCAAAGACTTTCAATTGAGTATCAGTTTTGATTATGAATTTCCATGATGACTACTTTCTGAAGTGTAATTTTTCATCCAGTGTGCTTTTGTACATTTGGGATTGAACTGATGACAAAAGGCAGTGAGCTCTCGAACACATGATGTTTAATGAGCTTTAACATTTCAGAAACTGTTCTCAAATTTAGTTTATTTTGTAGATTCTATGTTTTTGCATTACTGGGTTGGCATAATCAGCCATGCCACATGCTGATAAGATAAAACGGAATCTCGGATAAGAGATTTTATGCTGTGTTTTCAAACATGAAAATAAATAAAAACCCCTTTGTTTCTGAAAAAAGTGTCCATGTCTGTGTCAACCCAGTTTATGTTGCTTATTGTTTGATATTCTACTGCTGCTTGTTATGTTCATCGCTCACTGCTGCATGTCATAATCCATTTTATTTTCCTTTTGTGGTAGACAAGCATGACTTTGAGCCAAGCCCCAGATGCATGCGCACTCAAAAGGCCCAACTGAGCGCCGTCCTCTCTGCTTTCCGGTTTCCAACCAGTCGCTCAGAGGGTGGGTGTAGACGGGGCGTAGCTAGTCCCCTGCACCCACTAGTAGTACATCACTGTGAAACTGGAGGTCTCTAATGGATCAGGGTAGTAGTGAGCAGAGTCCAGAGGAGCAGGACACAGGAGGCCGTGCGGAGCCAGAGTCCGGCAGAAGAGGGTCGGACTCAGAACATGGCCTGTCCAAAATCACCCAAAATGCCCTGGAAAACATGGGAGCGTTGGGCCATGGCTTGAAGAATTTCTTCCAGCCACAGCGCCGACGCTCCTCCGTTTCCCCACAAGACTCTGTCTCATGTTCAGGCGCCCCTGCCTCTGAACCCACTGATGTAGGGTCAGAAGCAGGGGACACTCCCGCCTCCTCGGCCGCACCTTTGGATTCTGACAACCTTGCTGCTTCCGCCCCTCCTGCAGCTCTGAGCCGCGTTCTGCAGCAGATCAGAGGTGCTCCACCAATAATGAAGCGAGGCACCAGCCTGCAGAGCCGCCGCAGCAAGGTAGGGGGCACTGGGGATGCTCCCCAGAAAGGTAGCCCTCAGATTCACCGGCGCAGCACCCATGAGGCCTTGCTGCAGGCTGGACGCCCACGCTCCTCCTCGACCACAGACACACCTAGCAGCCCAGCCCTAGCTGACATGCTGCTGACCTCTGGCTACCATTCAACCGAAGAGCCTGACAAGGTGAGTGTCTCAGTCCTTTCAAGTCCTGGTGAGGAGTCGAACCATGAGACAGGTGTGTAGGAGAGGGATAGGCAGAATTAAAGTGTCAAGCAGACTCCCAAACAGTATCAAACTTCGTAGTTATTACAATGTTTAAGTATTAGACTTATCAAACAAAATGAAAAAGAGAATTCAAACATGCCATGAATGCCATGACTAGTATCTTCTTTACAGAGGAGGACAAAATTTCACTTTTGATTAAAGTTTTGTGCTGGGAGATTTGAGAATTTTGTAATTATGGGGTTACCAGTATTTCTCACTTATTACTACCTACGCTATGCTCTGATCATGAAAATTAGCATAACAGTGAACTGAGGGAATATCAATCAGATAAACCTGTGTTCTCTCCCGTTTTGATGTCGCCTTATAACGGTAATATGTCTCTTTCTGTCTTGCGAAGATCAGTGGACAGTAGATCTATCTGTCCTGCACTTACAAGACTGTATTGTGTGACTTGGTGCCTGTCAAGTGTGAGTGAAATACAACTATTACTATTATTGAAAAATGCCATCGAGCAACAGAGTGGCATGGATAAGATAACCATATCATGCACTAACACCTGTTTATACGCATGTGTACGAAATGCAACACATGCATATAGACCATACAAAGTATGAGCATGTCACTTTAGTCAAGGTTTACTTACAACTCTAAACTAATGAGATAAAAAGCAAGGGAATGACATGGACTGTTGACTCTAGAGTGTAGGCTTAAATTTACATTGTGTAACTAAGACCACTGTGTAAGTACAACAAAACTTCTATTGTCTTCAATATTTTATTTTTTTCTACAATTTCTAATGTTTGTATTATTTCTGATCTAAGCTCTTGTCGTGTACTTTGCTGTCGAAGTACACAACATTAATTCATTTATTTTAAAAATCAAAATCAAAATTGTCCATCCTTCGTAGTCTGGAAGAGAAAATAGAATCCCTTCTCATTCCTCTAATGCATCATGATTTAGTCAGATCTAACACACCCCTGGAATCAGAATCATATTGCAGCAATAGTGGTATTTGAAATATATTTATAAATAGCATATTCAGGCATATTTGGTGTGATAAATATGTGGACCCACAGGCATAAAACATGTTATTTAAACTCTTTTTTAAAAATATATCCTAAACCACGTGTATGATTTTAATTGTTTCCCTTATGTTACCTTCAGGACATAACTAATTCAGATTTAAATTGTAATACAATGAGACACTATACTAACGACCTAACAATGCATTGTATCTCTTTGCAATCTGGTTTTAAAAATGAAAAGATAATACAGTCATATACTAATCTGTGAAAAATGAAAACATGTTTGAAGATGTTAATGTTTTAGATATGCCTAGATGAACCGGTGAATGGAGAGATGAGCTGTCACAAGTGGAAGGTCAGAGATTGCCTTGGAGTGGTTGGTCACTGCGTGCTTTAAGCCTTTCTAAATTTAGCAATCGCAGTCTCTGAGAGTACTTCAGGTCATTGAAGGCTTTTAGAGCTAAGGAAATGCAAACGTGTTGCTTCATTTATTTCTTTTTGTTTTGTTTTGTTATGTTTTGATTTTGTTAAAGTAGATGTTTGAAACAACAGTGTCAGAGACGTGCACCAGGGGCTGAATTGAAACTCCAAAATGGAAGATTATGTATCGAAAAAAAAAACCCAAAACCAAACAAGGCTTTCTTAAGGATGGGTGATATACAGTAAATGACTCTATTGTGACTATCTAGTATAAATTGTCATGGGAATGTTTCAAGCTCTCAGCTAGAAATTCCCTTTAGGGTTTCGCTTTGCTACCTCTCTCCTAATGTGTTCTCACAGCTGACAGCTCATTCTCCTACCCAATCCAGAAAACTCTCCTTAGCACATGTGTGTTTTGTATCAGAAGGATTGGAGGAAGTGTGGAGAGAGTAGGAAAGGTGAAAAGCGCATACAAATTTTTAAGTAATTGAAGATGGGGATGAATGAATTGGTTCTGAAGACAAACGGCACTGGATTTTATATTCTGCACATGGTTGGGTAGCCATAGCTACCTGACATGCTGCTTTATCAAGGGTAAAAACGGCAGTATAGGGCAATAGGGTTTAGGACAGTATTAGGCTATATTGTCACATGTGATCATATCAGGGAGATGCTACAAAACTGATAGGACGGTGCTTCACTGTGCAGATGGTTAATGACCCTAAAGATTCTGCACAAGCAAATAAAGACTTTCTGAGGGCAAAAAAATGGAATATACTTCAATGGCCAAGTCAGTCACCTGATTTCAAACCAGTAGAGACGCTTTTAAGTTACTGAAGACAAAACTGAAAGAAAGACCCACAAACAAACAGCAAACTGAAGGTGACTGCAGTGAAGGTCTGACAAAGAATCTCAAGGGAGGAAACTCAGAATTTGGTGATGTCCATGGGCTCCAGCCTTCAGGCGGTCATTTACTGCAAAGGATTTTCATCAAATGTCAAGTCTTAAATATATTTACAATTCTGTTAGTTTGTCCAAATACTTCTGGACCTGACATCTCTCTGTCAGTCAATCAGTCAGTCGGTCAGTGCGATATAGCCTGAAACTATTGCAATATTATTTATATAACAATCGCCTAATTTTTGCCCTTATTCGAAAAACACAATGCAGGCAAATTAACATGATTTCCACTAATATTTTCCTTTTACATGCAGCCATGCGTACTTAAAGTAACATCACGACACATAACCTATTGAAGTGCTTGTGGTAACATCTTTGTCACCCATCTGAAAGTTTGGCAAACTGATGTTCATGAGTTGACAGTCAGCAGTAAACAGTTAGAAGGCTCTTTGTGTTGCTAACTCCTGTAAATACCCAAACTAATATACCCCATACCTCATATTCTGAATGCGCTGTAAACATATCTAGGAAATGCTTAATATGAAATAGGGTCAAATTACAAATATAAAAATGGAATACGTTGTTTACACAACCTGTATCAAATTTCTGATTATTGCTGAAGTTAACAACAAGGTATAATCACTTTGAATAATAATTTCATAAAGGGAGGAGGTTCTTTCCCTTGGAGTTTACTATATTTGCACTGCCATGTTTTGATTGTAACCCAGAACAGATAGAACAAGCACTGCTATACGGATTAAGTCAGTCAAGGGAATTTAAGTGACCTGAGCCAAACAAAGGTTTGCAGGATATCAGTCCCCCATTATCTGAGGAAGGTAACACCATGTGCAATTAGGGAGCGGAAAAACTATAACCTCAATGGCACCATGTACCAGACGTTTGCTTGGGAAACTCCAAGGAAACTTGACACTGGCCATGATGAAGATCATTCCATTAAAATCAAGAAGCATCTCTATCATCAAAGAAAAGTTGTGGGATCAAAATGTTCAACATCAAAGATAAACCCATTCCAATGATAAACAACCATTTAACTACCCCTGGAAGATGCTTTGATGTGTCAGAGGTGGTGAACAAGTCCAGTACTTAAGTAGGATGACAACATCTGGCTCAACCAGTCCATGTTCTTTGGCAAAGTGACACTCTGGTCCTCATGGATCAGTAGTATAAAGCCCAAGATGTTAGGAACAAACACCCAGGTTTGAGCATGGGTTGACTCAGCACAGGATGTCTTGTATTTAAAAGGCTGAAACACCTGATGATGCTAAGATATGCAACTGATGATATATCCCCAACATCCGTTATCATTGGTCTAGTGCAAAAATGGGGGACAATCAACATCATGTCCTATGTTTAAAAATAAATGAATAGTGTCCAAGTGTTAGATGACCAAAGGGTTTAGCAGTACGTCGATAAGTATTTGGACCGTATGGCTGCTAGTGGAACTGGTTCACTGGTATTTGTTGATGATAGAACTGCTGATGGAAGTATCAGGATGAATTCTGAGGTGTATACTGCTATACTCTGCTCACGTTTAGCCGAATTCTGCTAAATTGATAGGACAGTGCTTTACATTGCAGATGGATAATGTCTCAAAACAGACTGCAGAAGCAACCCAAGATCTTCTCCATTCACAAAAATTGGATATTCAGTGGCCAAGTCAATCATCTGAGTTCAGCCTAATGCAGCATAATTTTCAGTTACTGGAGTCAAAACCAAAGGCAGAAAATCCTACAAACAAACAGCAACTGAATGCAGCTGCAGTACCAGCCTGGCAAACCATCTCAAGGGAGGAAGCTTAGCATTTGGTGATATACATATGTTCCAGACTTATGTATGGCACTTATAGACTGAACATTTTCATCAAAGTATTTAACATAATCCTTATATTGATAATTATGTTAGTTTGTTCAGTTACTTTTAAACCTCTGAAACTGGTTGGCTTTTTGTGTAAAAATGGCTGTAATTCCTAAATGATTAGTGTAATACTCTTGCAATACCCTTTGAATCAAAGATGAGAGTCTACATTTCAGTCACATCTTGATTGCGTTTTTCAAATCCATTGCTCTTGTGTACAGATGTCAAGTTAAAGAAATATTGTATCACTGTCCAAATATATAGGGGCCTAACTGAATTTGTGTTCAGTTCTTGGAATAAAAAAATTGTCTTATGTTCTTTACAGTACAGTATTTTGAAATGGTTTTTCATATTAAATGCTATTAGACCTCTAATGAAAAAAAAATCCTTTAATACGATAGGCAAACACAACATTATAATTTTCTCTATTTCTCCTGTTTTTATTTTTGTTTTTTTTTTGGCAGGTGGATCGTTATGATGGATTGGGCCCTGCTCTGTCACCCAATGCCCTCCCCTATGGTGCGGATGGATACGATGTTGTTGACAGTACCCCTGACCCCCAGCGAACGAAGCAGGTCATTGCCCATCTACAACAGAAGATCCTAAAGCTTACAGAACAAATCAAAATCGAACAAACTGCACGTGACGACAATGTGGCTGAATACCTGAAACTAGCTAATAATGCCGACAAACAGCAGAGTGCACGTATCAAACAGGTGTTTGAGAAGAAGAACCAAAAGTCTGCTCAGACTATTCAGCAACTGCAGAGGAAGCTGGAAAATCACCACCGAAGGCTTCGAGAGGTGGAGCACAACGGCATCCCTCGCCAACCCAAAGACGTTTTCCGAGACATGCACCAGGGGCTGAAGGATGTTGGAGCCAAGGTGTGTACTGTTCCTTTAATGTTGCCAAATCCCTCTCTCTCACATAGAGTATTCCTCATTACTTGCATAGCTAACAGTGTTAGCTTTCCAACTGCTTTTAGCAGCTCTTTCTCACTATGCCTCATGTTAGCTAGCCAAGGTTGAGAGACATCTGTGAAAGGTGGCATGTGGTAAGACCTACAATTTTTTGGGAATAATAGGATGAGTGTTGCGTTCATACTTTAAACAGTAATTTTACTGGTTTGCTGAAACCATTACCATTTTGTGCATCATGCTTGCTTCCTTGATTGTAAATAAGGGATCCGTCATATAAGTTATTTTTGGTTTTTTTTGTTCACTTGAACTTGTATGTATTTTATTGAGCGTCTGTGCTTGTTTTTACGATGGACATACTAAAAGCCAAACGGCTATAGGGTTTTAGGGTAGCACTGCTCTACCTTATAGACATTACTGGCTTATTGACAAAGGCTTTCTTGGGGTAGAGCTAATTTTAGAATTATTAGCTAGAGTTTCATGTACCAGTCATTTAATCTAATAATAGCATGAATCTCTCATTTTAGCAAAGCACTTTTTTAGATAATTGGCCATGTCAAAAAGAGAATTTACACCTAAATTAAGGATTTTGCACTAAAACTGAGTCTGAAAACCTCAAGACAAGCTTCAATTGTGTGCAGCCCTATTACATTGAATGTGCCATGATTAAAGCATAATGTCACGTATTGCAACTTGACGAAGCCTTAATTGTATTGGCCTGATCTTACTCATTACAGGTGACAGGTGGTCTCTCCAGTTTCTCTCAAGCAACTCACTCTGCAGCTGGTGCTGTTGTGTCTAAGCCGAGAGAAATCGCTTCTCTCATCCGCAACAAGTTTGGCAGTGCTGACAACATTGCATCTCTAAAAGATTCTTTGGAGGAAACCCAGGGAGATGAAGGGCTTGGTTCTGGGGGAACAAGAGCCATCGGGACAGGACAGTTGCAGTCCAGCCCGAAATATGGCAGTGATGACGACTGCTCAAGCGCTACTTCTGAATCAGCAGGTGCCAACAGCACGACCGGAGCACCTGGAGGACCCCCAAGCTCCAAAGGCAATACCCTTGATCATGCCCATGCCTCAGGCTTTGATGCTATACTTCATGAGATCCAAGTAGTTCGGGAAAACCAAGGTCGTCTGGAGGACTCCTTTGAAAACTTGAAAGCCCATTATCAGCGGGATTATACAGTGATCATGGAGGCCCTGCAAGAGGAACGATACAGGTATCGCATCGTACCCTAAACTCAGTAAGATACTAGGTCTATATGGGTTGGCATGTATCATTGTTGTCACTCTGTTGCAGGTGTGAACGTTTAGAAGAACAGCTGAATGACTTGACAGAACTCCACCAGAATGAAATTCTGAACTTGAAACAGGAACTAGCCAGCATGGAGGAAAAGATTGCTTATCAGTCTTATGAAAGAGCGAGGGACATTCAGGTAAGCTTCACCATCTCAAATAAAATGTTTAATTTGGCATCTAAGCTCTTTTAAAGACAGTCTTGTCTCTGTAGGAGGCACTGGAAGCATGTCAGACACGGATCTCCAAGATGGAGTTGCAGCAACAGCAGCAGCAGGTGGTGCAGCTCGAGGGTTTGGAGAATGCAACAGCACGAACTCTAATTGGAAAACTAATCAATGTGGTCCTAGCCGTCATGGCAGTCCTTTTGGTGTTTGTGTCCACGGTGGCTAACTGTGTCGTCCCCTTGATGAAAACACGCGGCCGCATGCTCTCCACGCTGCTCCTTGTTATCCTCCTTGCCTTCCTCTGGAGGCACTGGGATGCTATTTCAGAGTATCTGCATCATTTTCTTCTGCACCCCAGATGACCAGCTTAGAGAGACTCATGAAGAAGATGAAGGACCAGAGGGTTTGGGGCTGATCTGTAAAGGCAGGACACTGGCTTTTACAGGGAGTTGAATCGCAATAGTCCTGCCTTTTGCTCCCCTTTTACAGCTTCTGAAATCACTTAGGAGGTTTGCATCAGAAGTTTGTCACTTTATCACTTTTTGAAATGTGTTTTTTGCGAAAATTAAACAGAATAGGGTGAATAAAAGTCTGGATGTTTGGCAATGCCTTGCTGTCGGTGCAACTGTGGCACAAGCACATGCTGTAAATGGTAAACGGGGCATAGTTGAAGGAGGAGCTGAGAACTACACTCTTGGTTTCTCTCTTTTGAGTGAATATGTTTACATGTGTAAAACTTTACATTGTTTCCTTACAGAAGAAATTCAGAGTTTTTACTACCTTTGGGCTGATTCAAGTGGTATTGTTTTGAAGTCACTGCTGTTTCTAATACAACTGAAGGCATTCTATTTCCTTTTTAACTGTAATGAACTGTCAGTGTTCTGATGATTTAGTTCAGTTTTTCTTGTCTTTTATATGGTCTCTGTTCTGGTCTTGCCATTCGAGTTTTTCTGTCTGCCCATTCTTTCTCCTTTAACTCGATCTTTTCAGCTCTTGTGAACAACTCTTCCTGCTCACTACCAAGAATGGCCTGCTTGCAGATCAGCTATATTGCTCTGGAAACAGACTCATCACTTGATCAAACAGTCATTGGTTCTTGACTTGTTTCTTTTGGACATGTGGAGTCAATAACATTGGTTCTGCTACAACCAGGACATTCCAAGAACTTTTTAGGAGTCATGACTCTGCCCTCTGGGCTTTTTGGATCCTACTATCCTGGTGGCTCCTCCTCTGCAGAAATATAATCTATGAACTTAACATACTTGAAGAGCGATTAAAGTGCTCAAAGACTCAGTGCTTCCGTACTGTATCTATTAGTGAAAATGAAATAGTAATGCTTTTTAGTTAATTTTTTTTATGACAAATACATTTGCTGTTTTAAAAGATGAAAACAAACTTTTTTTCAGCCTGATTTGTGTCAGTTTGGTCCTTGAAATTCTCAGAGGTACTTTATATAGTGCATTGTAGTGGTATTGACTGATAATATGTATGTGGATATCTGGATTTATTTTTTACAGTTAAAACTTGTTGCAAAGGTGAAAACCAGCATCTTAAATTACATTAGGCTTAGAGAAGAGACACACAGTTAACTTTATGATACGTCATAGTACTAAAAGCACAGATGTATGTAATAAAATGAATCGTGGCAGCATTACATTAATTACAATTGCTAATCTTGCTATGACTAGCCATAACATTTGCTGTGAATGTCTGTGAACATTAGTGCATTGAGGCTTTACATCAGGCATTGGTAACAGGTAACCACAATATGTCAGATTCCCAGCAACCACTTTGACATGAAATGTTGAGTAAATAGGTGTTTGTAGTAATCTATTGGTTCTATTCAGGTAAAACAGAATAAGGGTGCTGCTATTGTAAATGGTGGCTGGCAATAATGGGAACCGAGCCTGCATTACATAAAAAATAGATTTACCTACTGTACATATTAAATCATGATATGTAAACATGCAATTTATGCAACAAAGCTAGCAGCAAAGTGAATGAGATAGTAAAGTACAGTCTGCAAAGCAGTCCATTCTGAGAAAAAATATAAGTTATGGGTTCATCATGCACAATTTCAATTAATCGCCTGTTACTATTACAGGTTACAGGATATAAGTCGTCTTTTTATTCCTTCTATGTGCAACTTGGACAGGGGTTTAGTTGGGTTAGAAGCCCCTTATCCGTCTAAACTGGACCCATTTAATATCTTTCATACATCTAGTGATTTTGACGGTTTTAACTGTTTCCAAGTCAAATTAGTATTAATTGGAACCATTTACTTAGTGGAATCTCTAGGTGAAGGTGTTCAAATAATAACCTAATTTCTGTGGCATCAATCCGGCTCATTAAACCTGATTGACTGCAGATGAAGTCGTGGTATCCAAGTCAAGCAAAAACTCCCCCTCATCTGAAAAAAGCTGAATGAATCCCAAACTGTTAAAGACAGGGCAGCTGTGTGTGTTCCAGTAACACACACCGCCCTAGGAATGCTTTGAAAACTTTAAACCCATCACCAATAATGTAATGCAGGTAGTAATGAAACTTACAAGAGGAGCCATACATATTTACGATATACTCTGTAGGTATAAGAGGAACTTGTCCTGGATGTGATAGTGTTGTAACCGTTTTGTGAGAACTGGAATGAGAACGCCTCAATGACTTGATGGCAGAGTGAAATTTTGAAGCAGATTCACACATAATAGCAAGAAAAGCATGTAACTTAAGTTTAATTATCTGCCATGGAAAACATGAGTTGTGTTGGATGCATCAGTTCTCAGAGCACCTTCACTGAGTTGTTCTTAGGAGGCGCGTCAGACATTTCAAGACTGTGCAGAGACAACTTGGAAGTTAAGGGAAAAGTAAAGTAGCAGAAATCCCCTCAAAACGTAGCATTCTGTTCAAATCTGCTGGATCTGAAGGTAGTAAAGCAACGTGGTCCCATATTTTCATATTCAGTTTAGGCCCTTTGGCTTTTAATTGACTACAGACCATCACTGACAGATGTTTGAACAGCTGTAGTGGAAGGCTACAGTCAAAATTTCAGCATCAGATCCAATTTAAAGACATCCTGGCATCCACAGAAGACACTAAACTATAAATTACAATATGCACAAGCACTCCAAAAATAAAGATTTTATTGCAAAACAGTATAAAAACAGCTCAGAATTATCAAATCACTCTGCATTCTTCTTCCCTCTTTTCCCAGTAGTTTTGGTAGCAGGGCCGTCGCTGTCTGCTTTAGCAGTCTTGCTCTGGGTTGCCCTTCCTGCCTTTTCCTCCTTTGTGGTCTTTGCAGCTTTAGGTTTGGCTGAAGTTGAAGGTCCATCGCCGTCCCCTGCAGTTTTTTTACCTCTTGGTTTCTTCGCTGGAGGATCCTTTGAGTTAACAGCCTTTTTATCTTTCTTTGATTTTTTGGGAGGCTTTGAATCCTGGGAGTAAAAAGAGGCAGCACACCAGAATTTTAGAAGTTATAGTATCTGTACTAAAATACGCTATTATGATTAAAAAGTGTTATTAAAGAGAATGCATGTTCATTCCAGCCAGTGGAAAAATACTCCATTGGCCAGTTTAACAGTTGTATGTCCCACTTGACCACAAAACTCACCTGCTGAGGCGGCGCGTCTTCATTGACAGCATCTTTCTTCTTTGCACCTTTGAAAAGTTGCTACATTTAATATATAAATTACAGGGTTATATAGTAATTTTACCATTTTAATCTCACCTGATTTTTTGGGCTTCTTGGTGCCATCTTTTGCTTTGGGCTCTTTCTGCACATTAGGATCCGTATTCTCAGTTTTGGCCTTTGCCTCCTTGACTTTTGGTGCAAGCTTGAAACAAAACAAAAACCCATTTAATGGCATTCCCCCCCCACCCCAGGCGTTCTGATAAATCTGCAGACCTTAAATCTCACCCTGAACTTTCCCATTGCGCCTGTGGTGATGTTTGAGTTCGCAGGCCGCACCAGTGTGCCACTCTCGATTCCTTTCTTCAGGGCTCTACGGACTGAGTGTTTCAACCTCACCACGTCAACCGAGAGGTATTTTTGTTTGATATAGTTCTGTATGGCCTGGGATGAAACGCCTTTGCGCGAGTCCAACGCCTTCAGCGCTTCCCTCAACATAATCGAGGTGGAGGGATGAGTGGTGAGTTTGCGCAGCGACGCAGCATCTGAACAGCAAACATGAAAACACACATTGGAGCACTTGTGCGGAAGAAATTAATCACACTGACTAACAGTGGCTGGCTTCTTCCGCGCACAGACCTGACTTCTCTTTGGCGGGGACAACGCTGGAGGACTGCGCAGGCGGATCCGCCGAGTCTGCTGCCGGCTTTTTAGGAGGCATCGCTAAGGATCGAAGCTCTGACAAGAATGGAGCAAGAAAAACACGACGTGAAAGTGACCGGCCGCACACCTGCACGCTCTTTATGTGGTTGCTTCCGGTGAAACCAGGTGATTCACATCACGTCAGGTGCGCCCTTTTAGGGTGTGTGAATGAACAGAGGCCACCTTATTGCTATACTGACGTTAAAGCCATTTATTTAATGTGATTATTTATTCTGTGTTTGCCTTCATTTTTTAAGTGGTTTCTGCGAATAATCTACTAACGTGTCTCCGAAAATCAGAATATGGTGATTTTTTTCATCAGTTATTTAAGAAAGTAACCATTTCATATATTCTACACTCATTACATGTAAAAAAAAAAAAAAAAAAAAAGATGTAAACATCATCACACTAAACTAAAATGGCGCTGAAATAATCACTGGATTAACTGAGAAAGAACTGACCATTTGATAATTTACATTCTCCTTAAGCAGATCTGTATATGTTAAGTGAGGAATTTGCTGCTTTTCTGGGTGTAAATTTATGCCTGTGGGTTTTAGAAGAAAAACAAGCAATTTAAAAAGATCAACTTTGGGCTCTCAGAACTTGCAATGTGCACCCATATTCTAAAATATATCCAACTAATTAAAACCGACATTAATCCTAAATTACAAATAAGAAATGTCTTAATATGGACAAAATAATATTCATGCTCAAAGCTGGAAGATTTTTTTTCTGTGCATTAAAACTTTTGTTTTCCATCTGAAAGGAGCTTTTTTTTTTTTTTTTTTTAAAAAATCACATTAACAGTACAGTACACACTGACCTGAGTTTGAGTCTCAAAGATTTGTGATTTTCAAGATATCACAACTTCCTTTTAAACGTTAGTCAGCCACCAGAGGTGCACAGAGGAGCCATAACTGCCTGAAGACGCTAATGGTGCTCCATGATCGTCTGGCAGCACAAATGATCAAATTTCTAGTAATAACTACCCATAAAGACTGACTAAAACTGGCCAGGATGATCCTGATCATGATGGATCTCCAATAGGGTAGAGCGCCTTCAAAGGACTGGCCTATAACATGCTTCTCCACAGCATGGAATCTCCTTTCTGGCATTATAGCAGCTAAATTGAGTAGGTACATGAGTCAACACGTGAGGCGAGCCCAAAAATCAGTCAGGAAAAACAGCAGAGGACCAAAGCACCAGCTACTGCTAGACAGCGCGATCACCTATACACTATGACTGGGCAGAGCAGCCATGATACCGCCTGGATTGACTACAACAAGCCTAATCGCTTGGATACTCAGCTAACATGGCATTGATAACCACCAGACAACACTGGAACTCCATCACCATCACAATGTGGCATAACTCAAGGTTACGCACTAGCACCTTTTATTCCACACAGGCTTAAACCTCCCCGGCCAGATGAGAACAGACGGTAAAGTCCCCCAGGCTGAACTTCTAAGGAAGCATCTCAGACAATGCCACACTTGCTTGTTACTAATAAACTGAAAATTCATTTTTATAAATCATCATAATATTAGAGTAATAAGGTTATCTGCTTAAATGTAGTGTCATTAGGAAGATGCCCCCAGGAAGAAAATATACGGGAGTGTTTCAGAGGACAGAGTTGATATCAAGGAAGAACAAACCCACATGTAAGCTGGGTCAGTGTTCTCTGAGTGGCTGGGACAAGTCCCAAGTCTCAGAAGTGGTTTTCAACAACAGTACCACAATCCCCTGGGACTTCAAGTTCAAGAAAGACAAGTAGCTACTGGCAAACAAACCAGACAATGTGGTGGTTGACCACACGAGGGCTGTTATGACTATAATCCAAGCTGGCTAAAACATTGGAAAGAAGATGCAGGAAAGATCGAGAAGTACCAAGGGCTGACAGAACAAGTGGAACAGATGTGGAAGGTGAAATCCAAAGTAGCCAAGGTGGTAATTCAAGCATTAGGGACCATGTTCCCCATAGTGGAAAAGCAGATTCCAGGTACAACATCTGAGGTCTAACATACTGTGCAGAACCTTCAAACTCCCAGACCTCTGGTAGAGGACCTGAGCTTGAGAAAGACACACACCACTCCAGGTGGGGGTGAGAGAGAGCTTTGTTCAATAAACTATTCTATTACTACTATACACATGCTTATGACTGAAATGTAAGCTCTACACATCTTGATAATATTAGAAAAATAAGGTTATCTGTATAAATGTTGTGTGTGATAAACTCTGGGCAGGATAAGAAAATAGAGTCTTATTCATTGCATAAAAGGTTTACAGCACCTGTTAGATATTGAGAGTACATTAAGAAAGAGTCTCTAATATGCAAAATTATGCCCACAATTACAATAACTAATACACAAACGCATGCACATGTTAATTAACACTCAACCATTTGATGAACACAGATTTTCACTGGTCGTTGATGAACTAAGAAAATAAAGTCAACAGTCATGGTTCAAGTGCGGAGCCTTGTGCGGTGAATTATACCAAATCTTAAAACTTGCATTCATTTCTAATTCATTTAAATAATATATATGCAAAAGTTAAAGCTAAAGTCAACTCGTGACAAAGAAGGTCTGTAACTGTTAATAATGAGTAAGATTTTAAAAAAGCAATCATGCTACTGTTGCATGAGCATGTGCCATACACATGACCCACAAGAGCAGAGGAGGAGGGGTGCAGGATGAGAAATGTTTCTGAAGACTTGTGGTGTGTGTGTTAATGCAGGCAGACTTTGGGTAACGCTGGGGTGAAATTTTTCTTGATTCAAAATGTTGCTTCTTAAGCACTTTACAATTTCAGTTCCCGTTATTACTATTTTGATCATGACCAGCAGCCCCCCTCCCCACCAAAAATGTTAAAATATTACACAATTTATATAAGTATAAGCCACAATGATCCAAATAAAATAAAAAAAAAACTGGAAACAAGGCCAATATAATACATTAAAGTTATTCTTTTTTAATTAAGTTGAAAAACCTGTTCACCATACTGTAATCTTTGGAGATATTACAGCCAGATCATCCACTTTCAAACATGTTGTCTTTGAATGCATCTCATCAATTCTAATCTACTTTTAGAGATATTCATGCCTTAAAAAGACTAATATAGTGGGTTAAAAAATAATCATGCACAAAGTGCACAGATGAGTGGTCAGCCTTACTGAAGCTAAAACTGCATCGTCATGCACAAGCATACATTTAGAGATAACACACCCTGTAGTATGTGCTGACATTTAAAACAAGTGCTAAACTTGCACTTCAATGTTATTTATCTCCGGCTGATATAAACCCTTTGTGAAGTTTGGTTGTTATAGAAATGAAAATGAAGAAACAAGTAGTACTTATCGTTTTGTTGATGAAACGTTTTGGATTCAAATAGTAAAACTACACATTTGAGATGATTTTGAATCATGGACTTTGATCAATAAATATGGATGGGTAATTAATGGAATCACATGACAACAATTGGTGTGAGTTTATTTTTTGTGGTGTAATTTTTTATTTCCTCGGACTTTTGCAGTATAAATACCTTGAAAGAAAGAAGAAATATCAATGCCAAAGAGAAACAATATTGCAGATGTAATCACACTGTTAATCTCTCCTGAAATCTTTTATTTCAAGTTCAAATTTACTGATCATCACCATCAGAAATTAGTCTGCTATAAATAGCATAGTTTTGCACATTGTTTAGTTGTAAATATTTTGCTCAACCAACTGCACTAATTATGAGTTTTATCATCATGTATATTCAATTATTAAGTATTTATTTACTTGTAAACTGACAAACTGAAAGACTCAGTCACATTGAGGCGACAGACACATATTGCTTATTGCTTTATAAAATTGCCTACACCTACCACAAACATTCACAGCAGCAAGAGCACATTATGACCTTTAATGAATGTCTATTGTAGGTCAACAAAAAGTCACCAAATGCTTAAACCTTTTCTCTGAGGTAGCTTGGTTCTTTTCAACAGCAGGAAGTCCTGATGAGTACAACTAGAAACTGAAACACATGTATTGAAACTGCAGAATCATATAAAAGAGAACAAAAGCTGAGATACAGCTAAGATACAGCTAAGATAGGGAATCTTTTAAGTAGTTGTTTATGTAGTAATATTTGCTAAGAAAAAATTTTGAGTATATTCTTAATGAATATATGCTAATTAATCCTCTCCCAGTGTTTCCATTTAAAGGAAAAGTCTACCATAACTATCCTGACACTCAGCCTTAAACATCTGATATGAACTGTGGGTATGGAAGCTGCTCAGAGAGCAAATGGTGTGTGTGACACACACAAAGACAGAAGCAGATACTGAAAAAGACATTAGGCTCTGCTACTGGGCAATCCACTGTCATATACAATATTTAAACATACTTTTTTTTTTTTTTTTTACTCACAAAAACTTGCTTGCAGTGAGATTGTTGTGACACCAGTTTAAAACATTCATACCTCATACCTCAGGAAATTGTTAGCCGTGGATGGTTGTGGAGCAGCAGCAGACAACATCTTGCGAGAGTCTGCTAATTATTCCACCCCACAAAGGACTGATGAGAGCTTGTTAACCTCAAAGAAGTTTGCATGTCTGGCAGTCCAGCACAACAAGAACCTTGTGGGCAGATCGGTAAAGTTGGCTAACAGAAACATTGAGAGTTGCCATTGCGAGTCTTTTCCCATCACTTTGTTTAGTTAATAATTTGCACTATTACCAAATATCCGACAGGATGAATAATAATTCTAGCATCCTTAGCTATGAAAGAACTTATTCTGCTATATTGGAAAAACAATAAATCCCCTTTTTATTACCAGTGGAAAAAAATACATGTTTCCTGATCACTGAGCTACACATCATAGTGAACTAAAAATGCCTAAAAAAATGAATCGTACTAACTATAATCCCCTCCTGGAACCGCCACCTTACCGTGGTGGAGGGGTTTGGGTGCCCTAATGATCCTAGGAGCTATGTTGTTGGGGGCTGTTTGCCCCTGGTAGGGTCACCCAAGGCAAATTGGTCTTAGGTGAGGAGCCAGACAAAGCGCAGTTCGAAGACTTCTCTGATGGTGAAGAACAAGGACCTGTGTACCCTGCCCGGAGGGATACCGGGACCCTGACCTGGAGCCAGGCCTGGGGAAGGGGTCCGTAGGCGAGCGCCTGGTGGCCGGGCCTTTATCCATGGGGTCCGGTCGGGCTCAGCCCGAAAAGAAGACATGGGTCCGTCCTCATGTGGGCCCACCACCCACAGGAGGAGCCATAGAGGTCCGGTGCTATGTGGATCGGGTGGCAGTCAAAGGCAGGAGCCTTGGCGGTCCGATCCCCGGTTGCTGAAGCTGGCTATCGGAACACGGAATGTTACCTCTCTGATGGGGAAGGAACCTGAGCTTGTTGCGAGAGGTTGAGAGTTACCTGCTAGATATAGTCGGCCTGTCCTCAATGCACAGTTCGGGTTCTGGAACCAGTCTTCTTGAGAGGGGTTGGACTTTGTTCTATGCTGGAGTTGTCCCAGGTGAGAGGCGGAGAGCAGGCGTGGGCTTATTAATAGCTCCCCGGCTCTCAGCCAATGTGTTGGAGTTTACCCCCGTGGACGAAAGGGTTGCTTCCCTGCGCCTTCGGGTTGGGGAACGGGACCTGACTGTGGTTTGTGCCTATGCGCCAAATAGCAGTTCAGAGTACCCACCCTTTTTGGAGTCCTTGGAAAAGGTACTGGAGAGTGCCCCAACTGGGGACTCCATCGTCCTACTGGGAGACATCAACGCTCATGTGGGCAATGACAGCGAGACCTGGAGGGGTGTGACTGGGAGGAACGGACTGCCCGATCTGAACCCGAGTGGCAGGCCAAGCGATCTGCGGCTCAGGTGGTCACTGAGGCAAAAACCCGGGTGTGGGAGGAGTTTGGTGAGGCCATGGAACAAGACTTCCAGTCGGCGCTGAAGAAATTCTGGCAAACTGTTCGGCGACTCAGGAGGGGAAAGCG
>KV751324.1:20451864-20463967 GCA_001698575.1 Mola mola | reverse complement strand
AATCAGTTTCTCAGATAATAGTCATTATTTATACTTCAATGTTGTGTGAATGATTTGGTACTGAAATGATTAGATCAGGTTATCCTAAAACTCCTTTTCTGAGTCTGACTCATTACACTTGTACAGTAAATTCACTGAAGAATATTATCCGCAGCACCATACAAAATGCAGTTTTAAATACACATAATGCAGATACAGGTAGCTGACATGTATAAACAGTTTATTGTTGTTAGATCAAATATTAATTGATTGACTTACAGATTAAATCAATAAATATTTATTGTTTTACTCTTTTAAGTTTTACAAACAGTTTTAAGTTATGGTTTATGACAAGCAAAACGTATTGTCTGTTTCATGCTGCATTTCAATTTACTTTTTTTTACTTACATATAATATAATTGCACAACTAAACCAAACTAGTTGCATAGGCCTAAATGTTATAACTTGTTAGAGCCCAGCAGTGGTGCAGTTACTGTAAATGAAAAATTAAATTGCTGACTGTGGCATATAATGATGCATTCAGGATGTTACTGAAGCTTCAAAGATGGACACGTACAAGTCTTATTTTTGTAAACTGTAATGCTCCTACCTTTTATGCCATGCTGAGGAATTCAATGCGTGTCAATTAATTTATTTTAAAAAGCACAATCATAATGGCTTTATTCGGACCAACACACAGTGATATAAGGTATTCTTCCTGTTTTAGACATACCGAAATAGATGTATTTATTTGCTTTAAGTATTTTGGAATTATTAACTGTACTGGTTTTTCGTATTCCAATGTTGTTGTCCTCATGTTTTGTTCTTGTTTATTTTAATTTACTTATTTTTATGGTTTTGATATCGATTTCTGTCTATGAAATAAAGTTGAAATGAATTGAATACCTTGTAAATATACAACAACATTTAGTCTTACTGGTATTGGGAATATTATTTTTGTTTTCTGTTGTGTTTTATATATAATGTTGATCATATTTTTCATACCTGTATATATGGACACGCTGTAAGTCCAGAGGTTCACTTTAATTGATTTTAATGATTTAAATAGATTTTAAATTCTACGTAAAGCCAATAAAAAAATGTTTTTTTTCAGTTTATCTTTTTTTATTCTTATTAAATTTTACATGTCATATACAGCTCAAACTGCTAACCCCAACAAACACGCAGACGCAGACTCGAGAAACAAACAAACAAGATAGATGAAGGAAGGAAAATATTTCTTCTTTTACTAATTCATCAGCTTTGTTAAACATATGGCTAAGAGTATGTAGTCAGGTTGACAAATTATGACTGGATACATCAATGTAACATTCTGTCATCTTCATCATGCATATTTAGCTTGTTTGATGGGCTCTGCTTTAAAACAAGGAGAATGAGGCAGTTCAAATGTTCCGCTGCTTCTCACGCACCTCACAGGAGCCGTATTATTATTGCTGCCATGAAAAGAAGTTTAGCTACAAACAAAATTATGTATGATGGCACTCTCATTTTTTAGCAATTTAATGCCAAAAATACAGACCGCTCCTCATTACTTTCACATGTACAACAATGTATTTTACGTTCCACATTCTTTTACCTCCATTTTTTTCTTCATGACAAAGAAACAAACATATTTTCTTAACCTGTTTTAAACTTGAATAGAAATACCTGCACTCCAGCTGCATGAATTAGTTGGGGGTTTTTCTTACCGTTGACATACTATATTTCTTCCTCTTATTTATTCTCAAAACACATTCAAACCGATATGGCAAACTGTCAGCGGTTTAATGCTCTTGCTAAAAACTCCTTTTTGTGTTGCGGCACCACACCGTCTATGTTTTCTGCAATAATGGGTTTGAATCTCAGCACTACAGATAAATATTTTTTCTTAATAGAGCGCTGCCTCTTTTGCTGAGGTGTGAGCAAATTCATTCCTGATTGGCTGTGTTCTCTATAGGTTTATAAGCATCTTCTTGTTGATTTAGTCCTCACTGAAGCTCTGCTGCTGCTGGTCACCTGCTGATGGTCGCTGCTATCAGAGGGAGCAGAGCTGCTGTCAAAGCGCTGGAGAGGCGCGTTGCTGAACCACACTCCATCGCATTTTCCTGCACAAAACATACATTTGTGTGAAAAAAAAGTTGCAGGGTTTTTGTCTTTGGCATTTCAACCTGTTCCTGTTCTTCACTTTGAAGATGACTCTAAATCTGTGCAAACACACTCACACAAACACGCATGGTCATACCTCGGGGTGGAAAGGATGACACGATTCAGGCTTCTTTCTGTCCTTCTGAAACTTCAGTCTGTCACATTTTAGTGACTCGTTGTGTTCAAAGGCGTCAAGGGTGCAAATAAGAATTCAGCATGTTTATAGGTTCAGAACACACATGATTGAATCTAATGGGAAACTGAACACTTCAGAAACAATTTCCATGTGTCAAATATTCCAGTTTCTTCTGAAAAAGATATAAATGATCTCGATGGGATCCATTGTTACTGGAGGAGTTTTGCTGCAGTCGCACTTTTTGTCCACGACAACCATGAAGAGGTTGCTGCTGGGAATCTGCTGTATGACAAAAGATCTGCAGCCCACACAGAGAGAGAATTCAAATATTTTAATGTGTGTAATGTGCGCAGACTGAACACAAACCATTTAACGTGGATAGATAATTACAGAGGAAATATTTAACTCCTTTAAGCTGAGCCGATGCCCTACCTGATGCAGCCCTCACACTCAATGTTGCCTGTGGTTTCTTTGATGGTGCGTTCAGAGACAAAAGCCGGATATTCTGTATCACATGGCACCATCAAGGTTTTGCCCCGAGAGCGCTGGGCTAAACGTGAAACCACGCATAGTAGACATAACCACAGAGATTTATGAAGGCGCAAAAAAACAGAAGAAACAATACACACCCACCCGCAGTACATACCCTGTAATTACAAAACTTCTCACCAGTTGTTCCAAAATAACGACAGTATAAACTCTTTGTTAGTGTGGTTATCCCCTTGTCTCATAAGGGGATAATAATTTAATACAAAATATCACACTTATAACTTTGGAGTAATGATACTGTATGTTAGGGGCTGTAATCTATAGTGTTAAATAGAAGATCTACACTTCTCCTCTAACTCTCTCTCTCTCTCTCTCTCTCTCTCTCTCTCTCTCTCTCTCTCTCTCACACGCACACACACAAACACATATACAAAGAATGACACACACTCATAATGTGTCATTACCTTTGACTGAGAGATCAACATTCCACCAGCTGTACAGGTTAAATTCTAGCAGAAATCTAAAGCGAAAAACAGAAACATGATAGTTAAACAGATGTTTCAAGTTGCAATATTAAGAAAATATCAATAAAGGTGTTTGAAAAACATTTTTATGATGTATAAATAAAAATAATTGTTTTCATTATTAGCATTAAGAAGCAATAATCGATGAATTATGTCAGCTGTTGACTTACTGATATTAATATCTAACATAAGTAATTGTAATTGAATGTAATTGAAAAAGAAACATAACTATCTATTTGAAATATTTTTAATGTATAATCTCATGAGTTCTAAGGATTAGCACATTATTTACAGTACATCATATTATAAAATCCATAGTCCTAGTAGAATAATATCCTTGTAAGTGTAGATAAAGCATAGATATAATACATATTTTAGAAATGTATTTGTGTTATTCTTACATTACAAGTTCAGTGAGGAGCCACTTAACAGCAGTGAAGGGCTGAATGAGAGAAAAAAAAGCACCTAAAGTGAATAGTTCAACAACCTTTTCGGTTATTTAAATGTCAATTTATACACAGTTTATTGATGTTGTCTGACGCGAACTGACAAGCATCTGTGTTGTCAGACCACTGTAGGTGCACAGGAGTGTACCACAGCTAATGTGTCTATCTATACATCTAGCTGATGTTCTCTCTTACATCTGATAACGTGCGCGCGCTGTCGCTGCTTCCAGTGTACTCTTTACAAAGGGCCTGATAATCGTACAGCGTGATCCTGCAACACAAGCAGAGTGGCACATGTTGCAATAAACCTCCTAATGTCAAATCCCATGTATGCACACCAACTTTTAAAGTCGGGCTTTGATGCTTTGTCACTGACCTTTTGAAAGAGCCCATTTGGAGAAGTTTGTTCATAACAGCACCCTCCACCTCTCCAAAGAAGAGCCCTGTCTGAGAGAGAAGCAATGTCAAAGCACACAGGCACATGTACGCTGGGTGGACAAACTAACAGGAACCGTTTTTGTAGTGTAAACATTTTAAATGTGAGAGGCGCAGCTCATTGAGCTGGCAGAGCATTGCATCAAGTAGTAACATCTGTTACTTAAAGGTGCAATGTGTGGGACAGTCGACTGTTGAGTTTCCTATGAAAAAAAGGCGATCAAGCGTCAGTTTTTGAAGACGTGAAAATGAGACTAAATAAAATTGTTTACACCAAACTACAAGTTAAGGTCCTGCATTAAATGTTTATATGAAATGTGTAAGTATTATAAGCAAAATTGGCTAAAAATATCAAAAGAAAAGTTTATTCTGCACTGAAACGTGCCAGTTTCTTTTTTACCATTATATAGGATTATTGGAGGTTAACATTACTGCTTAAATACAGTTCATGTTGCATTTTGCATGTGCATGTTTATGGTCAAGCTCATATACTGTTAATTTATGGCAATGCATTGTGTTCTGTAAGAATGCAGATTGTATGGATTAAAACATTTTGTATTTGATGTTTGAGTATGTATGGTCATGCAACTACTATTTTACAGACAGAAGGTATGATAAAATGCAAACAATGTGTGACCAGTTGTAATGAAGACTTGTGGGAAAATACATATGGGAAGTTCTATACAGAGTTACCATGATCTGCTTTTGTTAAGAGATCAGGTAAACATGTGTTCACACAGTACCTGAGATTGCTCCTCTGTGACAAGAATGAAGCCATTGTTGTCGATGAGATAACAGTTAATGTCCTGTCAGAAGGGCGAGTAAGAAGAGCATATTACTCAATTTAATGTTCGCCTGTTAGTGTTGCCCTTTGCTATTTGTCTGTTGAAGAATGTGTGTTTCTTCTCTGCTGCTGCTGTACAATAAATTGCCCCTCAGGGCGAATAAAGATGACTTGTATATTTGAACTTTAACAGGCAGGAACAAAAATAAATGATAGAGGAGTCAGAGTTATGTGACTTTTCATACCTCGCTGTCACAGCTAATGCTGCATTTTCCATCCAAAGCTGTACACTGAGCACAAAACATAAGTGGATTAGTTTTACACTTAATCATTTGATGCAAATGAGTTGCAAGCAGATATTTTTATTAGTCACCTGTCTGCATGCGGTCCAGAACTTCCTCTGAAAGAACTCGAGCTTCATCTGGAGCCCCACAGCTAAGCACAAAACCAAACACACATGCATTTAAGCCAAATTGCATAACTATTAAAAGCGTTGGATGATGGTTTGGAGGTTCTTACCTGCAACAATTGGAGACTTTCTGTCATCCATGAGTTGAATGGCTGTGCTGGCCAAGACAACACTCTTATTTTCTAAGGCTGGAGAGGAGGAGCAAAATATTTTTTTTTAAGATTCCACTCTTCGCTCACTAGATGGCGCCCTTCACAGGCACAGCCGAGGCCCTCAACAGAAACTGCAGTACCAGCCCATTACATCACGGTGAAGGAGTCCAGTCAGGGCTTTGCTGAGATAACGCTAATAATTCTGACATATTCGCTGTGATACAACGTTACAGGCTGTAATGGCAAAAGCAGAGTATTTGGAGTCGTCATTAACGGAGGAAAGGCTGTAAATGTCTGACAGAATGAAGCTGAATCCTCGCTTCAGTGGCCAGCAGGCTGGGCCACATTAACTGCAGGAAAGCTGTGAGGAAGGGGAGCTGTGCAACACATCCCTGGAAACCAGTAAAAGCCACAATCCCAAACCCGCTGAATGATCAGAGCAACCTAATGAATTACTAAAACGACTTTGTATAATGCAACACCCACTTAGTAAAGGAACTTTTCGAGGGACTTAAGATGTTGCGGTACAAAAGTATTACGTGAGGTCAGGGAACTAACATGGTGCTGCCATTTCTTATCTCTGGTTTTGTTCTGCGTACCTGTGCTGAAGGGGACAGAGTAGACAAATGTGCCGGGGACCTGCTCCGCCGCTCTCTTGTACCACAGAGGGAAGTGATCAGCATTAAACACTCCCTCCTTGTCCTCTGCTGTCAGGAAGTCTCTGAGGAAGGACACAGAATGGAGCCGAGGTGAGGCTCAAAGGATCTGATTCATCAAGCCTGATGTGATGCTGCGCCTCGGGCCCTGAGTAATGATTAGAGGAAGGATGAGCGGCAGCACTCACTGATTGGAGAGCTGATCGGCAGGAACGAACAGGTTGGTTCTTGACAGGCCGCTACGTGTGCCCAGGAAGGCGATCTCCACTCCTTTGTCTGAGTTCCTGTTGGTATTTCATGTCGAGCACATAAACACAACTCTAAATCCTTCAAGTAACTTAGATTTTCCTTTAAATGTATGATTGGGGGACATTTACAATATCCACGCAGTGACCAGTTTACTGCTTATCAACTGAAAATGGCTTAAAGACTTAGAATTTTTATTTTTATCATACCCTATTTTTTATGTTTTTGTCAAGAAAATGGGCAATTTACACAGTTTTAGCACTGCTTATGATGTTTAATGCTGCAATGACTAAATTATTAATGAATTAATGACAAAAATAGTAATTCATCTTAAGTCATTAGTTGGAAATCCTTATAGACTATTATACACTCATGCTGAGCCTGCATTAAGAATATTATCACAGGCGTGTTAGCTATTATGTTTTGTATTTAAAAAGTATCATTTCACATGTGCACTGAAAAGTGTTTAAGTCAGTGGGGCTGAGCCTCCTGTCCATTCTAGCCTTAAAAAAAATTGACTACCATTTGTTGTAAATATTGAGGGAAACAAACCCCACAGTCCTGATTGTAAACTGTAAAGTTTAACTAAAGCTCATATGAGGTTTCAGGAGTCTGAGTGTCTCATCCATAGTTACAGCCTTTGAAGTACAATGTCTCTACTTTGTGCCATCCTTTGTGATCCACAGCACTACATGAAAAACACAAAATGTCATTTCTATATGTTTACTGTTGATTTTTTTTTTTTACCACATAGAATTGTATAAGATTTACTCACTCGCCTTGTTGGCAATTACACTATATTATTTAAAAAAAGATGCACGTCCTCAGGAAGTTAATCACCAAAAATGGAATGGCGTCTACTTTCCTTCAGGCTCTGAAGAACAAAATGTTGAAATTTATTGGTGAAATTCAGACAAGTTGCCTTTATTATGAGATCTACGTGTGTGTTACCTCTGTACCTTATGGAGTACAATGTTGGAAATGATTGGAGTTTGGTTTAGCACCACAAACAAGAAACAGGGCTTTGCATTCTAAAGATCTTTGTCAATGGTTTACAAAACCTAACAGTTCATATAAGATGTATAACTAAAGAGGTATGAGAGGTATAACTTAGGAAACAGCAACAAATGAGCGTACTCTGACTTGTTGAGGGCCAGTCCGGTCCAGTAGGCAGCCAGTGGAGCGGTGACCACAGCATCAAATAACACCTCCTGGATCAGCTCTCTGTCACCTGCACAATGGTGCAGTTCGGAGACGAAAGCAGCTTGAAGCATTACCTTTATGATTACAAATGGAGCGGGATCCAGTTGGGCATTCTCACTCATTCAGGGTTGACTGTTTCTTACATTTGAGGTTGGGTCTGCGGCCTTTCATGAAGAGCTTGATGGCTTGGATTTGGGTCAGGTGACGGTGCTCATGTTGCTCCTCTGTGTTGCAGTAAGTCCTGAGGTCCAAACAGAGCCTCGCTGTTACATCACAGGTCATTCACATCCCTGATGAGCAGGGAGGAATAACCTACATAATGCATGAATGCCCACTTCCACAACCCCAGTGTTACCATTCATCTGCCAGGGCGACATCTGGCTGTTCGAGATCACGGAGCCCTGAAAAACACAAGTCAGTAACGCTTCAGCAGTGCCAGCCTGGAGAGACTGATACAATAGACCTACCAAAAAACAGGACAGAGTGAAAGACCTCTCACTGTGTTTGGGCTTTTCGTATATGACAGTTGAAATGACGTACCAGCTTCAACTGACACATTTCCCCTGAAGAAGTACTTCCCATGACCTCTGGAGAGTGCCACACCGACACTGGAGACACAAACAGAGGATTGAACCAACCGGTGAGTCCATATTAACTTGTAGCCACCAACATAAACTGGGAGAACGTCACTTTGTAATAAAACTTTTACTCCACCTGAAGGGTGTCCCTTTAATGTCAGTGTAGTAATAGTCATTGTGCATCTTCAGAACTCGTCTCTGAAAAAGAAGAAGAGGTTTACTCGCAAGAACAAGCCTCATCTATAGGAGAGCCACAAAATCTATTTGTCTGCAGCCTCACCCCTCTATCGACTGTCTTCTTCACCTCCATAGAGAAAGTCCCTGTTCTCCTGTTCACCATAGCATTGCGTAGCTGAGAGATAAAACACACAGAGAAGCAGATAGAGCAGAAAAGTCACGGCTGCATCATTAATCCAGCACACTTAACAGAGATGCTCATCCCTTTATCTATTTTTAGGATTAATTTGACATAATACAATATTACCTGGACAAACTGGTGAACACACAAAGTACCATCGCAGCAACGTAAAGTATGGCAGAGTGTATATTTGCAATGAACAGTATGATTTTTCTATTCACTGTTTCTTAGTATTTTAACATACGATATCATCTTTGTCTTCCCATTCCACCTCAGAAAGATCCACACTGCTGTAGTTCGGCTTCCTTCGCTTCTGACCGTCCTGATACTGCACACAGGAACACAATATACACAATATAACCATGGCTTGAACGTGTCTGTGCATCTAGCCTGACCCAACTCTGAGATCTGCATGTGACACATGAATTAAATGTAAATAACAGCAGAAAGCAATCATTTGCAAATCCCTTTTGGACAGTTTTCAATTAAAAACAACACAAACACAATATTCAATGTTAAGTCACCTCAAAATTTCTCACAAGGCTTTTATACTTCACAGTTCTTAATATTATAATGCTGCTTTTTCATTAGGTATTACTGTGTGTCTTCATTTCTCACTTGCCACTTCCTTCAGGAAATGGGTAAAGTTACAGCACATAGCGTCATCTTAAGTAACATTCGCTTATGAAGTTTCTCAAGTTGGACAACTCAGCACGGTCAACAAGTGGCATGTCAGTACATTAGTTTTCATTATATCACTCTGCTATTTTTACATGTAGGGCCAATTCTCTCAATGAAACAAAAATAAAATCATCAACAACATAAATCCTGACAAAAATAAACCTCATCTTTCAAACTACACTATCATCAGAGGACTCTGAGAATCTGATGGGACATCTGCACAGTTTCAGTATGTATTTACAAAATGCATACTTTTCAAATTCCATGTCTTTTATTCTAAATAATTGCATTTTACTTGTATTTGATCTTGATTGTGTTTTTATTTTTTGCTATTAATTCTTATTCCACACACTGACATACACATTTATAATGTACAAATTCCTCTTTGTAAAAAAAAAAACGTTATCTGGCAATAAACCTAATTTTGATATGCTGTAAGGGACAAGGCTGCAAAAAACTCTCAGGGTCTGTGATCTTTGATACCTTAGGCAGCACTGCAATAAAAGACTGACATGACAACTGTGTGATATGGACGGATGAGTCCATGTGTTAGATTTTTTGGAAATTAAGATCATTGTGTCTTTCAGGCTAAAAAAAGGACCATCCAGACTGTTCTCAGTGTAAAGCTCAAAAGCCTGCATCTGTGATTGTAAACTGAAACGGCCTTTTTCATGGATGTCCACTTTATTCCAGGAAGACAACGTTGAATCACATTCTGCACGATGTAAGAATTTGTCCCTGTAGTGGATCCAGACCTGTCTCCAGGTGTGAGGAACAAAATGCAAAATAGGACAAAAAAGACGATAGCCAGTTAAGGAATTTACAATTAGTGCCCTCAGGTCCAAAAAACATAGTTCCAACTTTTTTGAAATGTGTTGCAGGCATCAAATTCAGAACAATAAAACATATAGTTACAACAACCAATAAAAATTTCCTGTTATAGTTGTCATAGTTTTGAACATTAAATAGTTTGTCGCTGCATTTTAATGAATATAGTCCCCAAAAGGATTTGCAAACCATAAAAGTCTGTTTTACACAGTATTCAGTTTGTAAATCTGTGTAGAAATGATGGTTCTTTTTGTTCTGTTTAAAATGAAGACTGGAATGGTCTTATTTGTCAAGCCTTCCTTGTTTTGGAGGATTTATGGCATAATCACATGTAATCATCTGTGAAATTAACACTATCAGGTAAATTGAAAAAATAACATGATTAATAGGACATCTACACTCCATCAACTCGACATGAATGCATCAGCTGAACATGTCAAACTGCTACTGTATGCTGACTGCTTCACAAGAAACAAGAAGTCTATCACTACAGCCACAGCACAGTTTTAGTCACAAACATTAGTCACTGACACTCACAAAGAACACAGACAGACACACACGCACGCACGCACAGATGCACAGAGAGGAATAGCACTAACACTGGCACACACAGATCCACTAGCGCAGCCATAGCTCCTGAGGAACCAGCGGTCCCAGGGCGAGTGGCTGTGGTCTCTGCCAGCGAGTGTTAAGTTACCTCTGGGAAATCTCAGGGCAGCCAGCCCTATGAGTGGCCTTTATCCCTGCATGCATACATCAAAGGAAAAGGTGGGGATTACAGACTATTCGAGCCCATTTAGCCTCCAATTCAGGCAACACATTTGTCTCTATGTGCACTCATTAATGGACGCATTCAGTTCTTCAGTTTGGTTGTGCACAAAATTGCATGGACAAAACAAAAGGATTAAAAAAACAGGGTGAAATCAGGGAATGCTGTCAGACTGTTCTGGTGTAAAAGTAGTGTTAATAAAATTGGTTTTACCAGAGGTCTGAGGTCTGGGTGTGTCAGGATGTAGCCATTGTTGGTGATAGCAAACGCGTACCCATGGATTCCTAGCTAAAGACACAAAATGAGATATGTGAGGAAAGGATTTTAGAAAATGCATGTTATTAAACTAATTTTTTGAAAGTAAAATAACAGCTGATTGTACCATATGTTTTGGGATGAGCTTCATCAACTCCTGCAGAGGGATGTCTGTTCCTACAACCCCCAACAGAATACCCTGGTTCTTCTGCATGAAAAGGTCCACAACAAACAAACACAGCTTTAGAGGAAAATTACTTGAATATTCAGTCACTCTATGAAAGATGCGCTGAGAGGTATTGGCACAACCAATACAACATAAAGTAAAAAAAACTCCAACAGAGTTAAAATAGCTGAAATTAGATTCCTGAAAAGAAGCATTTTAAGCAAAACATAAAGTCTCAAAATTAAAAATATGCATTTCCCCATGAAAACTTTATGTTTCTCGTATATATGAATTAATGAAATTCTTAATAAAGGTTCACAACTGTGTAGTTGGCATTAAGCTGTTGCAGCTGATCAAAAGTTATCTATTATTACCCATTTTAGAATCAGTTGGGTTATTCATTCCAGCTGTTTCCAACCTGAGGGTCGACCACCTCCACAGGATCACCAGATGGGTGATGAGAGAATGAACATGGTAAGAAAAAAAAATCTTTTGCTACTCAAATTTAGATTTATGTTTGGACTAATTTTGACTTTAATCAAATCCATTTTTAAAGTTTTGTCACCCATTCAACAGTTTTACCTTTTTGGGCCTCAATTGGATATTTAAAAGAAACCAAATAAAATGTTTGTAGGGCTTAGACTGGACCTATTCATTGCTCATGTGGTCCATATGTAAATGACATAATTACTGTTTTATGTCCATTTTTGTCTCATACTTCATATACTTATTGATGTGATACAGTGTATAAGTCACCATAGATGAGTGTGAATGGTTGGTTGTCCCTATATGTGTGAGCCATGCGATGAGCTGGTGACTTGTCCAGGATGTACCCTGCATTTGCCCTATGATCCTGGAATAGCC
>KV751324.1:20389305-20451746 GCA_001698575.1 Mola mola | reverse complement strand
GCCACCCCCCCCCCCCCCCAATGAATGAATTAAAAAAAAAAAAAAAGGTTAAAAATGTTAATAGTAAAAAAATCTGAATGTAAAATCAAGTATATTACAGCATATTAGAAGATATTATAGGCATGTTAGAGGCAAAACATGTCTGTATCCAGTAAATCACAGCTAGTGAAATGCCGAAAGGAACTTTTTAGCTTTCTTTAAACAATATTAGCCATGCTGATATCTAAAGGCATGTGTTCAATAGCTTTAGGCCATTATTAACAAAGCTGCATCCTTGATATTCTTTCATCTCTTTGTTTGGAACCGCCAATAAACCAGCAGTCGATGAACACAGTGTACCAACAGTAAACAAGAGAGTCAGCAAAGTAACTGGGTCTCAGCCCGTTAAAGGCTTTGATTATATGGAGCAGGTTAAAATCAATACTAAATGATGTTATAGAAGGCCAGTTAACTGGACCAATGTGCTCTCTCCTCATACTTCTGCTTAACATCTGATCTGCAGAGTGTTGAATAGGACCTTTTAGTCTCTCAGCATGTTCTTCAGGGAAACCAGTAAATATTGCAGAACAGTAATCCAGGCAGAAAAATTGTCTTAGCTTTTCTGCATCTTTCTAATCTCATTTTACAATCATAATTGAGTCTTTAACAATGTAACTAATTTTATTAGTAGTACAAAGTAAAAGTAAAACATACAATATTTATCTATGAAATGTAGTGAAGTATATTGTACTTATAAAGTAACATAAAAAATATATTAAGATTGTACTTATGATTGAGTGCACATACTGTTTCATTTTTTGTGCTGAAAACCGGCATGGCAACTGTAGTCGTCAGACTTGGGCCAGCTTTCTCATTCATCTGAAAAAATAAAATCAGCATGTTCTCTGATCAGAATTGTAATTTAAAAAAAAAGCTGCACAGAAAAAGAGAGACATTGACCTTCTGGATATATCCGCTAACCATTCATATGCCTGCACAACATCAGTATCCCTACAATGTTAAGCTCACAACCGTTTCACAACCAGAGTTTTCAGGATGTTTTCCTTGTCCAGGTTTGTTTGTTGGAGACTGTCATAATGGATTGTAGAATGAAATCAGAAACCCCCAGCCATGATTTTGACGATTTATTTCAGTCATGATGTGTGTTGTAATGCATAGAAACACTGCAAACCTCACTATGTCAATTCTTTCAGGAGATTTGTCCAAACAATGTGTTTGACCTTGAAAGCCAAAAAGTTAATCATCTGTAGCCGCTGTTGTACGCTACAAAATGACACCAGTTGGACCTCTCTGTTTCAATTCTTTCTGGATAACGGCCAGAAAGCATGCTGTTTAACCTTTGAGTGACCTTTGCCATGAAAATCTAATCAGCTGTAATTGAACCAAGAAACACCTTTGGGGAAATTTTCATCAAAATCCGTCAAGTAGTTGTTTTGTAATCTATTTAAAAAGCAACCAAACAAATACAAAAATAAACACAAACCCACCAACAAATGGACACGGGTGAAAAACAAACAAACATAACCTCCACCAAATTTGTTTTGTCTTTAAAGCAAAAATGTTGTTGATGACGTTATTGATAATGTTAAACTAGCGTGTTGTTTCCAATCAAAAGCCATAAACAGCAAGTAATGAAAATCAGTACTAATATCCAACATTGTGACAAAAGCTGCTGTAGAGACAGCCTAGCTGATGAAGTTCATCAAAATTTCCAGTAAAGAATGGAGCGTGAGAGATTGAATGAGGAACGACAAGTTTAAGACTGTAACTTTACCAAAGGTGGCTAGGAATTTAAGCGGGGAACAACTAAAAAAGCAGCACTTCCTGATACATATTCAACGTAAACAATTTTAAAAGCATTGAAATCATCTTTCGCAGGTCTGTGCTCATAGCCTGTCTGCTGTCAAACCTGAACTGTGTGAGTCTTAACGGCCTCAGAGGAGGAGACGAGGTCAGTTCGGAAGGTTGAAGGCTGACATAATTAAACACATGAGCACTGTTCAAGTAGGTCTGCTTTTCCCTCACCTCGTGAAGCCACACAGCTGAGCATGTGTGTGTACGTGTGCGTGCATATGAAGCAAACGAGCTGCAAACTGCATGAGCTATCTTGACAAAATGAAGAATGGTGGGTCCTTAAATTCATCATAACACACAATGGAAGTGGAAACTGGAATGTTTCACACACACATTCACACATACACACAGGTAAGCCCACAGTTGTCTAGCCCCCCTCATGTCCACCCCTGCCCCGGCTCTCTCCCCCCTCCAATGTCAGTTTTATTATGGGCTTTAGGAGATAAAATTCAATGATCCACAGAATGATGAATGGTGTGCCTGTCGCTGCGATACAAGAGCACACCACACACTCCAAAGGACACTCTACCAACTGTACTTTGGTGTATGAGCATATGTGTGTGTGTGTGTGTGTGTGTGTGTGTGTGTGTGTGTGTGTGTGTGTGTGTGTGTGTGTGTGTGTGTGTGTGTGTGTGTGTTTTCGTGTGTTCCCTCTCATTGTCACCATTCTGGAAAGAAGTACAATAAATGCTCCTGCCTGAGACAACAAGCTCTCCTCACTTAACACTTACAAGGAAATATTGAAGCATAGTGTTGAAAAGTAAGGACAACAGATGGCTATTCAATTCTACTTTATACATGATGACTTACAGTTTCTCTTACTGTACTGAGTCTCAGTGGTTGATCATGGTTACCTGCCCATGATCTTCTTTCTGATATTACTTCTTTTACAATAAGAGAAAAAATGAATTAAGGGTTTTGCAAATATGATTTTACCTGAGAACACATCAAGATCAGTTCGCCCGTGGATACCTACCTTGTGAGCCTGGGAAAGCTTATATGAAAGAAGAGATAGACAAAGAGTGAATTATCCAGTGGGTTAAAGCCTTCACATTGTGCATCGACTTTGTGGACGCAGATGTACATTGTGGTGGGAAGATCCATGCAGATTAATTAAGCTCTTAATAAGTAATTGTTCCAGCAGCATGAAGAAGAATATTGATGAGGAGGCATATACACACATGCTCACTTACACTACAGTGCAGCAATGGTCAAAAACACTGTGTAAAGTAGGATGTAATGTAAGATATCAACAAAGTTTTGCTTTATATATGAGAGATTCTTGTTGATATTTCTATTCATGCTATATGCAGATCTATGGTATTTTGGGAATGAGTACTGGACAATCACAGGAAGTCAATATAAGAAGTCAAAATAAAAACTAGAGGGCACACTTACAGCACTATCCACATAAGCTTCAGTCCACACTGTGTCATGTTCATGGTCAATGACCTTTGGACGGCTCATGACATGGAGATACCTCATCACATTCTCTTGAACGTCAGCTAAAGTGGAGATTTGACTGAAATATCCTGCAAAAAAGATATTTAAAATTTTTAAATATTATATCTAGAGTGAAACGTAATGACTATAATTTATGATCCCTGACGGAAAGGAACGAGGTACAACACTTCTAATATAAGATATCCCGTCCTAGAATGATCTGACTGAAGACACCTTTCACACTGTTGAGGCAGATGGCCTGCAGTGATGTGTCATTGCAGTCTTCCCTCAGTTTGTTGACTGCTCACCAGACCCAGCTGTGCTGCAGGAAACCCTTTGTTGTACCTTGGTTCCTCTCTTTAAGAGTACATAGGGTATAGTCAAAACAGATATTTTCCTTTCAGTTGATTCATTTGATACACATATCATACATGAATTCGTACCCCACAGAGCAGCCACCAAACTGGAGTCAAAGCTCCAGCACTCTACAGCATCATAGACCTAGCAGATAGGACAGAACAAACCACCAAAGCGGCTTTTACATCCAAATGGTAAAACCGAAAAAAATCAGTGTGAGATGAGCAACTGGCTGCACCATATCACTTACAGCTACCCTTTTTAACAAAGCCAATGGTGTTGCCAAGCCCCTACTCAAAGGTGTGTATGGCAACAAAAGACCTCTGCTGCTGTAAGCCAAGGACACATTCTCTACAATACAGTGGGAAAACCCCTGCTTAGATAGGGCTTTGCCTCTAGCTCAATTATCAAGTCAACCAGCTGGTCTTTGTCAGTCTGTAACACGTGAACAGGACACAGGGCATGCAACCTCATCCGTTCTGCACAAGAGTTCAAAAGCCCTTGTAGGTTATACGCTGCAAGGATAACCTTAGGTACACTTGGGTCTAAACTAACCTTGGGAACTTCAGAAATTCAGTCCATGAGAAATGCACAAATATGACATGTGCTTTGAAATGGTCAGAGCAAAAAATAAATTTTACATAGTTAGATTCAATGGACTCAAATGGGGAACAACAAAGATCACAGGCCAATACTACAGGCTTCAGGTGGTTGATTACCTTTAAGAAATGCATTGCAATACATAGCAAGAAACTATTTGACCATTCACAAACATCCACAATGGAGCACTGATGTTGGAAATCATTTCAGTCCTGACATTACTGCTCAAATATCCACCCCTGGTAGGATTTTGTAGGTTATAACCATCTAAGTTGATGCCACCACACTTGGGGGCAGACACGTTGCTATTTAACAGGACATCTCCAAATCTGTGCATGAAGCCGCTGCAATTATGGATACGGAAGAACAAGAACTTCATCCCCATCCCCTGAAATTCAGAGAGGAGGTCCTTGCAGAGAGTAGGCTGCCACGGTCTTGCTGCCAGCAGGATGATTATTTTGGCATACCATGACTTCACTGGCCACCAGGCAGAACAGGCAGCATGCATGTAATGGGGTGTATCCATTCACATTGGCACACTGGGGTTTTTTAACTGAAAAGAACAGGGGGCCATGTGCCCCAAAGAAAAATAATTCCAGGTCTGTCTCGCCAAAATGACTGCGTTTTTTGAGCTCACGCAACACGAACGTTCCCTCACTAGGATGGTTTTCCATTTGTGATGGTTGTTGTAATTCGTGCACACACGTGGTGTCTGACTGTTGTGACAAAGTAAATCTGCCAGGTAAATCTTCCAGTTGGCACAAGGAAAAACCTGTAGTGCATGGATGGGTACCTACAGCAAATTAATTAATTTCCCTACGTGGATTAATAAAGTCATCTCTATATCGATCTCTATCTCTGTAAGCGGGGGATCTAAAAGCAGCGAGCAACTAACTCAAAGAAGGAGAACAACAACGTGAAACATTTACTAATTTTGAAGTTTGGGACCTGCTTACCAGCCAAGCAAAAGACGAGACCATCTGCCACATAACAGGAAAATAATTCTTATTACATTGTTATCATACATGAAATGTAAAATGTTCCACTATTCACTCCTCTTTCACTGTGAAATGCCAGCTCATTATCTAAAATCACGCGGTGGGCAGCATTATGACAGTGTTGCCACGTTGTTTTTAAAAAAAACAAAGGATGGCATAGACAGGGGACTTAACGGCAGCAATAATGCACAATCACTGTGGAAAAAGTGCTTTTGATAGCTAAAAATGTTGTCAATAGGTTCTTCAAATGTTTGGGAAAATACTGCAACGCCGTTTTCCTATGAAACTCCAGCCATGTTTTGTGGATGACGAAACGCCTGACTTTCCATTGTCATGTGGTTGAGTAGTTAAGACTTAATTTTCATTTTAGGATGGACTGTGTCATGATTTAAGCTCCTGCCGTTGCTGGCAGCTTCATATTGGACACGCAAGGTGATTCCACACTGGGGCTGTGTGAGGGGAAGGATGCTGGAGGCTCGTCTCCTCGTGGTCACTCTGAGATGCGTTTTCCTGCCTTCGACTTTCCCCTCCAGTGGGCACTCATAAAAAGCTTTGACACGTGGGAGCCAACAGCAGTGAGCAGCCAAGGGGGAGACACTCTGACAGGAAGAGCGATTAGAGTGGATTGACCTCTGAACCCCCATCAAGTGCCACTTCATCGCCTTTTGGCAGAAAGAGTCTGATCCACTACACACACACACACACACACACACACACACACACACACACACACACACACTCAGACACACATGCAATATATAAACACACAGCCAAATAACACACATCCACAACTTCACAGAAACACCTCACCACAGCAAACAAACACTCTGACACACAGCTCTTTTGAGAAGTGTTTATCAAAAAAGTCCCAAACCTTTGTTGGCACAAGCCATCCATTTGAGGTTATCAGCAAATGCAGACTCTCGTCCAATCAGGTACGGGAATATTCGCACCTGTGCAGAGGACACATAGATGTCAACAGCTTCAAAGATGGGAGGATTAGATAAAACATGCGTGATTTGTCTCCACTTTATCCTTCTGTCCTGATTCTATCTCATCCTACATCCTCAAGAGAAAAAAAACTGAGCATTTAAAGCTTTTCCAGCTCTTTCTCTCTTTATATATTTGATAATTGTTTACCAACCTCCATTCAGTCCAATTGTGTAATTTTCAACAGTTAAGTTGAGGATCTGTTTCAGTTGCACTGTATGTTGTTAAATTCAGTTTTTCTTATGTTGGGGGTTGGGCATTGGGGCCACTGTCCTTTTAAAGAACGCTGTGGGACACTTTGCCAAACCTGCATGGCTCATTGGCTCCAGATGCTTTGCTAAGCATAAAGCATATAGAAAACGTTGAATGCCTGCCATATAGCAGCCCTGAGGGTGTATGAGGGGGGTGGGGTAGCTTGCCAAATCCTTCCTTGTACGCTGCCAACATTCATATGCTTGATCGGACTGGGAAAAAAAAACTAAAAACGCTGTTTTTGTTGCTTTGTAGGGGACAGAGCAGAGCAATTCATTCATTTCAGGTTCATTTAGGTCTGACAAACAAATGCTAACAAAACTTTTTCAGAGTTGAGTCCAGGAAGAAGCGTGAAGAAAAAAAAAGTAATGGGGGGTGGGGGGCTGGGGGAAGGTTGAGCTGGTTGTTGTATACCCTCGGTCCTTGAAAGCGGGCAATTTCCCATGTTTTACTGCTGATGGCTATATTTCGGCAACAGATTTAGATGTTTGATGACACGGACTTGCCGTTACAAAGTTTTGAGCAGTAATGAATTAAGAAATTTCTTATAGCGATATTAGCTCGACCTGTCATGATGTTATTAACATTAGTATCAAAATGTTGGCTTACAGCAATCACTGTCAGCACAAAAGCTCAGAGCATGCAGATACTTGGGAAAAGTAAATGAGGCCTGTGTTCTGAAACCCTGCGCACCAGCAGCATCACTTGTCTCAGTACATCATTCTGTCAGTGTTGGTGCTAGAGGTCGAAATATGTAATTGAGGTTGAGTTCTTAACCATATTAATCCCCATGTACAATTTGGTTATTTTGGTTATTTAGTTATTTTGTTTTGAACACAAACTGATAAATATGGGTGAAACAATACCCTCTGCATGGCTATGCCTGTGCACAGGGTAAAGAACATGTTTAGAGCCAGAGAGAGAGAAAGGAAGAGAGACATACCTTTCTTTCTGGCCAGTTGTACTTCTCAAAAACGTCATCATACATTTCCGTGGCGCCGTCTGTCACAAGCATTATGGCCTGGCTGCACACACTGCCACGTCCAGTTCGATTAAACTGCACAAAGACATAAAAAGCATGAAGACGTCCAGTAAAAACCAAGATGTCTTAGATGCTATTTGAACATTAAAGACAGCCCACAATGTCAGCTTCCTCTGTAAGTGATGAGGATATCTGACATGCCATCCCCGCATCCATCGGTCAATAAGATACAAATACTGTCTTAGTAAATAAACCCACCGTACACTTCTGATGCTAGAAGATGCATCGCAGTAATTAAGCAGTTTATTGACTTCTAACAGATTGAGAGAAGAGAAAGCATGTCATTGTAATACTATACCTGCTGAGCATTGCTGCTGTCAGATCACAAAGGAAAAACTCTCTCTCTCATACACACATAATGATAACTACAATGTACGTTAAGAATAATTTAACACTCTGACTGCATATAAAATGAATGGGGAAAGTAAGATGTTCATTTAAGGTTTTTAAAAGTTTGAATTTGATTCAGTTCAGAACTAATCTTATTAACGTACTGACAAGAAGTAAACACTGTGAGGCTGTTCCTAACATATATCATATTGTAGAGATAGCTCTGGTGTTAGCAAAATTTGACAGGGATATTTTTTCTTGCTACCACGTTCTTGCTAAAGCTGAACTAAGCGAGCTGTGACCTAAACTATAGGAAGATGCCATCTGGAACCAGTATGGCACTGTAGTTTTTGAGTTGCAGCATTGTGGTTGAATTTTGTGTATTCTTGCACTTCTGTCAGTTAATAGTTTATTCACAACTCTTGACATCAGTGTTACGAGATGAGACTAGATTTGAAATTCAATAAGGTCAATATGTTTTTGCAGACACTGCATTGTTTATTCTGTACATCTCAATGTACACAACCTAATACAGTGTCATTGCATGTGGTTAATAATTACAATGTACACCTTTAAACTTCCTTTTGATCATTTCCATTATTTTGGGTTGTTTTGACAAATCCCTCACAAGGATTCCTGTTTTTGTCATGGTCTGAGTTTACAATGTTCTTGCATCTTTTGCTGCTGAGCTTTGTTCCTTTGGCTGAGCCTTTTTGTTTAAACGGGTAGTGAAAACGATAATAGACACAAGACACAATTAATAACCCTGATCATTAAGTAATTGATGTTGATAAAATTTAATTGGTCCTAAGCTCTGGTTATTTGGGAAGGAAATCAATGGTCTCATTTTAAAATCGCCCTTCAAGGGGATGACTTAGCTATTATGAGATCATAAAGTGCTTTTTCATACGCTATCTGTATTGTGATTATTTGATTGGCCTGTGATGCTTTTTGTATCTCACCACGTCTCTCCTTCAGATGGCCAGGACAGGGAGCTTAATTGGTGCTGTGCTCCTCACGGGTCTCTGATTTACCCATGTACAGTATTCTGACTTCACGCACTGGGCAGCTGTGAATTTCAGTTGTAGACTCCTGGTTACCTGATTACCATATTCATTGTAGGGATTTAATTAATCAGACAATTGCAGAAGGAAAAGCTGTGGTCCCTCAGCTTCGGCAGTACGGCCAAACCTCGCCTGAAAACCGGGAGATAAAAGGTGGCGAGACTCCTGGCCTTATCTGCTTGGTGTTCCAATCAGCCATGTTATTAATCATTGAGATTAATTAGAGCCATTAATCACACTACAGAATAGATGTGTCTGCGTTCGGAGGGCAGAACAGGGATAGCACTGGAGCGTTTCGACAGGCGACGCACTTGCCAAATGTTCAAATATATTTGACTAGAGTGTGCAACTTTTAAATAATTAGTTTAGAAGACGCAGCCTGTTGTACTCAAACACTTTCTGTCACTGAGAACAAATGCAGGTTGTAAAATGAAAGTTTTCCTAATGTTCTGGTCAAGTGGAGTCTGTCAGTTAAATGAAAGTGCCTCATGAAAGCTGTGCAGAAATTCATTATTTTTACGTCAAATTAATCATTAAATAAATGAATCCTTTGGTGAGAACCCATGAATGTGCAGCAATAGTGCAGCACAAACACTAAACAGTGAAAAACAATTGGTTTAAACCCGGCAGCAGAGGAATTTCATGTCCTGAAGACGTGAGGCTGATCACCAGTTCCCCTCTTCTCTCACGCTGGATGGGGCTCGCCCCCCCCCCCCCCCCCCCCCCCGCGACCCCTAACAGGATAAGCGTTAGAAAATGGATGGATGGAGGTTGGCTTTGTGATATGTTAGGAGATAAATGTACTTGCACATAAGCCTCATTAAGGCGACAGTGACGGATACAAATAAAGGCTTGCTGTACATACAGACTCAGAGCTTCACTGTGCTGGAACTTACATTGTTCAGGATTGTGAACGCCTCGGCCAGCGCTTCACCCAGCAGCCCAATCCCTTTGGCAAACAGCTTGTCCAGATGTTCACGGAAATGCTAAGAGATAACAACAAGGGGGGAAAGAAACAGGAGTCACAAAAACTGTTTCGATCCACACATGCTCATATTTCATTTTGACCGTGACTCACGTCTTTATTGGTTCTGTCGGCTCGGACCAACGTGCCATTCAAACAGGGCTCCACGTAGTGAATCTCCTGATTATACTGGGGAAATACAAACACCACTTACATTACAATTGTCTCCCGAAGCTCTAGTTATCTGAAATAGTACATGGTCCAAGTGTTTGTTCACTGCTTTGAAGTCAAAATGGTTCACCAACTGAAAATGCTCATAGATAGTAATCCAACCTTTGGAGAAAAATTATGAATCATCCTGTTACAATATCATATTAAGACTGACTAATATTGGAGAATTTTTTTCTAATCCCAGTCAGTGAATACAGGCTGTAAACATATTCATCATCTTCATCCATTTAAAAAGGTTAGATTGAAAAACTCTTTTGTGCACCAATCTGTCACACATTTAAATGTGGATCTCAGTCTCAGATCAAACACACATTAAAGGGCCCTGAATGTTATCTTTTGTGTGGTGTTAAAATGCATTGTTGAGCTTTTCTTCTCATTGTTCTGTTTATATTGTCATGTCCCGTTTATTATCAAATACTTTACTATTAAATGTATTATCAAAATAATGTCAATAAATACTAATACAAATTTCACACTGATTTTGATGATTGTATCCTATCATGTCATATACCCTCCAATCCCATACTTTGGTTAAGAGATCGCAGAGAAATAAACAGAGAGAAGCACAAACATGACACAACTTAAGAAAATGTGACAGTTTGGTTGAAGCAAAACTTACTGCAATGATGTTGAAGAAATCATCATCTCCAAGTGTGTCTAATATGGAGGAGACAGTCTGCCTGGCGATAGTCAGCCTCAGGCCTTTCATGCTTCCACTTACATCCACTAAGATAACAACATCCTTTGGAGACGTTGCTGCCTGGATGTACCTGAGATGTTACAGATTAACTGACATAATGAATGAAGAACAAAAAACTAAAGACGCAACTGAAAAAAAAAGATAGAATGCAGCACAAAGAGTAATGCGTTAGCGTGGGTAAATAGAGGCTTACCACTTTCTGTTTCTACAGTCAAAACCAATGACACCGTGTTCATCTGGATGCCACTTCACTCCTGGGAGACACAACAGAAAGTCAATAATGTGGGAATATGAGGGACCACAAATAACAGGTCTTTGGGTGACTGGAGAAACACGAAACACCCTGACACAGAATTTCTTAAAATCATTAATGCCGGTCGGTCAGTTCAAGGTGTCACGGCAAACAATCAACGTACTGCATCATTCCATTATATTACACTGTATGAAACTTACTGCACATAGTTCGAATCACTAGAAAGGTTTTAACCTACACATGGAGGGCACAGCAAAATGTTGTATGTTCGAAAGACCCCGCAACCTGATCGCCGATAATTTTGGAGAACTAAAATTTACACTGTAACTTAGAATTTTAAAGGAAGTCCGAACACTAACTTTTTAAGTTAAAACAACTTGTTTGTTTTTGCAGTGTATAATCAGTGTAAGAGGTAATTAGGTCCTTCACTTTAGTAAAAGTAACAGTGCCATGCCATAAAAATACTTCATTAGGAGCAAATGTCCTGCATTCAAATTAAATGTACCAAAAGTAAATCTACTCTAATGCCTATTAATGTTAGACTATTAGGCAGTTTTGGTGCGTTAAACAGCCTGAAAACCCATTTTCTCAATTCCTTTGTTACAGTGGGGAAGTAAAGATAAGGGCTCCTGCCAAAGTTCCACTTATTTCATGAAAAATTTCTGTTTTTGCTGATCTCAAACATTCCACACTCTGTAGGGAGTGACGCTCAGATAGAAACAAGTGATCCCACACTTTGAAGCACTCATCACGATGGCGACATTTAGTCGATAGTGGGTTGGCTGTCCATGTTTACAATGATGCCAGAAATTCTGACATGTAGCTCTAGTTTAATCTAGCAGCTGTTGGAGTTTAAACTAAATTCAACTGCTTTATATACTGTTAGTTGATTTAAATAATTTGCCTGAAATGCAAGTCTTAAATTAGGGGACTGTGGTTGGGTGAAAACATCAAATGTCTGCTTTTTGTAAAAATGCATAGCATTGAAAGGAACTGGTCAAATGAAATTGTAAGTGAATGTACATTTCACCACTGTGTCTACGATATAAAAAAAGGACGAAAGCATAACAGGTTTTCAAATTGGGGTCAGTGAATAATGGGATCTCCCTCAAAAAAAAAAGAAGTAGTTCATCTTCTCTATACACTAATTCCATCCAAGATAAAGGCAGTTGCAGAATGTGTGGCTGCTTTGGTTTCTTACTCTGTTTAAAGTTCAAAGTTTACATCAGATTGGGAAAAATCTAAATAATCTTATGAAATTGGACTCCATGGTCTGATTTGTGTTCCTTTGGGGACTTAATATGAAAAAAAAACATTTGGACCCGCTGTTACATATTGATGATTCTGTTTATTTTTCATAACTATTTTCCTTTTTGGCTAAAGAAGCCAATAAGAATTCAGTGAAGTGTGATTTAGAAATTAGAGTTAAACGAGAAGCAATTTTGAAACAATGAAAGGATTTTTTTTTAAATTTATGAATTGTCTAATACATTAGAAATGGAGAATCTACATCTATATTACAAACATCATCAGTTATATCTCTTCTTTGTGACCTTGCTCTAGCACTGCAGTGAGCCCACTGTCTGCTTCACACTATAATGGTCTCCAGCAGCCACGCACTGGTCCACAGTGTGACTGCAGACCCACTCCGACAAACTCTGATTAATTACACTCCGTACATATGCATCCTCTCTGATGGTCTGTAAAATTACTACATTAGCCAAATTACCCTTTTAGTAATCCTAAATCATTTGTTCTGATCCCTTTTTTTCCTCTCTCCTGCACTGACGAATGATTGCTCCTTGGAGATAAACCTCTCTCTTTACACCACACACACACACACACACACGCGCACACACATACACATGTACTCACAGATCGACAGACAGATACTCACCAGGATACTGCCTGAAGAAGCCCTTGGCGCTCCCGAAGTACTGCCAGATAAGTGTTGGGTCTCTTTCGAAATTATCTACAAATACTTTGTTCAGAGCCTCGGACCAGTAGACCCCGTTCACAATGTCAGGATCTGAGGAGGACGAAGGCACAAAGAGAAGGAGGGGAGACAGAGTGAAAAAGTGAATTAAATAGTGATGATCATTCTGTTCACCATTACCGGGTGCACAGTTGACCTTTGTCCCTTATTGACCCCCCTGAAGGAGATATAATGGCACTGAATAAGTCCTCCCCTCCCCTCCTCTGACTGGATGAGCCTCCCTTTGTGCCGCGAACAGAGAATTATGGGGAGTCTATTATAGCCAAACAAAAGCGGCGCTGGTGATACACAGTGAGAGGTGACAGTCTCCGTGATAAAACAAGAAGCAACTGCGTGGCTAATGTATGACTAACATCGTTCCCCACCGCTCTCTGCACTCTTCCCAGTCTCCTCGAGAGGTCTATTTATTTCAACATCTGCAATGTTATCGATCCCAACTCCACTTCTCCCAGCCTGTGACACCGATACGACTTCAGCTGCTTCATTTCTCCCCTTACCTCTGACTTTCCTCCCTCCTCCTCCCCTCCCCGTTCATTTCCTCCCAGGAGCCAAACACCGCAGGTAAATCTTGCACTCTCACCTTTGTTGTACATGTTGGTGGGCACCTGCACCACACTGAGACTGAGGTTGACTGACAGGTTGTTGAAATGGTCATTGGGCTCCAGGAGGAACTCTCCTCCCAGCTCCACGTTATTTCCCATTTCGTCCACTTCGTTGATCAGCACAGCATTGAAGTACTCATACTGAAGAAAAGAGTCAGTACAGCAAATGTGAACTGGCGCATGCATGTTAGCGTAGAATTATGAGCTCCAAAACAGAGCTACAACAGCAATGTTGATACTTCATATTCACATACCATCGTATCTTTATTTCTGTGAACACTGACCATCTAAAATCTAATCTCAGGTTCTGAATTTCCATCAGAGACTTTAGTCTGAGCAGTTTGAATTAGGAAAATCAAGTCAATATCTGCCAGAATGAATCTTTGTTTAATGTGATGAATTGATTGAGTCCAGAATGGATTTTGTCCCCTCCTGTTATGTGGGAAGTGCTTGAGGAACAGAAAGAACAAACCTCAGCAACCAAACCTGATTCAATTTGATTATAAGGCAACGCTTTACATAAGGTACACTGGACAAAAATGTGGACTTGTCCTCTCAAGGCTTATGGCTTTCCTGTACAGAATATTTAGATGTACAAAGGTGTGATGCAGATCAGAAATCCTGGAACCGGATGACTTTTGTGCGAAATTGCTTAATCATTTCCGCCCGTATGCAAACACTGTCTGGCTGCTATTGGCTCGGGGAAGCATCAACGTGAGGCCATAAAAAAAACAGAAACAAGTATAAATGTGTCATCGGATTTGTTTGTTTTTTTCAGGAATCTGCCAATTTAAAAATTCCCAATGTGTAAAAATGTGCAGAAAGAAGAGAGACTGCCTCATCCTGCGTGAGGCCTCCATTTGGCCTCTGGTCCTCACTGTCTGCACTGAGAGGGGAGAGAGAAGAGGCGGGAGATGGAGGGAGGGAAAGATGGCTGATGGACTCAGGGGAGGCTGCGCGGGCACTACCATCAAGCAGCCCCTGACAGCTCATACCACGCCTGAGCAGCTCTCTGACGAGCTGCGGCAGGGGGGTGGGGGGCTGCGGATGAGGAGCAGCAGGGGAGAGAAACGTGCACTCTCAGCAGAACTGTTAGTTCTGCGGAGAGGCACGTTAGCCACCAGGGTTATTACTGTAGAACAGGCCGTGGGACGCTGCAGCTCTCCGAGACGGCGCACTGACTCTCAGGCTGCTGCAGTTAGCTGTAGGCCCCGCTGCAGTGATCTGCTCTCCATTACAAGCTGCCGGGCCTCAGTGCAGGACCAGACTTCAAGATGTGGACACAGTGGGTCTCAATAAGCTTCGTTCTGTATGCCAAAAGGTATAACAGGTCCCGACTGCAGCCGTTATAACAAGGAGGCAATGTTGTTCCTTTCTACTCACATTCACAGTCAGAAGATTTAGGGAGAAATCTGTCATTACTCTGTAGCATAATAATAGCATTTTTTTTTAAAAAAATGTAGAAACCACCACGATAGGAGCGTTTTTTAAAACAATAATCTCTACAGTTCATCTTAAGCTTCTTTTTCATTCACAGGGATTCTTAAATATGACAATACATTTACTCTATGCTTCAAATATTGAGCCACAGTCATAAAAGCACAAACGCTGACATTTACCTTTAGGCTCAGCAGTGTTTTTTTTTTGTTTTTTGTTTTTTTAGCAGAAAACACCCAAAGAAACCAATTACGCTGCTGCCTTGTCACTTTTATATAAAATGCATATGTAGATTTTCATATTTAAGTGCCACCATTGGCAGGTACTAAACACTCAAACCAAAGACACACCGGAGTAAATAAAACTTCTGGTGTAGGTGCTGTGGTCATGTTTGCTCCATCACACCTGAACTGTGACACCCAGGGGTCAATGCAAAACTCCCGAGTTTCCCGACACAGAGCAGCTGAGATAAGAACAGCTGGCTTATCTCCTTGCGGTCAGTGAAATGGTGCGTGAAAAATGTGTGGTGTCAGAGGAGGCGAGGTTGGCTAAATGATGCCACAAGGAGTAATATCATGACATCACATCATTGTCACAGGCGAAGATTGAAATTTTTTCTTATTACATTTTATGGCCTTAGTGATGAAATGTCCCTGTGTTCTAAATGCCTGAATAATAATGCAAAAAAACCTGCTTGAACTCGGCAAAGTGTAAAAGTTTTTTTTTCATTTGTTTGTCTGATGAAAATATACAGAATGTGATGAATTTAGTGGGTTTTTTAAAAATATATATTTTCAGATTTAAATCTTACAGGAGTGAAAGTGATATTCGAGTAAAATTTTGGTTTTATGTTCTAATCAAAGTCCAAACAATTAATGAAAACAAATCTGGAAATCTGCTTGGGAGATATTGGATATTGGTATCCAACCTTTAATAATTAGTTGTCCTATTTTTTCCGTTTCAGGGAACAGGCCCGCTGTCTGGTAATGTCTGTGTCGACAGAAGGAACGAGGTGACTGAAGAGTGTTCCCGTGATGTAAACGCTTCTCTTAACTATAAAATGCTGCCGTTATTTCACTTTTGTTGCTCGAGTGGGTTTCCAATCTCGAGCCATGAAAGTGCAACAGTACAGCCTGCGAAAGAGTTTAATTTATCTCTGTCCACTGAGGAGACAGAGAGAGAGAGAGAGAGAGAATACTGCATTCCATCTGCAGAGACACAATAAGCTCAGTGCGCCTGGAAAAACCGCAGTGAGAGCCACCAAATGATGTCCTACAGAGTCTGAGCTGGCGAGTCCTGTGTGAAAGTCTAATTAAAAGTGATGCAAGCCGACTTTTTTGTCTACTCTTGGTCTGTTTGACTACACTTTTACCGTGCATCACAGTGACTTTGTTACTGCACGGAACCTAAGCTGCAGCAGCAGCAGCAGCTTGGAGCTGAGACACGGTTGCCCGGGCTACAGCCTTTACTGTAATGCACTGCTCACCAAACACGCATAATGTATCAAACACTGACAGCACGCCGGTGTGAAGGACAATGCCAGCGCAATTAAATACTTTTAAGGGCCTGTTACCCTTCTCTCACCTTGCAGCTGCTCTTGTCCGGCCCACCTTAAAAATGATTCATGCAGGTCTCACACAGTGACGCACCGCGGGTTTTTTCCCCCTCTTCTTTCCTTTCTTTCTTTCTTTTTTTTTTTTTTTTTAACACAAATCTTACCTGCAGATCGGGATTGTCCTCGTGCTGATGATGCGCCTCTTCTGCCGCCTCCACCAGCCGCTGCGGGGAGAAATTACTGCTTTGGTTAACGAGTAAATATAGTTCAAGTGATATGACATGTTTAATGTGTATGAGCCTTTTCCGTTGTGTGTTTTTTTTTATGCATTTCTGTATAATCTAAAAACTTCCAGCACTCCCACAAGTCCTCGGTCATTTTTTTTTTTTTTTAATAAAGTTGCACGTTTCTTTGCCGCTTTTATTTTAAATCCACAAACGTGATTATACTGCACATGATTTTGGTTTATAATATTTCTTGGATGGTATGCAGTGTTTGTTTGATGTTGAACTCAGGATTTGTTGCCAGAACAGCTCTTGGCAATCCATAATATTTGTGAGGGCAGAAATAAGCCTAAAATGTAGGGCAGTGAGATGATTGATGGAGCAGCACTCCATGTCGTGTGTGAGGCACCAATAGCTGCTGTAATAAAACTCCATTGTGGGGGGGGGGGAGAATCTGCTTGCTTCTGCGTTTCCGGGGGAACACCATCCAAACGTTACAGACTCCCTCGCCCTCAGAGTCAACCGGGTAATTAAAACCTGTCACATATGTCTCCAAATGACTGCTACATAAACACAACCGAGGCTGTTCCGCAAACTGCGGCCATGTGCCATGGGAGAAATAAATAAATCAAGCCACTTTCTCTGATCTACGACATTTTTAAACTCGCGTTTGAGTTTACAGTAAACACGATGACGTCATCGGACGAGCATTTAATACACCCTTGCTGGTAAGTTAATAGGTTCTCCTTCCCTTTTTTTTTTTTACATTGGGAAATGTTTGCTATGCTGTTTATGCATAGTTTTCCACAACACGTCTTTAAGTTGAATCGCATTTAATCGCCTTCCTGTGGGTGTAATTTAGAGACTGATCCGTCGCGCCAAGGGAGATAAACATTATCATTTCCCAGCAGTTCTCAGGCAGGCTGCTGACACGGACTCTAAGAAATTACACGTGAAATGAGATCCCTGAGCGACCTTTTACATCATCAGTGAGCACAGACACCTCCGACGACTGCACGAAGACTCTCAGATTTATTCAGATTTTTCTTTACACAGCAACTATATAAATATGATTTATATTCTCACAAAAACAGTTGTTTCCTAATCGCCAACCTCACCTTCAAAAAGTAGATCAAGTAGTTGTAAAAATTGCAAACTCAAATAATATTTCGCCATTTGTTCTAAACATTTTGGCTTGTGTCAATCACAGCTACTGTGGGGGCCTTAACCAATATTTTTGTTCCTTAAGTAATACAAAAAAAACATAGATTAGCCTATTATGATCAGAAGACGGCATCATAATTAAACCAGCTGTATGAAACAAGTTGCGTGGAGGTTTCTGAAACAACGTTAAATACAAAAACACACGTCAAGTTACATAGTAACCTTTACGTTTCGTACATGATGTTCCCCTTTGCTTAGAATTTAAAAAAAGAAAATGGAAACAAAGCTTGGTCTTTTCTGATGCCCCCCTAATAATTGAAAACCTTTCCCTTTTCTCCCTGAAATATATTAAAATACATACAGTATGTTAATTACCAAATATCGCTAATGTTGTACCTACCCTGGTGGCCTCTGCTTTTTCCCGGAACACTTCCTCCATCTTCACAGCCAGGTTTTTGACCAGTTTCACACCATCAATTTCTTCCACTCTGACTGACTTTTCCATTTCTTTATATTTCTGAAAATAACCAGTAGAAAAACACGTGACATCGACAGACACAACAACTCCATGAAAACACCCTGGCAACTCACTGAGCTCACACAGGTGATTAAGCAATCGGTATCTTAAATGTTCACTTAATAAGCCAAGAAAAGGTGTTTTGAATAATATTTTTTTCCTCCATGTGTGTCCTGCTGTGTTTTAGAGCACTACTGTTTGACTCCAAAGAGATGAAGAATTGTTAAACAAGGCTTATAAGCTGTCACATGTTGTGCTGACAAGCTGCATGCATGCCAGTCTCAGATGAACGGTTGATAAAATCTTCCTGCAACACAGAATGATTGATAGTCTTTATCTGCACTCAGTCATTGGCTACGCATGGCTCTTCTCCCGCTCTGATTGGCTGGAGATGGACATGTTGGGTGGTCACAGTGCGTGCGGGACAGGGGGGCGGGGGTCTGAAAGACTGTATGCATGGTAAGAGGGTAATTGAAATGGAGTCAAAGCACAGAAGAAAGATAATAACGTGTCAAGCTTGGGTGGTTCTGGGTAATGAACTACGTCTCACGTAATGCTGATTCTGCTGGATGCAGACCTCCGGTGGTACAGAACAAAGCTCGGAGGAATATAACATTACATAATCCCACACCTGCCTGGCACACGCACGCGTCAGACGAAAACCTGATGCGCTGACGCTGTCCAGCCAGCAGCATCACACACACACACACACACACACACACTTCCACTAACCTTGTCCAAAAATTAAACATGAGCCACAAACGCTCAAACACAACATGTGGACGGGACGCGCACAAAAACACGCCAACAGCAGTACATGAGGCGACAAATTACCTACTGAAAGGAAGAGTGTGGGCTCGCATTGGAGCAGAACAGTTCATTTCACGCCTGTCCTCCTTGCCTCACTGCCCCTTGGCGCCCCCCCACACAACCCCACACCTCTCCCTGCAGCCATCAAGAGGAGGTTAGGCCCCATCCATCAAGAGCACTGATCAAGACTACTGATTACAGCAATGGCCAGAGCAGAAGTGAGGCCTGCTCGGTGGAAACCTTGTGTTCACCCCTTTCGCAGAAGTTTTGGTAAAATCAGGCATTTCACCATTAAAGCGTCTACGGACCAGCCTGAAAGACCAGGCCCCTAATGACTCATCACCTCCCTCACAGCTCACAGCTTTTTGCTGACTGGCTCTCCAGACATGCCTCCATGAACAGGGACACGCGCAAAGTGCTTACATGCACACAATGAAAAGGGAACAAATCTGCAGAGCATGCTGCAAAAAGTATTTTACACAAAGATATGCATATTTGGCAACAGATTTAAGGTCGGCGCTTCAGCTTCCAGCACACATCTTATTTAAACAAATTGTCACCTCAGTGCATGGAGGTACTGGGTTGGAAGCCAGGAGTCTCTTTTTGAACGCAGTTTGAATGCTCTCCCCGTGTTTCCGCGGACCTCTGGGCGCTGGATTTTCTTCCCACAGACATGCAGCAGAATGTCTTGGATTATTTCTGCCCTTGACTGAAGAACTGGCCTCGGAACTGGAATTGGTTCCTGGACGTGGCGTCGTAATTGCCCACAGCTCCTAAAATAGCGAAGATGGGTCAAATTTCAGAGTGTAAACGTGTGTTGGGAATTCATGTGACTTAAACAAAGACTGTTAATAGACACACTGGGCCCCAGTTTAGTCGTCTATAGAATTTATACATAAGTAAAATATGACCTGAAAATGAAAAATGTCAACTCTGATAATTAAACTCAGTTGTTATTCTGGAGGCCGTACTTTGCAAAAGACATGAAAAACTGAAGGTGTCAGCGACGGTTGTGTTATTCGACGCCCTATATATGACTGACAGAGCGTTGAAAATCCCTTTCAATGCACCGCAGTTCAATTTAACTCAAGCAACAAACACAACTGAATATGAAAATACTCTGGTTGGGATTTTATTGGCTGCAGGGTGGCGGCGTCAAAAACTCAATATCCTATTCAGTTTGCATTCAAAATGACAAGCATTCTGTTCAACCTGATGACAAAAAGGACAGAGAAGAGGCCGAACATATCAACGTCTGTAAGCTTATGATTTTAATTATTTTGACAATAATGTAAAGGATGGATGAGTGATTGTCATGCAGACACGTTTCTTCTTCTTCAACTTGCTGATCTTCTCATAGGTCTCAGATCACACCCACAGAAAATAAATCTTACAGGCTGCATTTTGAACAAGTCAGAGTGGAATCTTGTGAATCAAGTTTTTAAGAACAATTTCATTCATTCAGAACTTTGAATGTGTCACTTGTATGACAACTGTCGTATCACTTCTTGAAACAAACCAACAAGACACAGAGAGCTGATATTCAGAATAGCTTCCATAACTGTATATATTAACTTGGTGACTTATTTTGTGACTTGAGCAGTTTGCATACATTGTATTTTCTTGTTTTTTCACTCCGTTAATGAATTGATCAGATCATATTTAATTCTATGGTTATAATCCGATAAAGACATGAACATTTGTAACCTTTCACGTGAGAGTTAAGCCACAGCTTTCCATTCATCCACGTGAACTCGGTTGTGATGACAAGTCACCTCTGCACCAAGGTCAGAAAGTTAAAGATCAGAAAGTTAAATCTAATGTGCTGGGTCATCGTTTATCCTCTGCTCTTCATCATAACAACCCCCCCCCCACCAACCTGCTCCTGAACGCAGCTACGCTCTAATTCAATTTGTCTCCTTGTCGCATTCATATCCAGAGGTTAGAACTCTTGACTCCGGAGAGTTAACTGGAGAGATGAGATGAGCGAGGAATCAGAGCTGTGGTTAATGGACTGTGTCAAGAACAAACATGCGCACGCAGCCACACACACACACACACACACACACACACACACACGCACACACACAGAGATCTGTCTCCCAAAAACACACCTGAGTCTCCTGTAAAATAACGCATCGGCATTCAGCTGAGACAACGTAATGTCTCTGCAGCCTTTGGAGAGGGAGGACGGCAGTGTTCGGAACTACACGACCGTCTGACAGCAAAGGGGAAAATGCTTTCGCACGTGACTGGGAATAAGTGGAATACCTTCTGCAGGAGGTGGGATCCAGAATATTTTGCAGAAATGGATTTGATTTCTCCACCAAACGCTGACGCCCAGAGCTTTACACTAAACCATGAGAAAAGACAAATGAAAGTCTGGAACATTCTGGAAAAAATACACCTAAATATACAGGGAAAGGAAAGTTATTGGGTTACATGAAAATAACAGGTACGTTGTTTAGTTTAAATGTTACTACAATAAACACATATGGGAGTTTGGGCAGCAGCCATGTGCATTCCTTGTCCTCTGTCTTTTTTAAAAAGCTTTGTCAGGAGATTAATGTTAAGTTCTGGGGTCCCTGACCTTTCCTCTCCTTACAGATGATGGCTTACCAAATTGATGATCTATACTTTACTTTTAGGAACTTCAACAATTATAGTCAGAGCGACTTAGCGTAGCAGCATGTTCCTGAAATGTCATACAAAGTTTAATGTGACTCTCTTCCAGGAAACATTAATGCTGCGCTGAGAGTGGCCGGTGTCTAAAACAATCCCCAAAATGTGCTAATTTATTCTCTGCTGGCATTCTGTTTTCTGCATGGTTTTCAAAAGATTTTTTTAAAATATTGAAACGTGTTGTGTCATATTTTTAAAGGTTTTATTCGGCTTGGATTTTGCATATTTTGTGAGTTTACATTTTTGGAGGTCAGAAATGGAAAAACAAAAACTTTTAAAGCTTTTTGGAATTTAGTAGCTCTCCCCACCTGCTGCGAATACAGTCACATTTATAATGATAAAAACTGCCTCATTAGAAGAATATTGTTGTTGTACTATATGTAGACAATTGGATCATGCGCTCACATACCTGCAGACCAGTGATTTCGAGTATAACAATTCACTGTAATCAAATCAGTTTATAAAACTCATCATAAGAATAACTGACATTTTAACAATTTCTAAGACTGAAATGAAAGAGTGAAGAACATTCACCCTTCACAGTCTACAAGATATGACAAGTGTTGTGTTATTGGCTGAACCAGTAAGCCGATCTGTAACAAGTGAATTATTAGGTTTATTGAAGGCAACCATGTGGATCATCAATACAAAAATACGGAGCACCTCTTTGCTGAAGCAATTCAATAAACACTGTCGATCTTGAATTTCTCTACTTTTTAAAACACGCTGCGCAATTTTGATGCTATCACGTGTGTGGATGTGCGTTTCTTCCACTAATACTACAAGTAATGCTATAAGATGTAATAGGCCTGTGCACAGGCAGACAGAGAGGTCCGTTCTTAAATTTAACATGGTGCTTAACTTAAGGCAGACGATCAGGGAAAAGGGAAAAATCCGGTGCATTTACGAGGATCTCCGCAGAAAATTAAAATCTAAAGGAAACGCAGCGCTCCGGATCGATGTGGTTTGTGAGAGATCAGCAAATTAGGCTTTGTTAATTGCTCGTGAAATCAAAGTTGCAGACGTGCTCCTCACTCACACTGACAGAGGGATCCCCTGCTGGGACCCTGCCATCTCCAGCGCGTTCAGGCCGACGGTGATCCACAGCAGGAGGTTGGCGCTGCACGCGTGCGGCAACAGGATCCTCCAGTCTGCCAGCATCTTCAGCTCTGCCTGTAAATAAACAAAACAAAACACCAAAAAATGTGCAGAAATATCCGGCCCCGACACCTTTCTGCACCCCGGTGCACCGTCTCCAGCCGCGGCACTGGCAGCACGTAGCCTACTGTATAAGACTAGAGAGAGAGAGAGAGAGAGAGAGAGAGTGTGTGAGAGAGACCCTGCCTCCTCCATCCTCTGCTCATCCTGCCTCTCTCTGATAAGGAAAAACCCACTCAGTCGACTGAGCTGAAACAATCCCGGAGCCCCTTTTTGTTTTCCTGGAAACGACACGTCTGCTGGTTTAAAAGAAGTCTGAGCAGCTTGAGGAGGAGGTAATGGGACTCCTGGAGGGGGTCTCTTTATTAGCTGTGAAGGCTGTGGACGTGTGCAACGTTCACAGAGCTACAGACAACAATGAAATTCAGCCGCGCAGCGCAGAAAATTCGGAGAGCGAACTTTGGTTTTCCTCACTGGCGCACGTTGACAGTCTAGGAGTCTTAGTCTTAGACAGTCTTAGTGCTGGACTGGTGTCTTCTATCTGAACACAAAAGTCCCTTTAAAGCGTGTGTTATGACTGAAATGTGATATATTGTACATGGCATAATGTCATCTCTCGTGAATTAACAGAATATGTGGAGATTAGTGGCCCGAATGGCTCTGCGGTCTATAATGACTCTGCAGATATTTGATGAAGGCTTCCGCGCTGCCAGCTGCACAATAAAGGGGGAAAAAAATCTGTTCATCCCGGGAAATTCAACAAACGGGCTCCAACCAAACAACCAATTAAAACGAAGAATCATACGTGTATTTAAAAAAAAAAAAATGCGCATATTCTGTAGCGATTGGCTGAATAATTGACCATTTGGACCAATAACATAATGTCACTCGCTCTCATTTTCCACGTGGACCTCGCGGAGACTTTCAGTCATGCAGATATGGTGGATTAGTAAAGGGACAAGTGCTGAACTCCTTTCATATGGAGACTTGAAGTTGGTGCGCCATATTCCTCAGCGCTTATTTTACACATGGACATGGACACGCCGTCCACTTTAAAGCGCTGATTAGAGATAATGTTGTCAAGGCAGCAGGCGGGGTTGATGCACCGAATCCTCCACCCTTTGCCCCCCTTCCTCCCCTGGAAGCGTGTTTCGACTTGAGGCTTTTATTAGTTTAGTAATTGCATCGTACATCATAGTTGAGCGGAGGCCGCTCGGTCTGGGACGCGCCGATAAGGTGGCCGCGCGTTGGATGACGGACAGCATCACCCGCCTCCCTCGACGTTTTAATTAACTATCGACGCCAAATAACAAGCCCCTCCAGCGTGCTTTCACGCGACTAGTCCTGCCGAAGTGTCCTTGAGCAGAGCAACGCGTTGCATGCGCCACCATTTTAACGCCAAGCGCATTTTCTCAGTTGGTTTGGGTCTCCTGGAAAATGGCACGACGGCGCAGCTGGTCACGGAATCGCAGGAGGGGTTAAACATGTTGTGCGCTCAGCAGAGCATCATGGTGACAGGAAGATCTCTCGAGCCACACGTCGGAGAGGCCGAAAACCAATCAGGCAGCGAGATTCTGTTCAACTTGGCCGACTCGCGCTTGTGTGGACATTTTCTCGGCCTCTGGACAAATCCCTTCTTGGAGAGGTTATTTTACTCCTCCGTTTAATTTAGGAAAAAATCCGGCTTCCCGTGCACTGCTTTGACAGTATCCCTTCTTGGAGAGGTTATTTTACTCCTCCGTTTAATTTAATTTCCCGTGCACTGCTTTGACAGCCTTGAGCAGAGCCAGTTGTTATCTGCACGGTCTGTGTTTGTGAGAAATGTTTCTCACTGTCTTTGAATGGCTTATGGTAGTTTTATTTTTAAGAACCCCCGTACAGACACGTTTCAAAACCTACGAAAATAACTTTTTTTTTTTTTTTTTAACAAAAGCTTTAAAATATCTGTCAATTGTTGTTATGGTGTTGATTCTCTCATATTCGTCTGCCGTGTCAGTGTGAACTCAAAAACGTTGCCATTACCAATCACTTAATCTTGAATTACATTTTTGGACCTGTAGCTCCAAAGTTGACAGAATGACAGACGGAGACAGACGGGATGACCAATTTATTCAATTCAATTCCAGACTCTGTTCGTGGACTGGGCAGAAATTCACAGGGGGCCCCTCAAACCAGCATTCATCACCCTTCTCTATTTCTGTAAATAACTAGACCCCAACAAAAAATTGCAAAATGTACATTTTATTTTCGAAAGTTCACACTTATTTTTGATTTTTGGCCATCTCAGTTTCTTACCACAAGGATAGAGTGATTATGATTGGTTTTTGTCCCTGTTGGCTCCTTGTCCAAATTGTATTCTGACAAATGATTCAAATTCAGTGTCGCTATCTTTGTTTAGAGCTTTCAAAGAAAGCTTAGAAAAACAGAGAAGTAAAAACATTGTGTTCAAGCTTCTGAAACAACAACAGTGTGTCAGGAACAGGTAACTGGACCTCTAACTCCCATGTCATTTGAAATAAATGAAAAGTAAAGCTTTTCTTCTAGACATACAGGTTTATAATCAAAGCCAGACTTGTGTTAGAACTCCCAACCTAAACAGTTGTAATCTCTGGCTTGATTTGATTGGACATAAACCTCTTAGAAGGTTAAACATCGGGCACTTGTACACTAAGCCCGGCGGCTTAACGTCACCTGGTGCCCTCTCCATTGGAGTAAGTCTATTTTGACCAGCTACTGTAATAAATGTGTCCTCACCCGTAAACTGTGACTGCACGCGTACACACACACATATGTTTCTTTGGTTACATACGTGTGCAGAGCCATACGGTTGACATCACCGCCGTCCTGACTCAACAATTATGTCTGTAACTCGACGGCAGTGGGTTCGGTAACACGTTCAGTTGTCTTATTAATAGAACATCGAAGTGATCCTGAGTCCAGACAGCGCGCAACACAAACAAAAGCTTAATCAAGATAAAAGAAAGGAAAAGCCGTCCATAAACACTTGCACTTGATATAAGAAATCAGGTTAAGCCCTGCCTATTATTCCTAACAAAGTATAAGGAGATAATCAAACCAGAATGCCACTATTGAGGGAATTTAGGAAGTTTGTTAATAACTAAAACTAAGGTAAAAAACCATTGCATACTAAGAGAAATCCAAATCCTAGACAAAGGTTTTGAGGCTCCAGGAATTTAAATATCATGCCAACTTTGGGACACGAGCATTTTTTTTTTTCCAAGGTGCTTATCATATTGTGTTCACTGATCAGCCTCGGTGGAAGTTTGTGATCTCAGATTGCTCTTGTTCAATTCATAACATGGCGTCCATACCGTGAGTAATTAAAGAGGAACTAACTATTCACGTATGTTTCTCATTAATTCCTCATTTTTTTTCCTCATTTAACTAATGATTATCTAATCATGAGCCATGTAATTATAAATAATAAAGAGTTACTCATAACTTCGTTTACCTTATTGTTAAGTTTTTTTTTTAATGGAAAGCAGTATTGCGACTGCCAGAGTCCAGACCTCTGAATTTGCAGTGTAGCGAGTTGGCAAATGTTCCACTGTGTGCTAATGTTCTACCATTTACCTCCTTGGATTTTTTTTTGTGATGAAAATTTAGGAAAAATAATGCAAACATGCCTAACACCACTGAATGTAAATAACATCCATAGATATGCATATGTGCCCCGACTCTGCCGTTCCTGGTTCCACCTGCAGCTTATTGTACAACAAGAAGAGACACTACAGTTAACAAACACATGATCACTTTGCTTTCAGCACTTGCTTGTTTGTTTGAACTTTCGATGACCCCAAGCTAGAGATGGAGAGAAGCGAGGAGGGAACAAACCAGAGAGAGATCATTAGCCCTCACCAATCTTTGCCGTATTACTTTAAAGGTGTGAGCTTTGCTCAGGAAGCTAAACCACTGTCAGAGTGGCCAGAGAGTTGATTGCTTTTTAGCACTTTCTTAGTGGGTCGATCCTGGACAGGAGCACCGTGGACTCATCCTGTCCAAGTGCCTTTGCGATCAAGCAAAAGGTGAGGGATCAAGGCTCATCATTTGTTGGAATTACTCTCTGTTAAGTCCTGAGGACTTATTCTTAAGACCGTGGGCATCTACTCTCTGTCACAGTTGCCTTGTGAGATATTGAACGTGGAGGAGCTCCAGGACAGGAGGAAACTTACTGACTACCTAAAAAAAAAAAAAAAAAATTGCATTAATGCCAACATCCGTTTCTTTCCAAAATGCCTCCCTCTACCTGGGCCCGCAAGGGGAGCCCCCTCTGTCACGCACTGGCTTCACCATCCTCTCCATCATTATGGCCCTTTTCACGGGTCCGGCCATCCTGCTTAACGCCACAGTGATCATCGTGTCCCTCACGCACAAGCAGCTGAGACAGCCGCTCAACTACGCGCTGGTGAACATGGCTGTGGCCGACCTGGGCACAGCTCTGACCGGGGGGCTGCTGGCTGTGGTCAACAACGCCCAGGGCCACTTCTCCCTGGGAAGAACCGGCTGCGTGATGGAGGGCTTTGCCGTGTCCGTGTTTGGTGAGTGTGCGCTAAGGCAGAAGAGGACAATATTTTCCTAAATGTAAATACAGAAACATACGTGTTTCAGTCAGTTCCTAGCTACTGCTGTGTCTCCTCCCGATGTTGTCCCCCCTGACTCGTCCACAGGCATCACATCGCTGTGCACCGTCGCTCTGATCGCGGTGGAGCGGATGTTTGTCGTGTGCAAACCACTGGGGCAGATCAAATTTGACAGGAAGCACGCCATCGGGGGTATTACCCTGTCCTGGCTGTGGTCCCTGACTTGGAACTTGCCTCCCCTGTTTGGTTGGGGCAGGTACGAGCTGGAGGGTGTTGGGACGTCGTGCGCGCCCGACTGGCACAGCCGGGACCCTCACAACGTCTCCTACCTGCTGGCGTACTTCTCAGTGTGCTTCGCTGCACCCTTTGCCATCATCCTGGCATCCTACTCCAAACTGATGTGGACATTACACCAGGTGAGCCCTTAGAGACTTAGACTTCGGTTTCATCATAAGCAGTGGTGGACAAATACTTAAGCACTGTTATAGTAAATCTATACTTTACATTAACTTCACTACATCTCCTTACAACAGTGAAACTTTTACTCCACCACATTAACATTAAACATGTAGTTACTTCAATATTGTTTATCTGTAAATCAATCTGGGTGGTCATGTGTCAGACAAGAGGTGAAGAGTCACACTGTATTTGCTCCTCCTACACTCTTGTGTCCAAACAAAGGTGAACATACTCATTGGGAATGGTATAAGAGACACAAGGAGAGACAGAGAGTCGTGACAATGCAAGCCAGCTGACCTCTGACTTCTTATATTCTGTGCTGCAGGTGTCAAAGATGGCCTGTGGAGAAGGTGGTGCAGTAGCTAAAGGAGAGACGAAGGTGGCATTCATGGTGGTCCTGATGGTGCTAACGTTTCTGATCAGCTGGTTGCCCTATGCCAGCCTGGCCATGCTGGTGGTCTACAACCCTTACGTGGAGATTCATCCGCTGGTGGGCACAGTACCAGTTTACCTGGCCAAGAGCAGTACGGTGTACAATCCTCTCATCTACATCTACCTAAACAAACAGGTACACTGGACACAGCAACAGACTAACTCAATCAGCTGTGTGATCAACTACTCAGAGAGAAAATGGTATGAAATAATTGCAGTTCAGAGACATCAGCACCATCTTGTGGTACTTGCAGACCGTTTTCTAGGGAGGATGGTGGATGGTGTGTTAACGCTACTATTTTAATCTATGTCTAAACTAGAACTTACAGAATCAACTAATTCAGTTTGAATGCAACAACAGGCTTTTTAATGTTATATTGTAGAAAGAAAACAAAATTGAACTACTATAAAGCACTTTTCTTTCTACTGATATATTTTTTTAAGACTAACAAATGATAAAAGGTGTGTCATCTATTGTGTAATCAAATGTGTCTCCTGGACATTTTACTGGTGTATAACACTATGAGTTGTAAACAGCTACAACAATTTAAGTTTTTGATAATGTTTAATAGTTGTCAGTAATTTTATCTTTTCCTAGATGTTTATTTTAACATTACAGGTGGATATAAGGGTTAATTTAATATCTATATAGTACAGCATAGGTTATTTTGGATTAATTTATGATTTGGATTTGAAACACCTTGTAAAGAGCTGTTAAATGGTGTCTGAATGTTTGTGAATACATAAAAAAAAAAGCATACAGCACACTTTTTTCTGGGTGAACCTCAGATGTTCCTTGTGTTTCTACAGTTTCGTAAATACGCAGTGCCCTTCCTGCTGTGCGGGAGAGAGCTCGAGCTGGAGGATGAGGTGTCAGAGACAGCTGTGGAGGCTCCAAACAACAAAGTGTCACCAGCCTGAACACCGACATGCATCCGTTACAAATCCATTTGCCCGTAATTCAGCTTACACATCATTGTTGTCACTTCAGTGAATCTGTGACTGCAGTGTTTGTCAGATGTATTGTGATTTCACAGTTCTTAAATGTCACAGGTGGCGGAAACATGATACAGATGCACAAAGACATCAATTCAGCGTAAGTTTATTAAATGATGATCAATAAAAAATAAAATATAAGTATTGGTTCAAATAAAGTCAAGGCCAAAATAAAATGAATGGTAAAAAAAATGTATTGATACAAAACCTAGATGGTTATAGTAAAGCATTTGCTACTAAGAGAAATTATTTGTACTGAATAAAAACATTACGGAGCAAATATCAAGACTTTCAAGTTACATTACCATGGGTCTTTCCATACTTTTGTACATATTTTACATTATCCCCTATTTTAATATAGCTTTCAGAACATTAATAGATGTAATAGTAATTATAATCATAACAATATGAAGTAAACTATAGAAAGGTTCAAATCAATATGTGTTTCTCTGTAAAACTGGTACTTTGCCATTTTATTTTTTCCCTACCTGCGGACAGAGAAACAGTGCACCATGAAAATATTTTATAATACTCTTTCATTCCCAGCATTGCAAGGTGAGGTGTAAATGACAAATATAGATTCCACTAAACCATACACACAGTCACAAAAAGTACAAAATTGTCTCACCTTGATACACAAATTTGTTTAGAAAAAGAAACAAAAGCACTATACAGTTACTTGTGCAAAGACAAACAGCTATGTGCTAATATTTAATTACCATTGGTATAGACTGAACCCAATCATTATTTTCTTTTCTCAGGAATCCCTGATATGAGGTAAAATTAAGTTCTTTTCATCTTTAGTTAAACACAACTTTGAAAAGTGTTTACAAAATAATGCATATCTTCAGTTCATCAGTACAATAATTGCTACGAATAGTACAATGTGCCTGTTATGTGCATTGGTCCTTTTATGAGTCACTAACAAAAGGACTAAACACGTGTTTTTTTTTTATTAGTTTTTGTTTTTTTTTACTCACAAACAATTCAAAGAGCCCTTTCAGTGTGCACACAAAATGGAAAACCTACATTTTCATGACAGTATTCAGTTGAATTAGAGTACAATACGCACTCACCTACAAATGACTCAGTAACCCTAAAGATCCTCAGTGCTTATTGAAACTCTCCATGGTAATGCTTGAATATTCTCAATAAATTCTAATTTTGGCTCATTTTATTATCTTGAATTCCATCGTGTGAGCTTCATTGCTCCTTTTTTTTTTTTTTTTAAGCATTCTGGGTTAGTTTTTCCCTCCCTGTCTCATTAATCGTGAACTGGGGAAGAAACACAAATTCCAGGTTCGATCCTACCTAATAGTGTTTGAAGACTCCACTGTGGAATGCTGTGACAGACAGGTAAGTTGAGACAATGATATGTTGTCACCGTCGCCTAACGAGGTAAACTGTATGCAGGAACCAGGCAGGCTGAGAGAGAAAAGGGGCAGGGGTTCAGTATTGCTTAGCCTCTCTCCAGCATCCTGAAACGACGACACCCTCTGTCCTTACACTGTTTCTGGCCTTTGGAAGTGTACGCGTGTCTCCTGCCACCGCAGGCTCAGAGGCCTCACACGTTACATGAAGGCTAAGATGTGATTGGCAAAATTCAATACGAAGGTTTCAGGGAATTACCCCATGATCAAGGAGTAGAGTGTTTCACATGGAAAATCCCAGCATAAGCTATGTAATGTAATAATTTATCCCTGTTTTTCACAGCCTATCATTTTTTCTTTCTTTCAGCAGCAAAAAGGCATTTCAGTAGGGCTGACAAAACCTAGGTTTGACTTTGAAACTAACTATAAAGAGCAGCATTGTTAATGCACTATGCATTTTAAAGTCTTGTGCATGCGCTGCACAAAATATGCAAACAAACGTGTTTGTCACATCTGTATAAAACTTCAGCACTGGATCCTTGAGGCTTGCCTTTTAAAAATGTTCCTTTAAAGGGGGCTTCATATTATGCATCTGATGTTGGTTTAAGGAAGTAACGTGTGCATTCCTATCGTAAGAAATCAAATCCATTTGCATATCTTGTGCAGCAGTGTTGTCACACAAGCAGACACTCTTAAAAATGCTGTTTTTATAGGCAAAACAAAGGGCGCATATTAGCAAAAAAATGACAAGGCAAATTAAAATCTGAATATTTCACCTAATAAAATAATGCAAGTCTGCTTTTATAGCATAAATGGGTCACAAGGGTCCATATTGCTGATTTTTAAAATGATACATAATTACAAAATATAGAATATATCTTTACAAATTTTCTTTTGTAATATAATACAATTTACAGCATATCAACTATGAAATACTAATCAGGCCATTCTAAAACCTTAAAATAACCTGCCTGCTAGTGCATTTACCACAAATACTTTTGTCGCTTCAAAAGTACATATCTCAAGTTGAATGATGCTGTAAGTAGGACAGTTAGTTCCTGCATAATCTGGTGCAACTCTACTGGTGTTCTTCAGTTTTAACTCAGCTGTAGCAATCACGGGATGGTCTGCTCGAACAACAAAGGGATCAAATTTGACTTAGACCTACGGGAGGAGATATGCCTTTCTATGCTTGCATTGAAAACTTGCATGATATGCCAAACCTTAATAAAGTGACCGAGGCAATGACATCGTACATCTGATTGTCATCACCCTTACAGACCTGCCCGCGAGAGTATCTCACACCTCTGCCAATTGATCCATCTTTCACCAACATCAGTGTCCCGATGTCCGATTGGCTGAACCTGTACGTCACCTCCAGATCCCTGCCGTCAGCAGGGATTGTCTCTGGTTCCGTGCTGCCACCTCCTTTGCCGGCATGTGGAGAACAATTAAATGAATGGGAATAATGTGTCTTTCTTCTTTATGCCTTTTCTCGTCAATGTAAAAGGCACTTCTTTTGGTCGGAGCCAACAGATGCATTTCTTTTATTTATTTATTTGTTTAATTTTCACTCAGTGTGTCAAGGTTCTAGTCATCAGATTGCCCCAGCCACTGCTATAAAGTCGTGATGCAGATCATCTCGTCTGCCAGGTCCTCCTCGTAAGGAGCTCTCGGTTCTGTCTCTGGCTCCTCATCGCTGTAGCTGGTTGCGGTGTCCTGCAGTTCATAGTCCCTCGGAGTCAGAATGGGGAACACGTTGAGCCCGTTGACGCTCGGGGCCATCCCGCCGTTGAGCAGGTGACTGGCTGCGCTCTCCATCTCATCTATTGTCATCTCACATGCGTCTGCTATCTCGTGCTTCGTCGCAGCAACAAACTTTGGGTCCTTGGCGTATCTCCCAAGCCCTTCAGATATCAAAACCTGCACGACGCAATGTGAGAAAAAAAATATGTAACTGTGGATCACTGCCAGTTTACTTGTCTCACTTTTTATGTTTTGCCCTGTTGCCATAATCTAAAAATCTGAAAACAACAAAATAAGCTAAACTACAAAGAAAGTATAGATGAAACGTACACCAAATATGCAAAATATCAAAAATATAGCCCCTAATGGCAAACATACAGTGACCCTGACCAACCCTCAAACTCACCGCTTCCACAAGGCTGGTGGCGCTGCCCCTCTTCTGGTGGTACTGGTTATGGTACTCGGGTGGCACCTGCAGATGGATGGGTGAGTAAGTCCTGTGGGAGAACTCGGGGTCGTCGGTGTACCAGGAGCTCTTGCGCACCGACACTTGGCTGTTCCCAGCGCCCTCCCTGTGCAGATGATCCACGCGGATGAGAGGGGTGTAGTATGGTGACTGGTCTTTACTGGCCGGGGTGGCAGGGGGAGTGGCCCAGGAGCGGGTGGAGCGTGTCGGGGAGAGGTGGTGGGCTCTGCTGGAGTCCAGGCCTGCTACAGCCATAACCTTACGAGTGAGGAGAGATGTGTGTTAAAAATGTTGAACCCAACGGGTGCAGCGTGACCGTACTACTCTACTACGGACGAAAAGGACTAGCAGGAAGAGGTGCGCCTATTTTAGTTTTAAGACTGAGGGGATTAATACACAGTTTCAAACATGTTCAAAATGTGACGCAGTGTTCAACACAAAGCCAGCAAGCAAACAGCGCATGCAAACGTGCAGGTGTTACCTGGTGCTGCATAAGATGCAGTGGTAGAGCAGTACGCTGATGCGGAAGCTCGTCCTGGCTACTCTGCCTGCGCAGACACTCAAAGTTGAAGGATGGCCTCCTGTTACCTGAGTGAGTCAGGAGAGGCGCAGTGAATGACCTCATGCAGGAAGCTTTGCCAGCATGCAAGACTGCAAGGTGCTCAAAGAATAAGTATGAGTTAAGAAGTTTAAGGTAAACATGACAATTTTCCACTGTTACAGCAGGCACAAAAACCTTCTCTAAAATAAATCCACCAACAAAAGTTTGATTGAAATTATGCAAGACTTCACAAAGAAATAAATTAGATTAGTGAAATCGAAATTACCATATTAAGTTTTGAACGGGTGTTCAAAATGAAAACATACCTTGTGGCGTAGCTGGAAGCAGCCGTCTCTTCGGTGACCTCCGTGATTCGCGGTAGAGAGGCTGTTCGTCATCATCATAGTAAGTGTCTGGGTGATGGTAACCTTTGGGAGTCTCATACTCTGTGTCACTGGTCTGATACCTGTCAAAATATAGAAAAAGAAGTGTGCATGTTTCCCATTCTAGGAGGGTACTGGCGCACAGTTTGCCGCGTGCGCTGAAAGGACTGTCAGAGAGAGTAATACCTGTCCCCTGACAGCATACTGTCGTCCTCATAAAACTCCTCCCCGCTATAATACTCTCCAGAGAAGCGGTCTTCATCAAACTCCTCCTCCCTGCGGATGGTGGGGTGACATCCGTCCACTCCATGAGACCTGACGAGAGGTCGGGGGACAGGGGTCAAAGGGTGCGAACTACTGTTGCTCACAGGGGTTACTGGAACAAGGCCATGCACTGCCATGCAGATGCAAGCCTCCAGGGGGCAGCAATGCAACTGACCACACTCATTAATATAAATTTTAGGCAAAACCAGACAGAGACAGGCAGCACGTTTAGTCCTGAAGAGCATAATTCTCCAATCTAAACATCTCATCCACTTAGCGTTCCATCACTGGATTAATTAAAACCCAGGTTCCGTCTGGCTGGGAATCATGAAGATAACCAAGTGGAGAACTGGGGGTGATCAGTAGTGCAATCTTTAAAAACATTCTTATACATTTCCATGATTTTGAGCACATGGGTCCTTCATCAAAGCAAGCACGCAACTTTGACACATGCATAAAGCAAGGCTGCTCTCAGCGATATGCTGGCCACTAACATTTATTTTACACTACTTTAAAGCATGTCCTCAACAGAGGAAGAGGACTGGCCTGTATATGGTGCATGAATACTGATTTGGCAAGGATGCAACCATTCATTGATCCAAAACCAAGGCAATATGAAGCAAATGAACATAAAAACAAAGTCCTCCTTTTGCTGTTGAGGCTTATTGCTGGAGCCAAACCTAGAAAAAAACAACATACCTAACATAGGTCTCATAGTAGCGCCTTCTGTCCAAGAAAGCAGAGGCATGGTTGAGAGAGAGCATTTTGGTTAGGAAGGAAGAAGGGAGGAGAGAACACAGAGAAAAGGGCAGAGAAGGTGTGACATATATATCATACAGTATATGAATCATATACAGCATTCTCATATATATGTATGTGAGGAGGAGAGAAAGTAATGGCGAACGTTGACTCCAGTGTTGGCTGACAATTCCATTTCTATTTTGAAGATAAGATAAGAGCCAAGCTAAAAATCGTTTTGTTTGCTGTAAAGTGACAGCAATGAAATTGTCCCACAAACTTATTGGGTACTAAAGAAAAACATACCCAATACTGGAGCGGCTGACTGAGCAGATCATGGGAAATCAGGAGATAAGTGTACCGCTGGTCACTTATGAAATAAACTGTCAGTATTAAAGTGGGATTTTGATCCATAAAGGAGTGAAGGGTTTAAAATATACTATAGGATTGTGAGATGAGAAGGTTGGATAAGAAGCTGAGTCCAGCCTGTGGGGAAAATAACCTTATGCAATAGATAATATCTATTGGTCGTGGAAGTGGAAGTATGCACTTCAGGCACAAAAAAACAATACCAATGTAATATTTGAAAACTCAGTTATGCCAGCCTGAAACAGTTGCAAGAAAGGAGAACAACAGAATGAGTAAAACATATAAAAACTTATTGTTATTATTATCATTATTATTCAATACTCTTGCATGGTAGCGTGGTTAACACACACAAAAAAATCTTTACATATTGTAATTTTTTGAATTAAATTCTGAAAACAAGATTATCCTGTCACAATCTGACGTACATGTCCATAATTTGATCAAGGCCGAGTTGTAATGACAAACAAATCATCGTTCATGCTTTAATTACATCATGGCTGGACTGCTGTAATCGTCTTTCAATAGATATCTATGAGGGATATACACCTAGTTTTGTTATTCTGTGTGGTAGCATTGTGAGATTTGTGCGTGCGTGTTGTCAAATTAATGATTTTGTTTCTTAATTCGTAACTGTTTTTATATTTTCATGCACTCTTTTAAGTTGCAGTGAGTTGGAGCTTTCACAGCCACCACACGCTCGCCTCATTTCCAGACTTTATGCTAAGCTAAGCTCAGGGGTGGAGGAGTGTCCTCACATTTAACACACAGACATAGTGGTGTCAATTTATCTCTCTACCTCAAGAACGAAAATAGTCAATTTCCCCAAATATCTGACCAATAACAAGAGCTAACATTGAACGTTTTAAGCTGACAAGACAGATCTTGTTTTCATGTTAAATAAACCTGCGTTAATAAAGCAGTTTTCTATTCCAATCATTTATATGCCTTCAAATTTTGACCTTACTCTTATTTATGAAATTAATGTAACATGAATTCATCCCTACAAATCTTCAAGTCTCTATCTTTATAACTAAGAATCTCGCTATGTTCTACCAAAATCTACTGTAGCTTTGTGCCAATACGTCGGTGTGATATAATTTGTGCATTTAGCAAGGACACCCCATCAAACATGCGCTCAGAAATCTCATCCGTTATCTGAACCATTTCTGTGGCTAATCAAAACGTCCGATACCTTTGACCCTGGGGTGTCCGGGGCTTGTTGTAGTAGGAGCTGCGAAGACCTGGGTAGCCATTAGGAGGCGCGTGCTCATAGTATCGATGGTGTCCTCCGTTGGGCAGAGTGGACACGTTGGCGTTGTTGAGGTTGATGTTGGTGGATTTAGGAGACTTGCCGTAGGAGTTGTGGTGGCGGTGGTGATGGCGGTGGTGGTGGTGATGGTGGTTGGGGTGGGACATTGCGTTGGCTCGAGACAGGCGTCCCACCGGCTGCTCCATGTGGGCGTAGTGAGGCGGAGGCTGCACCTGTAGAGGTCGCTGTGTCGCGTTCGTTTGATGGCCGTTGGATCGACGATGACCGCCATTCATGAGGTGGTTGCCGAAGAGTCCGCCGTTACGCTGTGAAAGAGCGGTCACATTAAGACCACTGGGGCCTCCACTTTTCATTGAGCAGTTTCATTGAGAACAATGTGCAATTGATGTTAAGTCTGAGCGCTGATTTTCTTTGAAGAAACTGTATGAGCGAAAAAGAAGTTCACAAGCTGGCTTCATGGAACATGGCGTGAGCAAAATGAATGCATTGTCTGTAATTTGTTGAATAAAAATGGAGGGCAAACAAAGGAAGCCAAAATAAAAGATAGTATAGCAATATATAGACAGTACTTATACTATATATTTAGCTGACTAGTAGGTCTTTATGTACTTGTCCTTTTATATAAAGCTGTTCAATGATACATAGGCAATAAGTAACTTCATAAGCAGAAAAATTAAAGTTTGCCGTCCTAACATGTAAAATTAAATCCATTACCCTATAAATTTCCTCGTCTTCCTCTGGAATAAAGTCTATTAGCTCGTCATCTTGCAGATCACATGATATTGCTCGTCGAATTTCGGGCCCGATATCATGCAGCGTGCGAAGGCCAGCCTGTAACCATGACAACAAGAGGACTAAATGCTACAGCGGGGACCTTCATCTTACAGCTCACAGTGGGAAATCTGACATCACACAGTCACAGCCACCACACATACCATGCATAAACACACCTGACATTTACGGCGCTAACGCACCGTGAGAGATGACAACACGCAGACAGACAAATGCGCCGTCCTAAATACATCCTGCTGGGAGGATTACGTAGTTGAAACGTACGTCGTATGCTTTAGTGAGTGCAGTAAGGAACAATTCTTCCTACTTTCCTTGCGTTTGTAGGTGTGATTAACCAAATGCACATAACCTACAGAGCTGTCGTTACAGCTTAACTATAAGGTGGTTATGTTTACTGTGTGACAACGATATATGGGGATATACTGTAGCCATATATCGTACATTATAAGATAACAGAAATGTAACAAGCTTTGCATGAGAATTTCATGCCTCGATGAGTGAATTGTGGTGCACATCAAACAATGGTAGCTGAGAGCTGTAGACGATGGCACACGCTTAACATCAACATCTATAATTTACAAAGACGCAGGGAGACAAGTAACAAATTCACACATTGGAAACATATAAATCACAGATTCATACTGTAAACCAAGATCATGAATGTCCTGCTGGATCATAAACCATAACATTAGCACACTTAATGACATTCCAGTGAAATACACAAAGACGCAGTTTACAGACTTGACTCAACAGGATTAAAATGTTCATATTAAAATGCATGTTCCCACAAAATGGCGAGCAGTCAGTCTCCTCTCTCTCATAAAGAACCCATAAAACACCAGGAGACCCACCTGTAAAGCGATAGCTGTGTTGTTCTGGGAGGGGTGAGCACCCACCAGGCCTTCCTCTTTACGTTTCTTGAATTTCCTAAAGTAGTCCTGTATCAGGAAGGTGGCATAGAACTTCCCCACGGTTACCTCATCATCTGAGTGAACAGACCACACAAATGCTTCCTGTGTCAGCAGGTCACTACACACAGAGGAGGACAGACTCGTTTCCTGCCTCACCCAAGCTCCTTGGTAAAAAAACAGTGGGCCGATCACTGTTGGACTGCAGACAAGTGAGGCTCTATTCAACCTCAATCAAAAAATGTTTTATATTCAAATTATATACACCCATCTTTATGGTGTACAGTATGTACTGTACCACAGTCTGCACTCAGTCTGGGATCCTTCACTTGGTTTCCAAAAGAACACAAAGTCAAATATATGCTATACCTTAATGTTGTATGTGAATTAAAAGTGAGAAGCTTTACATCATATGCATTTTGTTTTTATTTTGAAGGATTCAGTTGGAGGAATTAACGTTCAGTGTCAATGTGACCCATTAAGGGGGGAGTAAGAACCTCTAAACCATCTCTTCCTTAATGGTTCACTATAGGGCTGCACAATGTATATCCAAAATTTAACAGCATTGTGATTTTAACATATATACGTATCACAAAACACAACATAACTGAGATGGACAGTGTATGCGTCCGCACGCTGCATGTCTATATATCTGACAAATAGGATAAAGCTCTTTGACCCACCCAGCTGAAAAATTAAACAATTTATCCATCTCACATTTGGTGAGACGGACAAACATCCAAACATCCATTCATCAGAGTTTTGCAACTGTTACACCCTATGAGAAAACATCCATGTGCCGCAAGGAAATATCAGAGGTCAACATCTCATTTGAAAAACTGACATGATGCCTACGAATAAAAGAGAGCAGAGAGGCCTAATTGGATTAAAAGCACCAGATTCCATCACAGACTCATTTTTCTGACACGTGTCAGATCTTTCCACTGTATGACATGTCAGGAGGAGGAAGTGATGTCTAGTGGAATGACAGAGTGCAAGACGAACCTCACAGTGCACTTGTTCACTGAAGACTTTGAACTGAAAACCTGATCTCGAGAGACTCAACATCACAGAAAGCTGAAAACACAACAATTTGAATGACCAAAGTGTTGGTGAGCTGACATTTGCATGAAGAGCAGTAAGTGTGTATTACCATAGATAACAAAAAGGCCACCAAACTCGACCGCTGTGTCACGCTTCACTTTCATGAAGTAATAAGCATTTTACGAATGGTATAGTTATAAACTATTCAATATAGTCCTATATGACTTAGTATCATAGCATATTTATTAACTGTCAATTAATGATTAATACCGCATTAACTAATGTCTAATTTGTATTCTTATTACTTTTAACCAGAATAGTTACAAATAGTTATAAATTATAAAGTTAATAACTATTCTTTGACCTGATTAAATATATTATTTTGCAGCAAATGCCTAAAACAATATACATATATATTACTGTACATTGTTATATCTGCTTATTTACTTCGAGTCATATTGTCACGGCAAACACTTTTACTGTGTGTCACATCTTTGGCAACATTGTGCAGCCCTAATGGACAACTGATGACAAGGACAGAATGCGCAGAATTAAGGTCAAGACCACGAATGAACACATAGTATGATTAACACACCAGCTGCAAAATGGACTTTTGAATTTAGATGAAATTTTACCTAGACACATAAAAACATATACAAAAATTGTTACTGGAAGCAAGAGCACATAGATTTTTTTTTTTTTTTTAATCTAAATATCTGAGAATGCCATTTAATTTACTATTTGAGCACATGCAGGCAAGTAAACTTACAGTGTACATCTTACATGTCAGTGTATTTACGGGAATTGTCATGTGCTCATGTATCCATTTTGATCTGTGTGCTGTGTTACTACTAAAATCTACTTAAATCTGTGTATGGGCATGTTCTTGCATCTGTTTTTGGCACACTGGATCTCCTTTTTCTGCAATAGTGGGTGAGAATCATTCTAAAGCAGGGGTCTGAATCACTTTAAGCAAGCACGCTGGGGACAGAGATCGGAGACAGAGGCAACACTAGTTCCATGCCACCACCCTAAAACAGAACTGCTTCAGAATATTCTGAAGTGTCTCAGACATTTGGATACAGATATAACAGTGTGAAAATACTAGCTGTGGAAGCTCAGGCAGTGAGAAAAGGACAGAGATTAAGGCAACAGAGAAATCTGAGGGACAGAAAAAGGAAGAGAGAGAGCGACATCAGTGATAAAAGCTGAACATGCACTTGTACAGTGTTCTACACTGCCATGCAAGACCAACACCCAGTCAGCGGGGTCCATTGGCATCCAGGGCAGGTGGGAGGAGTGTGGATTAAAAACACTTGGATAAGAACCACATTGCTAAGGGGGGCAACAGGAGAAATGAGCGGATACACCTCAATACATCATTACCTGAATGAGAGAATAGCTCTGTGTGAGTTTTTATTTAAAGATACTCAACAGTAATTCTATGAAAACAGCATGTTGGCAGCATACGGAGTGTGTGTGTGTGTGTGTATGTGATCCTGTGCAAGCTGCTCTGTCGTGTGTGTGTGTGTGTCAAACCGTAACAGAAGGACTGAGAGGTGCACGTGATTTCATTGAAAGACACAAGGTCAATTTCACTAACCACCAGCGGGGGGCACCACTTGATCCAGCAGCTTCATGCTAGTTCTCTTCCAGATTTTTTTGATGACAGCGCGTAGCTCTTCGTTGGCCTGCTCGAGATTGCCTGCATCACAGGGAAACAAATGTACTTGAGAAAGCAGAACTCAGGCTCACAGCCCTTTTCTGTCCACACGGGCTCATAATGACAGGCAACGTTTTGCGGACGCATCAGCAGGGCAGTGTCATACCTTCCGTTTTGATCTTCAGGGCAGTGCGCACCAGTGCAAACAGAGTGGCGTTAAACATGACAGTGCCGTCGCTGTTCAGCGGCATGTTCATGGCTACCAGCCTCTGAATGGAGAGAGCAGGCAGAGGCATTTAATGGGACAGAAGAGGCTGGCTGAATGATCAGTATTTACGTGTGCAATTAGTCAGTTTGAAAGGACAGAGTAGGGCAGACCTTGCAAGCAACTCTGTGAGGACACAGTTTGCCAAATCCAAGCGGAGGCTGGATACGACGGAGAAGCGTCACAACATCCAGATGTTTAATTCTGCCCCTGTATGAAAACAAGACAAAGTTAGGACATTCATTTTCACATGTGTACTTACTAACAACAGAGGGACATCGATTTAATATACTTGGTACTGTTGGTAATAAGCACATACTTGGCTTCTGGGTCATATTCGGACCAGATTCTCTTGAATTCATCGAGGTGGTGTGGACCAAGAATAGACCAATCACGTGTCAGATAGTCAAAGTTGTCCATGATGACAGCAACAAACAAGTTGATAATCTGGAGGGACACAAGAAAACTGCCTTACAGTGACGATCGGTAGAAACTGAACATTTGTAACTTTTAAACTACAGGAGTCAGCATACATTTAATGTACGACAAATATGTAAATATGGGACCTGATCAAGGATTGAAATAATTATTTTTACATACTACATCAACTACATCAACATTGAACTACATCACTGTGGGATTAGTGGTGACTACAGTCATGGTTTTGGTTCTCTGTCACTGGTTTCTGCATCTGGGTCCTACCCATCCAAGTGTTACTGGCACGAATGGGAAAAAGGTTGTATTAACACCTTCTAAGGCTGGGCAGTATATATAATATATACGTTATGAGAATATACTGTATATTGTCTGAGATTTTGGATATCTTTATATCATGATATGGCATAAATGTTGTCTTTGCTGGCCTTAAAGGCTGCGTTTCAGCAAAATTCTGAACTTATGAGAGTGTTCTAAAGTGTTCTAATATTTGACTTTACCACTTCAGCCATTAAATTCACACTACTGATGATTACTTTTCATATCATTGGGTATATATAGGATTATATCAAAAATGGCTACACTATAAATGTCAAGGTATATGGTAAAAAATATTTAATGTTTTTGCCAGGCCTAGCATTTATGAAAAGCTTTCCAGGAGAAATATTGTAATATAGACCATGTTATGTGAAATGGCCTATAAAAAAGGTTGTTCATAGGCAAAAATGTTATTCTAACAATAATTCTCACATTTAGGGAGTGACAACATGACTATTTTTTATTCTAAAGTTAGAAGTGTCGATATGAAAAAAGATTGTAATAGATTGTAATTCCAAGCACTTTACAGTAAATAAATTGTACTAATACAACAGTATTTTTAAAATTTTTTTTGCATACCAAGAAGGCGCAGAGCATGTAGAAAGTGATGAAGTAAACGATTGCAAATCCACTGCCGCATGTCATCTCCTCCCCGGGGTTGTAGTCAGACTCTGGGTCACACAGTTTCCCTGGCATACAGGCCAACATGATCTCCTGCCACGCTTCTCCTGTAGCGCATCTGAGGAACACGCAGGTATGACACACAGTCAGTGAAGTAACGCTACAAACAGTGAATCTGACCCTGTAGTCTAGGCACCTGAAGAGAAGGAGCACAGCCTGAGGGAAGGTCTGGAAGTTGTTGTTTCTGTTGATGTGCGTGCCATCCACCATGGCGACTTTTCCAAACACCTGAGACACAAATATTACCCAAATAAATTAAACTGCAACCCTACCCACTTGGGTAAAACCAGGGAAAATATCATTTCTTTCACATTCAGTTACGAACCTGCATGCCAATGACGGCGTAGATGAAGAACAGCATGGCAATCAGAAGAGCAACGTACGGCAGAGCCTTCAGGCAGCAGAGAGGAAAGAAGGTAGATGAATAAGAGTCACTTCAACATTTCCATTTGTAACCGTTCAGGTAATTGCGCCACACCTTACCTGGAAGGATTTGATGAAAGTCCAAAGCAAGGTGCGAATGCCCTCCCCTCTGCTGAGGAGCTTGACCAGCCGCATGACTCGAAACAGTCGAAAGAAAGTGATGGAGATGCGAGCGCTGTCCTCTGTGTTCTGAGGAAAAACAGCCCAAAGTCAGGACAGGAGGGAACCAGAGTAGGCAGTGAACACAGAGCCTCTGGCTGTGCTTTATGGGATGATGAGGTCTGAACTGAGACCCTGGAGCAAGATACATATGGGCTGAGAAAGCAGCACTGCATCTTTACATCATGGAAAGTTTAGAGAACTGAATTGGAGTGTGGGTTATTTTGCTAGTGTAGTGGTGCCATTTTTGAAACACAGCATATACAATGCTGTAGACTTTAGAACATTTCTGGGCAAAACGTGATCAAGCAAAGTCTCTAAAGCAGTGTAGCCACAGCTGATATGTCTCTCTTCGCCTGTCCAAAGCACTGTCAGGAGCCCTGTCGCTGTACAAACCTACAGGGAAGGAAGCGAGGAGGCAGACATGCTGGAGAAAACCTTGCCATACTTGACAGGACACAGCTGCACAAGCATGGCACCCTCAGTCCAGAGTCACTGCATGCGGAGTCACAGTGGGGCCAACCCGAACGGGTCAGCCAGGAGGTTCACAGGTCAGAGCAGGGTGACCTGATCCCAGGGGTCATCCATGGGTCGCTACCCCACGCATAAGAAGGGTGGCAGAGACCATGTAACGGTGTCAGCACAACAAACGTGACTCCCACCCGACAGCACGCACAGCGTCACGTTTGAGTGACACAGCCTCCTTAGAAATAACTCCAAACATTTAGAGAAATGAAAAGCACATCTTTGTTGTGGATAAATGCAAATCAACAAACGAAAGAAAGAGGATAGAAATGAGGAAACAAAACAGGAAATGGAAATCTTAACATGAGAAAATCAACTCAACAGAGAGAAGCAGTGAGATCATAGGAGATGTCGTAGACAACAGAAACAACTAGAGGAACAAATGCAGGTCTAAACATGGCATTGCCCTGAAGGGGGGTGGGGGTGGGGGGGTTGTGGAGCATCTTACCCCCATCTCATCCACCTGAGGAGTCTCCGTTGGCTTTAAAATCAAAGACCTGTGTTAATGACTTGCACAGAGCCCGAAGGTCTCACACACACACTGGGCCAAACACGTCAACATTGGAAAAGTCTCAAGACGGAGACAGAACAAAGTCACGACTCTGGTCACTGACAGGACAAAACTATCTTATTGTTTCACTGTGACAGAGACAGACATAAACACAGACGTAAAACGTCAGCTTTACTTTAAAAGACTGCCACACAACATGTTTACAGCTTAGCATTCTCTATGTGGGACAAACAAGTCAGACTGACAAAAAGCATGACATTACTGCATCACTTATTCACAAGGAAGACTAGAGCACAACTTTATCACTCCCCCCCGGGTGATGCTCATTACTAATGGGACTAAATGGATTGCATGGACATGTGTTTGCTGAGCTTTAGACAATATTAATGAGAAGTCCACTGACTGACACAACTAAAGTTATGAATTCATGTCATGACTAAGGCGTGGCCCGCTATTCCTACAGAGCTTCAGATGGCAAATAATTCGCTTTTCACTCGAAACCGACATGTAGACTTCAGATTCTGGCACATCAACATATGGAAATCACACATTGAGTGGGACATTAACGGCACCCATCAAATCACTGTATAAGACAGCGGTTCTCTTCTGATGACTGTGTGTAAACTAAGAATTTAGATTTCTCTGTGGCTGGAAGTTCATGCACAACGATCGTCTGCAATTCATGTAATCAACAGTAGATTTTAAGAGTCAGTTAACAGTCTTAAGCGAGTATTTTGTACGTGGACAAAGTTCATCAGTCACAGTGTTGGTTACACAGAACCTGTGTGATGTTCATGTCATTTTTGTTGGATTAGTTCAGGGTTCACATCAGAAGGCTTTAGCACTGAAAACAAAGAGATACTCCAGACAGATATGGCTTCATTCTAATCCGTCAGTATGAGGTGCAGAACGAGCAGAAATGATAAAGAAAATGTAGAATTAGCTTGAGGAGGTTCTTTAGGTAATCCTGGCTACAGCGTTGATGGAGCATGCGTTCACAGCACTGCACCCACACGCAAGACATTTGGATGGTGAAGAGCCATTGGTGAAACTCATAGCAATACAGCCACTCATGCATGTCAGTTGTGCCCTGCAATAAAACTGCCATAGCAGGGGCGCTCTCACAATCCGGTGCAGAAAGAGGTGAGACGATGAGAGAAAAGGAGCGAGAGAGTCAGGGGACCATAGGCACACACCATTACTGGTGTGGGGAAGATGACAGATTAAGTCATACTGGAATAAGACAATGAGGAGAAGGCAGAAAGGTGTGGGGGGGGGAGAGTAGAGAGAGCTGCTGTTGGAGTGTTCATGCACCTGACTGGAGTCTACACACCTGCACTACACATGAGCTCCATTCTGAGCTTTAAGAGCTCACTACAGGAAGACAGAACAAAACACAGAGACAATCACTCACAGGGACACAATCACAAGATCATCAAAGAACCTCGAACTCAGCTGCATTAAACCACCATCAGTGGAAACGTGCAAATGTAAGAGCTAACTCACTGATTCACTGACGAATTCTTACCTGATAACAGTACTGTGCAAGGAGCTTAGATTTCTAATTTAGGGACTGCCATTGAAGCCTAATCTCAAAGTTTCAGTTAATGAAAAGGCTTCCGTTTCCTTCCACTTCACACCATGACTTGTCTGCTTAACCAGCTATTTATGCTTTCAATCGACGATCAGCGAGGATGCACAGCTACACAACTTTAAGGAACGTAAAAGATGACATTTCCTTTGTTTACTTAAATCCCGAATCACATCTGTAAAGCATTTGTTTAATTTTGTATGCAAATTGTCCTTAAAGTTGTGTAGGATTTATGCTTCCACGCTCTGAGCTCCAGGGCCATTCTGTCTGGAGGTAAAGATGGAGGAGCAGGATGAGAGAAGACGAGAACACTGACCGGAGGGGAATGGAGTGGGTGGCCGAGCGCCATCTGTGTGAGGCGGAACATGGAGAGGATGTTAGGGAATGGGGTGCATGGGTGACACTTCCCAGCATGCATTAGGAGAGGTCACAGTGGTCAGGTGAGGAACTAAACAATCACACAGCTCATGGCTGCACTGGCAAGCAATACATCAAAATGTAAAATTATTGTAGGTCAGCTCTGGCATATGATTAAATGATAAATGTTTAAAGGAGAACTCTGCTTTTTTTTTAAAAAACAAAACCCTATTTCCCGGACTTTTAGGCCCTTAAAATTTCACAAATACATATTTTTTTGGAAAAAAAACCGCCAGTACGGAACCAGCCTTTACCTCCACAAGGTTATTCATTGAGGCTGCTGATGGGGGGATTTTTGGCAGCGTGATGATTATAGGAGATTTCAGACAGGGAGGGATTATCGACTGGGAAGATTTAAGTGAAGACCCCGGCAAGAGAATGGTAGGAAAATGGTAGGTACAAACTAGTTTTTTTAATACAGTATCTTTATAATCATTGATGCCCTGTAGCTGTTGCCCTGTGGGAATGCATCTAATCCACGTTAACAAACAGTAAGTGTAGTTAGTAGTGAAAAAAGCCATGTATTTCCAATTCCAAGTCAAGCTAACAGATCCAAGCAAATGAGCCCCATTCTGGAGCAATTAAAATCCTTTTTCTGGGCATGTAGGAGAATAAAAATCCAGGAAACAGTACAGGTTGAAAAATACCAAAGTTGTCCTTTAATATCTAGTCAGTTTGCTATATGACACAAACAGTAACGTGCAATGCAAACCAAAAATAAATGCAAATGATGAATTATGCCTCACAAGAGCCACCATTAAAAGGCTCTTGTGAAATCAACATGTCCCCAGTATTACACACATAGAGCAAACCTTAAAGAACAAACTATCCTCATTTAAAACACACATGCATAACAACAATCACCACCACCGCAGGCTCTAAACAAAGTCAGTACTTGTTTATGCACTCATGCACACACACACACACTTTACAACTAAGAAAAGAGAGAAACCATGAAATATAACTCCAGAAAAACAGCACTGCAGCTCAGACAGGGGAGCACTCGGGCGGCTGAAGGTTGAGCAGTGAGTCTTTGGCACACTGCACCTCGAAAAAGCACCGTCACCAAAACTGCTCATCAGAAACTTGAAATTTGCTTCAGTATTTCTCTTTTTTGTTTGTATCTCTTAATTCTAATCTGTTTATTTTCCCCATCTGTATACTAGTTAAACTCAACACAAAGGAAAACAATGCGGATCACAGACAGTTAAGTCTTGTTGTGTTTTTGTGGTGTTCTTGTGAAGAACCAAACCATAAACAGGAAAGTATTTGTGTAATTGGGTGATTTAGACAATAAGAAATCCTCTATTTATGCTGGCTCGACCATGAAAGACTTTGATCAACGTCTACATGTTAGTACGCTGCAAATTTGCAAAAATCTTTGGCAAAATGTTAAATGTCCAAATTGAACTGTTAATCCTCTGCAAAGGGGTCCCAAAGATAAAGTTGTCTACACAACAGCTTACACACAGAAAACATGTTTTGTTCATTGCCATACTTGCCTCTACAAGTTTCTATAGAAACAGAACGAACAAGAGGAAGAATGAGACAACAGTGTTGTAAAGCATCCTGCTCTGAATCAAACACAATTCACAAAGAAACATGAGACAATCCTGCTTTTCACACTTGTGTTCACTGTCACATCCAGTAGGCTGACAGCACGGTCATCAGAAAATGCTGTCGTGATTCCTGCAACAAACCGTTCCGCAACACACCGACAGTAAAACATTCAGCAACAGGAAAAAACTGTTCAGCATTGTACTGTGCAATGTGGATGGAGCGCTGATAACATCAGGAAACAATCGACGGTCAAACTGAAGCTTTTCAGAATGAAGCCGGTGACGACGTCCGTTTCAGTAAGCGTCACGGGGAGAATATGTGCTCCTACCGGAGTTGCGAAGTAGAAGCTACAACTGAAGACACCAGAGAGGCGGCTCCCACGAGAGGTTTCCGAAATAAAGTCTGAGGGGGTCATGAGATAATTAAAGACTCTAAAATAAATGACAACTAGATCCTGTCATCTAGTCAGGCTGCAGTTGATGTCTGTTCAAAATCACGAATTTAGTCACATGGTATAAAACTTATTTTTTGGTGAAATGTATGATACAATTTCTATCTACATGTGTAGAATATGATATGGAATATAATTTGGAATAATTTCCAGAGAGAAGAAGAAGAAGACGCTCTCATTGCTTTAATAGAGGGGTCCTGATGGAGAGTTTTCTCACATGGTACATTTACCCGACGCTCATTATCAGCAACAAGACAGACAACAAGTCAGCTGCCATTTGTGTGCCATGTGGCTTCTTCTGTAAGGCTTCAATTCAGAGCGGGAGGCAGAAAAAATTCATACTTACATTAACTTCAGTGATAGCGATATCGACGACGCTACCAACAACAATTAAGGCGTCAAATGTGTTCCAAGCATCAGCAAAATAGTGCTGTTGACATGTTACATGTAAGGGGTAAGGATGCAGATGAAAAAGGGAGGCGAGAATGAAAGAGACAGACGGACGACCGAGGGACGGGGGTGAAAAGGAAATGAGCCACATGATTTAACGAAGTGACAGGGTCAGGGGGAGGACAGAGATGGAGAGAGAGAAGATAAAGCATTAAAAGTGTCAGACAAAAGGGCAAAAATCTTGAGTCTTGCTCTGGAAACCTGCCATATGAGCCTGAAATGGCCCAAACAGAGAGCGACAGATAGGCTGGAAAGCAGCAGGACTCTTTGTAGCTGCAATTACTTACATCAATCTCACTGAGAACAATGTCTACTATGCTGCCAATCACAACCAGGGCGTCGAACACATTCCAGGCATCCCCAAAATAGCCCTGAGTGAGGAGCGGCGGGCAAGATGGACGTGAGATCAAAACAAAAACAGAATATCTTTACTCTTTAAGCTGGAATGTCTTCTTCTGGTGGTTTAAAATGCTCAGAAACGCCTACGTATTCAGCTGAGGGGCTCAAAACTGTGATGCCCTGACTTAACCAGACTATAATAACAATAATATAACTTTCAAAATCACTGCTGCCAAAAACTTGACTAGCACTGAGTCAAAAAATAAACAATTCAAAATATGTCAGCACTGCACTCCACACGCTGTCTCTTACTAGTATCCTGTCCTTCTTCGCAACAAAGAGCTGTCGGGGCAGGCAGCACAGATGAGGGGAAAATGAACAAATATTACTTCCACCGATAGAATCCACTGCTCAACTCGACATTTCCTTGAAATCTCCCTTTTACAAAGTTAGATGAGAGCAGAGATGCCGCTGTCACTGCCACAGTCAGCCTCGCTCAAACAGGTGGAGGCAGGCAGATATTAAAGTGAACTGTCCACAATATTCTTCAGCCACTCCTTTTAAAAACAGCTTTAACTAAACTTATACTGTATTATGAAATGTATGCTTAAGCAAGAAACTGTTACGTTGATCAGTTTGAGTAAGAGGACGCTGTTGTCTGTGAGGTGACTCACCCTGGGTTTGAAAGCGATGAGCTTGAGAACCATTTCGACAGTGAAGACCGCAGTGAAGACCATATTTAAAATGTCCATTACATAGTTAAAGAGCGCTGACTGGCCGTAGTGCTGCGGAAAGAGAGGAAGAAGGCCGTTAAAGGGAAACTCAAGAAAAAGGAGATGATTTTTCCTCAGAAAAGACAAAAAAAAAATTAACAAAGCGTTGCGTGCATAAGAACATTGTTTAAAAATCAAAAAGTCTTTGAGAAAATGGATTCATACTTGCTCTTGTGTCTGCTTGCAATGATATTTACCAGTGTTTTTAAAGCACTAGATGGTGCCAATTCAATATTTACCTTGACAAATACTGCACAGCTAAGTTTGTATGTTAAGCAGGTTGAAAGCTAAAATTTAATTTACTGATGAACGTAAAAACACACTTTATGAAGTTATAAAGTCATCAACATGGATGAAGAATGTTTCTGAGACATCACTGCTGTCTGATCAGATACTCGATAATGTGAGGCCTTGAGAATATTTCTGATATCCAGATCCTCTGTTAGCTTTTGGTATGTTTATTAAATGTCGTATCTGTTTAATAATACTTACCAGTCTAAAATGTCTAGAATGTATTACAACTATTTTAATCCACTTTACACTGGATCAATAAACCCCTCATACATCTGGATTTATAGACTCATGAACTAATACATTCTTACTAATCTGTTAATGTCATGTTGTTGTGTTCTGTACATGTGACATCTATTGCACGTCTGTTCGTCCTAGGAAGAAGGATCCCTCCTCTGTGGTTCTTCCTGAGGTTTCTTATTTATCCCTGTTCAGGGTTGTTAAATTTTTCCTCACCCGGTTCGAGGGGCTAAGGGCAGAGGGTGTCACATCTGTACAGCTCAGTGAGACAATTTGTAATTTGTGATTTTGGGCTGTACAAATAACATTTGATTTGAATCAAATACAGTGAATGACCAGCAAATTGGAATTATTGACATCTGACCTTATAAGTCAAAAACATTCTAAACATTCTAAATATTTCTCACTGCTTATAAAATGCGTGCACACTATCACATATTGTAAGTATGTTCATAATCATTGGAGAGATTCATAATGAGTTTCAACTGTTTTAATAGAGCATTATAAATTTTAATGAGTACTTGTAGTTATAATTGTACCGCATGTCAAGCACATAATAATACATTCTACATACATTCAAACTGCAGTAGAGACAAGGGATTTTATAAAAACAACTTTTTGTGTGCATTTCTACAGTTTTAGTTAGATTCTCTCTCTCCACCTCCCTACACTCAAATTTTATATGTAATTCTTTTGCCAAAATGGAGACAAAACTAATAAAGAGTTTAAAAAGAGTAAGTTCTGCTTGTTTGGGCAAACTTTCTATTGGCCACCATAATCTAGAGATCTGTGTCATGACAGCCTTTTATCTATCACTTAAACCCTTTAACAGACTGTACTAATAAAGATGAATACTTGCCCCATTAATTTATATACCTATATGTTTTATATATCTTATTTTAGTAGTTCTTAATAAAGTCTGACTTCTTACCTGGACAGCCAAGCAGAGTGTGTTGAGCATGATCAAAACAAACATGATGTACTCAAACCCTGTGGAGTTCACCACATACCAGAACTTGTACTGGTACGGGTTTTTAGGGATGTACCTCCTCAGTGGACGCGCCTTAAGTGCGTACTCCACACACTGACGCTGCACAGAAACAATAAAAGATACGTAGAGTTATTTATAAGAACTAAAATGAGATTTTCTGTGGTGTAAAAGAGTAAGTTAATCATCAGTAAAACTTTTGCATCCTTTTACATAGACACACACGTTTTGTGAACGTGTGGACTCTGACCTGGTTCTTGTCCAGCTCACAGTTTTTGTACTCTTTCTCTCCTTGCTCCTGGAACGTGACGATCACAAAACCGACAAAGATGTTCATCATGAAGAAAGCAATGATGATGATGTAGATGATGAAGAAGATGGAAATCTCCACACGGTAGTTGTAAATGGGACCCAGGTTCTCCCTGTTGGAGTCGATCGCCTTGTATAATAACCTGAGAAGAACACAAAAAGCGTGCGACACGTGATACGATGTCATTGGCTCCGTTTTTCTCAGTGTGCTTTGAGTTTTGAAATTTCATTCAACGACTTGAATAGAAATAGTTGATAACACTGAGATCTGACTTCTCTTGTTGTCACTTTAAATCTTTCACGTGGGAATGGAAACTTTCAAAGCTTACGCAGGCCAGCCTTCAAAGGTGGACACAGTGAACAGAGCCATCATGGCCATCAGGACGTTGTCGAAGTTGAAGTCACTGTTGTGCCACACTCGTTTGTGGATGGTCGGCTGGTTCACATCCCCATCTTTATACAGGATGTAGGTGCCCCTATGAGAAAAGGACGTGTTGTACAGAGGTTAAGACTGAACTTAGGGGGATAACTGCACGTGTTGAGCTGTGAAAGAAGGAAGGCAACGAGTAAAACTAACTTGCACTCCTCTGGGCTGGACTTGGCTTCATCGGTGCAGCGATAGAATTTCCCCTGTGGAGGAAAACCAACCATTTTTGTAACTTCAATGACACAATATTTTTTAAAATTCTAGATTCATGTGTAGCATGAAACCATAGTGCTTCTGACCTTAAAGAGCTGCACCCCGATACAGGCGAACATGAACTGTAGCAGAGTGGTGACAATCATGATGTTGCCGATAGTCCTAATAGCAACAAACACACACTGCACCACGTGCTGCAAGACAGACATACGATTTAGTACACTTTGTGAAATTCATTATCACTGGAAAAGCCGGTGTCATCGATCGCTGGCTGATTAAATAATCTTGAACAGGAATATATCAGTTATATGTAAATTTTTGTGATATTTAGACGATGGCAAAATCTGCCATCAGTCAGTCTCAACCAACATGGGATAAACAACAGATCTCTAGAAGGCAGGCCAACTTGTGATTTGGCAGATGAGGTTTGTAGACAATCAGCCTACATGTTGGTCCGTATAATCTTTTATCACAAAATATATTCTAAACCAAGCCACGTTTCTATTGTTAGATGCTTCGATTATGCTTATCTAATTTTTTTTAAAGTTAAACTATATTCTGAAATTTAACTAATGAACCCTGTGGTTTCTTCATTCAGTGGCTTCTGTCATTGTCGGGGTACTCTTCAAACTGGCAGCAGATTACAGTATACTGCATACCGAGACAAAATCTCAGTATAATGTAAAAAATGCTGTTGTATTATTGTATTATTATCATTGTATTATTTTGTTGTATTGTCTAGTCTCACCTTTAGACCTTTGGCTCGGTTGATGGCCCTCAGGGGTCGCAGAACACGAAGGACCCTAAGAATTTTCACCACTGAGATAGCCGAAGACCTGAGAAATAAACATGACAGTTCATTTAAAGGTCAACTGAGAAGCTCAAGAACTATGATAGTTTTCACTCGGAAAGAAAGAGAAAGAAATTTTGTTTTTTTTGGTCACAAAAAAGGTCCTGGTAAGGGTTAGGACTTTCTGATGGGGTAAAGCTTTTACACCTTGTGATGCTTCAACTACAGCTTTGTCCACTCAGCAATGACGGATTTGGAGTCTACATTAAGGCCATTTCACGCCGCCACAGTAATGACCCTCCTTTCAAGGCGAAGCATCACTGCTCATACCGTTTCAACTGCAGTAATCTTTGAAATCACTGTTTAAATCTGTCCTGTGGCTCCGTTGCCGCTAGTACTTCTTTAATCAGAAAAAGAGTAAAATTGCTTCTAAAATAGTCTGGAGGAAAACATGTCTACATTTGTTTACACTCACTGAATGCCAAAGGAGACGAGGGAAACTCCCACCACCAGCAGGTCCAGGAGGTTGAAGTAGTTCCTACAGAATGCACCTTTATGGAGGAAGGCTCCATATGTTGTCATCTGGCGAGGGGACAGAGGACGTTAGAGGAAATAATAAAAAAAGAAAACAAAAATGACGTATTTTATCCATTGACACAAATAGCATCGCACTCCACATTTCATAGACACACATACAGTATAAACATTTAAGTAGTAGAAACATGTGCTCACATACAGCACTCTAAACCTCGCACACGCGTCTCCACACTCATTTTTTCACTCTGATTTGGGGTGGCGAAACGGGAGGCTATACAATCTATGGTCGCAACCCCCACGGCCCTTACCTACATGAATGTAGTAGTAAGTCATTCATTTCGCAATCGACTATGGGATAAGGCAATAAAACATGCATTTTGTTGCCATGATGCCAGGGACTTTGCTCCCTGCTAGCGCTCTAGTTATAGTGATTGGAAAGTGGAAATGGCCTTACTGTCACATTCATGTGGACCGTCGTCTTAAAGCACATTCCATTATGTTCTTTAAATGTTCAGACTAAGGGGAAGCAGCTCCCAATTGAAACTTCAGCGTTAAGCAGGCAGAGAAGAAAAAACAGCCAAAATAACTCTTCTTCAAATAATAAAAGTAAGGATTAATCTTCCGACCGCATGTAAATGTGGAGAGCGCCGGTTGCTAACTCTGAGCACTGGCGCACTTGTAAAAGTAAAACAGCGATGGACTTGGCAGGCTTTTTGCCACAAATTCCACATTTCAATGCAGTCAGTCAGGGAAAGCAGACTGAACCATGCTCGGCAGGAACATGGTTGGTTTTGCCCCCTCTTTTATGGATAATCTGAAGAGCAGTCAGTACGAGAAGCATGGAGTTAGCTTTGACTGGAGTTGACTTTACGTCTCAGGACCCCTCCCTGCAGAAGACCTTAAACTCAACTTCAGCCAATGCCTGGGTCGATGTCTGGACGGCGCGTTAGAATGTGTTGCATTGCACAAAGGGGCTGCATCATCATCTTTTACATATCTGCATCATCAAAATCATTTCAGCGATGACTGCCCGAATGACGTGACACCCATGTGAATATAATGTAATGTCGATATGATGTTTCCTTCCCCCAACATAAGTTCTTTGCTTAGTGTTATTTCAACAAATCTGGTGTTTGTGTCAGTGTGTGGGAAGTAGCAACTCCAATATTTCACTTTTCCGTTTTTTAAAAGAGGTGCCATGAAGAAAAAAGTAAATAAGAGAAAGGAAACAAACAAGCCAGGTTGTACTGAGTGGCAGGTGACACACAAGGAGAGAATGCAGCAAGGCTCTCGTTGTCATTTAAGAGGTTACCTTCAATATGATCTCAAATGTAAACATACTAGTGAAGACATAATCTGCATAGCCTAGGACCTGGAAGGCAATGAGACGTTTGGAGTGTTATTGGGGTGAGGTTAGTCACAGCACGGACAGGGGACACAGGGCATTTACCTTCAACACGATCTCAACAGTAAAGATAGCCGTGAAAGCATAGTCAAAGTAACCAAGTATCTGCAAAAAGCAACGTAGATGTTTAACAAAGACAGTTCATCATGCAGCTTCATACATCATATGTAAACAAAAAGAAGGAGAAATAAAACAGTCGCTTGAGGCTTTATCTGGAGTTTGTTAGAGAATAGACAGCACATGCTAAATACTTGCCAAGCGGAAAACTTGTAAAAACAGAATATATATTGGTGCATTAAGTTGACGACGTTTCCCACATTCTATCACTTCTTGAGCACTTACTGTATTCATGATAAATCTACTAAAACTGGGTTAAGTCAGTGCGATTGGACACACTGAAAACAAAACACAAAGATCCATGCAGAGCTACAAATTCTACTATCGTTTTTGTTTGTTTTAGCTCAAGAACAATCTAAATTGCATAACATTAACGTCACAGAACATCACAGCGAAAGGATCATGCTATCATTTCCTTGATTTGTTTATTCTAATGTTCAAAAACTCTATTTTTGGCCCAGTGTGAATCGGCCGCTAAAAGCATTTACAGCGATTTACTGTATACGTTATGTCATTAAATAAACAACTCCAGGAGACAACGTCATCAAAACAACTCTTTGAAGTTGGCAAAGTAGGTTTTTGAAAAAGATTTGCAGGTTGGACAAGAGTTGCTGTAAACTTTGGACTCACATCTTTAGGCATTGATGTCCTGGTAAAGACGCTAGAACTATTGACAAACTGCAACTAATGTCCAATAAATGTGTTGTCAGGGACAGGAGAGATACATATTGGAAAGCAAAAGTTTCAGGTTGGGACTCACAATAGACAAATGTCTTCTTCTTGCTGGTTTAATTACATTATTACATCTCTCTGAAAATAAGTAAATTAGATTCTTTGTTTGCTGCATTACTTATTGTTATACATATAGAAAAAAAAATAGCTTAAATCCTCCTTAAACAGTGGTGTTGTTAAGATTTCATCTCATTCAGACACTTGTCTTGTATTTTAAATAATTTCAACTGATTGCAGTGTGCAGATTTCATACCAAAAATATGTACTTTTTAAGATTGATGACACAACTGTAGCTCTAAACTGGAAATATCCAAAATAAAGTTACTTTAGCCACTCATGTTTAAAATGAGTTAGAATGAATAAATACATCTCTGCCGAGGTTAGTGAACTTACAATATTGCGAGCTGAGAAGTTTCTGATGGGATCCTCAGCGGCGAGGGAGACGGAGCTGAGCATGATGAACACCAGGATGAGGTTGGTGAATATGTGATGATTTATGAGTCTGTGGCAAAACACCCGAAACCTGGAGGACAACGGGAACACACCACAATCAGAGGAGAGGTGCCATATCCGTAAGTATGAAGTACTGTGTGTAAGTGCTTCGTACGGGTTTGTGTTGCTGAAGATAAAGAAGGCGCTTCCCTCTGGGATCGGAGTGATTTTCTCCTTCTTTACCAGATCGGAGATGACCGGCCGAGGGCCCGATGGAACCTCTGGATCCTCCTCCTCCCCCGCCGTGTCATCATTGTCGTCATCATCGTCCTTAGAAAGAAAATGTGAAGCGCAGAAAGCGTCAGCGTACGAGTCTCCTCACGGTGTAAACGTTACTACTTGATGATTGAAGATACCTTGTTATCTTTGTCATCATCCTTTTTGTCCCTGTAATGAACAAATAGTGTATTAAATGACACAGCTGAGCAACTTTTAAAATCCGGTTTGCCACAAAAAGCCATAAACGGAGATGTCACCCTTTCTTTTCTCCTTCTTCAGTGTTGAGAGACTCTGCGTCTGCCAAGTTGTCCACAGCGATAGCCAAGAAGACATTCAGGAGGATGTCTAAGCAAGGTGTTCTGTAAAGGATCGCTCTCTGCTTTATGTTTCACATACATCCAATGACAAATGCATCGCAACTCCCGTATTCGCTGTGTCAGCAATTTCAAGTTTGCATCACTGCAGGAGGATACAGTTTCCGCAGATGAAGAGGATGATGAAGTAAAAGCACACGATCATTCCAGAAGAGGAAGGGCCTCCGTATGCCATGATGCCGTCATACATAACAGCGTTCCAGTCCTCTCCGGTCAGGATCTAACATCAATCATACATTTATTTAGTGCAACGTTCATCAACAGTACTAAATCAGGCTTAATGTATACGGAAGGTTTGCGTCTACACTGTCTGAGCCCGAGCCAAACCCGAAAAAAAAGGTTGCACATTGCCAGAAAAGGCTGCACAATTTGCAGATTTGTTTTAATATTTACACACATAGCAAATAATACAACATCCTATTCAAATGGAACTATTAATTTAAAACAGCAATAATCAATCACATCCTCCTGACACCAACAAATGATTTTAAATAAATTACTAAAGAAAATCTAAAGAAATATAAAGAATGTCTCATTTTTCTTTCCTTAACAAATAATAAACATAGCCAGCTTCATATTCTCTTCCTTCAATACGAATCATTCACTTTCAGTCATTATTAACTAAATAATAAATTAATAATTTGCTTAAATGAAACTGGAGAGAAATCTAATTACTGACGACATTCTATCTTCAGTTGCACCATCACAGACCTCAGGTCATTAAGGGCCTACAGTATTCCGTGGAGGAAACGTCCACGCTGTCAGCTTTGAGGCATGTTCCCCTTTTTTCTCAATTTTATGGCCCGCCACACTAAAGATCCTCTCGCTGAGAACCTTGACAAATCAATTTGACTGTACAAGTAGCCAGAATCAGCACCATGGACGGTGATCACTCACTGTCTGCTCAAACATAAAACCTTTTTCTGTTTGTTGGTTTTACAGATTTGTTTGCCTGAGCCCAGATGGATACAGGCTGGAATTGAGAGCTCTAATTCTTGTATAAATAATCTGGAGTTTCAATAGCAACATTACATAGTTATTCAATACCTATTAAAATGAGACATATCATATTATTCACATGTAACAACAATTTTGATTCCACATACTTCTAAGAATTGTCACTGTATCACTGTATCAGCCGGCACCACCACTACAATATCATTAAGATAATATCAGCTAATATCCTTTCGGCTGATTTACTGCTCCGTTTCTCTTCTCTCAAACTCTTAACACTCTGTTCCTCTAAGCATAAATCTTTTTTTAAACCCATCTGTGCAAGCACTAGGACAACAACGTTTGCCAATTTAATCTGCATTTTCTACACAATTTCTACCAAACGCTCCAGCTGAACAGGGCTGGGCAATTTATGTTACACCATTTTAATGTGTAACGTTACATTAAAATGATATGAGGATATATATTGACTAGGCTTCTGGATATCATTATATTGTGATATGGCATAAGTGTTGCCTTTTCCTGGTTCTAAAGGCGTTACTGATACTATTGCAGTAACGATATTTGATTTTGCCCAGTCTTAGCCCGACAACTGACAATGCTGACTGTCATGTTCGAGACTGTGGCTACCTGAAACACAGTGAGGAGAGCTTGGGGAAAGTTGTCAAAGGTGCTCCTCTTGGTCTGGGTCTCATCAAAGTTGAACTTTCCACCAAACACTTGCATTCCCAGCAAGGAGAAGATGATAATGAAGAGGAAGAGCAGCAGCAGCAGGGAAGCAATGGATTTCATGGAGTTGAGCAGAGATGCCACCAGGTTACTCAGAGACTGCCAGTGACTGTAAAGAACCATGGAGGAAGTGAAAAGCAGGTGATTTATTGACCACTTCGTACACACACAGACACGCAGGATATTCAGACACTAAGTCATACCGTGTGACCTTGAAGATCCTCAGCAGGCGGACACAGCGGAACACGGAGATACCGAGGGGAGACATGATTTCCAGCTCAACCAGGATGGTTTCAGTGATTCCTCCACACACCACAAAGCAGTCGAAGCGATTGAAGAGGGACACAAAATAGGCCTCTAGTCCGAGACTGTACATCTTCACCAACATTTCACAAGTAAACAAGGCAAGCAGCACCTTGTTGGCCACGTCTGAAACCCAAAGAAAGAGACTGAACATTAAAATAACACAAACAAATAAGAGAGGGATTAAGGGTGACCCATTTTTGCTACACAACATATAAATAATGCACAGAATTGGTTACTGTAGTCTTTACCGCACACATATAATCACTGCGCTGCAAAGCTTGCTTTTCATTAATAAAATATAAATTAAACACAAATTAATAGCAAGTTTTGAATCTGCATCTGATGCTGGATCTGCAATAGACTCACAGACACACTTAAATACGTATGTTCACTCAGGTGCTGCACTTTACCTTCAGTAAGTATTTTAGCTTGAAGCTGTTTTTTACTACTTATAAAACTAAGTTAAATTAATGATAAACCAAACTTAATAATTTACTATTGGTATAGATTAAACAAAACCGCAGTGCAAAAAGAACTTGAAAAAACACTAAAGTGACGTGTACATAAATCAATAAAAATCTATCAATATAATATTTACTGAATTGACCATTTGTAAAAATTGGTATTTTTTCTTTGATACTAATACTTTAGGAAGATTTTGAACGCAGGCTTTAACAGGAGCATTTTTACAGTTGAATATTGCTTTTACATTGCTTTTAAGTTTTTAAATAATTATTCCAGTTGAAAAGACAAATGATGGAATAAATCAAAACGTGATTTTTTTTAAGGCAACCTTGCTATGCAGCGTAAAGCTGCTTGTACCTTGCACTTGTGTCAGCCACAGAGGCTGGTTGTCATGCTCCGATGATATGGTGAGAGTGTTGAGGAACACCAGGATGATGACCAGCCAATAAAAAGGCACCGATTTGACAGCCAACCGGCACTTCCTGCGGCAGAACCTGTTCCAGCGGCGCCAGCGCCGGCTGCAGGAGGTCAAAGTGACATCACCAGGAGGTGTAACACCAGTATGACTCACTTTGCATGTGAAATGATTTAACACACCATTTGGTCACGTTCAGAACATCACTGGGGCTGATTTCCATTAATAATAACAACAGCCGTGGAGGAGTTCAACAGTAGAGCTTTTGCAAGACATACTGAGTCATACTGAAAATACCTTGATAAATATAATAAAACACCTGTAAGAGCTTTTGATTTATCAGTAAAAACTTGTCAATTACTGTAAAATGAAAGCCAAGCACTTACAATTTAAATTTGTAAGTAGGAGTTGATTTAGGATTAAAAGAAATACGCTATATGCATCATGCAGAGACACGGAAAAAATGTACTGACCTGAACTTTGACTTTGAAATTTTTTGACTGGAAGAAAGAAGAATTTGTCAAAGTTTACAAATGAAGTTTTAGCAGAGTTGAAATTAGAACCACTGATAGTAGCTAGTAACATTACAGGGGTGAAGTGACAGGTAGAGAGAGTAAGATTAGAGGGAAAATATGTGTCGGGAGGCTGCAATGCTGAGAGATGGGGACTAAACTGAATGTTAGCACCAGAAGGGACAGTAAACTGTAATTCAAAATAATAACTGCAGCTGTGTTTGCTATTCAAAATATTGTGCATTCTCACCACAGAGGTCCGCAGCATGGTGTCTTTTCATCCTCCCCATTTTGATTCTCGGTGTTCACAGATTCTGTTTCACTGGCAGGAACGCTCGCTGCAGCAGCAAATGAAGCAGTCATTTACACCAAAAATGCACTTTGCAGTGAAATGAAGCCAAAATAAAAGGAATTTAAAAATAAGCTAAGATAAGAAGGATGCAAATAGCTATTAAAAAAAAAAATGAAAAAATGTTGTATTATTAATTTTTAAAGCCATATTGCAGCGACAAAACTTTTAAACTCATAGACAGGAAGGAGCTAAATGCTGTGGCTGTGCATTACTGTCATCATTAGTATCATTTACCAAGTGTTGAAAAGGAGCTGACGTGGGACAGCCGAGTGGACAGCTGCTCTACAGGGGCTGACGGATGCAGACAAAGAGCAGAGGGAAGAAGGGTGCAGGCCAGGGAGGGCAGAGCTGTTAAAGCTGTCTCTGAAATGCTACACTCAAAGCACTGACAGCGCTTTGGAGAGGATGGGTGTGCGGACAGATGATGATTAACTGTGTGAAACGTCTCGCTGCTTTAACTCATGCGAGGGAGCGCAGCGAGTGCTGCTGCTTAGCTTATGTAGACGTGCTGGCTTTGATTCCTGAGTGGCCGTTCAGCTCTCGGCTCTGAAAATAGTGCTGACTGCTGGAGAAGTGATCTGGGTTTAGCCCTGTTTCTTACTTTATTACTGAGCCCCCTCTTTAGAAATGGGACGCGGGAAGGAAACTGGGCGTGCCGGCTGTCAAACACAGCTGTATTTCTATTCCATATCAGACTCGTTCGGTGGGTAGTCAGTGGAGAGGGGTTTTTATTTCTCTAGTACCAGCAGTAAACAGAGAGAACTCAAAACAGGACAACAAAACAGGATGAAAAAAGGAAAAAAAACAACGATAAAGGCTGTGATGCTCAGACACGGCAGGATGAACACAGTAAAGCATAAAGTGATGAGGCAGTACATTAGGCTGCACACAATGCACAAACAAACAAATACAGCTGCCGACCTCTAAAATGAATACTGTAGATTTAAGCACCAATCTACTGTCCAACGATATAGAGTATCTATGAGGAAGAGATCTTCCTAACTGAAAATAAAATCAAAAAGTTTTTTGATCACAGCACAGTAACAAATGTCCAAAATGGCACTTTAAAGAACATTTTGTTTGTCTACAACTAACTTTGTAATTTTTACTTTTAATTCCTTATTGCTCTTTACATAACATAAGACATACTGATACTATCTGTTTTTCTCTGGTTTCCTAGAATTTCTATAGAAACTGGATGATGTACTTTTAAATTTAAACCCATCTGACTGGAAAAAATCAACCCACTTCAGATCTATTACCTCTTTCCTTGTTTTTAAGGCTTCTCTTCTTGCACATCTTCAGCCAACCTGCTCTAATTCATTTATTGAAATTATTTTGAGATAAGGTAATCAATCTATTCCAAACTTCTTGGTCTTTTATTCCATGTATATTTGTGTTTAGAACCCCC
>KV751324.1:20376617-20388657 GCA_001698575.1 Mola mola | reverse complement strand
GCTGCAGACACTGAGGAGGGCAGAAGAACAGTAACACCAAGAGCTGTTAGTCGCCGGAAGCGGCTGCAGGTGACCTGGCCCTGTTGCGGTGCAACCTAAAGCGACAGACGCCAAAAGCTAGGATGGAGGCTGAAGTAAAGCAATATGGGCATAGAACTTCCTCAACTGTTACTTAGGAGACTGTGCTATGTGTCGGCTGTAGTGACAACTGCAGAACAAATACCGCACGCACAAGCACAACTGGAGGAGAAGACAGGTGTGAGAGGCAAACAGGATAGATCAAAAATGAGAGGAGCAAAAACTGGAGATAGTGTGTTTGGACTACAAGGTGAATCAGTCGCAGTGTCTCTGTTCTGCATCGTGCGTGCTGCTTATATAAAGAGGATTTGGATTAAGAGTTTTTTTTACTGCTCAAGTAATATTTTTTTTTCCCTTTTCCCCTTCTCAGGATAAACTCTATGGGTGCTCACACAGCTTGCTCCACTTCCTCCAGTGACAAAGGCTGAGTGTGAAGCTAAGAGTCTCTCCACCTTCTCTGAGCTCTTACTCAACACATGCTTTTATGCGCTCAGGTTTGAGGGTAAATTTCCATCGTCAATTGTTTTCAGAATGTCGAGAGTTTGTTTTCACGTGTAATTTAACATTTCCCGAGGAACTGACTTTTGACGTGTTCACACGTTTGATCGATGTGCTTCATCCACTTCGGCTTCGGTTGATTTCCCACAATTCCCAGCATGATTTAAAAAAAGTCACGATTCGTGTTTTGCATTACGGACTAGTGACACTACTGTTGGTGGAGGAAGCTTGCTTCTGGATGCTTTGGTGGATTTTGTCCTGCATTTCTGTTAAAGGCTGGAGCAAAATCATTGGGCTGAAAGAGGAGAACGCTGGAGTTTTACCTCAGTTCATCTTTACTAAATAATGTCTCCATCTGTGTTCCATATGTAGCCTGACTGATCACTTATCTGGGGAAACAGTTACTTTGCTTTCAAATGGACACATGGTTTTGGTGTTTTTCTTTTTACTTTCGTTTTCCCTTTTTCAAAACAAAGCTCCCACTCTGACATTATATATTTCTGAGTTCAAACTCTTTTATATATTGATTATATAAACGTTTGTCTAAATATAGATGCAGAAATCACAACTCCCTCATACTGACCAGAATGTGCAGTGCTGTATATTTTTCTTAATGCGGCAGGAACCAAAACAATCAGTCTGATGTGTCAAAGGAGCGATGGGGTTCGGGACAAGGGACTTACGGTTGCGCTTGCTCTCCTCGTCGGCCTCGTCCTCGTTGTCGGGGTCGATGTCTTCGGCCTGAGTGATCCAGTCCAAGTAGCCCTTCAGATCCTCCTCCAGCTGCTGCTTTTCACGCAGCTTCTGGAAGTCTCCGCGAGCCTTGGCTTTTTCTCTCTCCTTGGAAAACTCTCTGAATTCGCAGGAGCAAACATCGACACACTGAACGCATAAAGTACAAATGCACTCATTGCATAAATGACCACACACACACACACACACACACACAAATAAAAACGTATTCACAGCAAGCAAAAGGTTTTATGTCATAACACGCAACATTAAATGAAGATGTCCACCATGCATGTCCTGCATATTCTCTTTGTCTATATTGTATTGTACATTATAACAATTATGACCTCTCCCGATTGTGTTTATGTGGACCCTAGCCACTGGAGGGAGATGTACACCTTTGAAAGACAACAGTTCTATATTTAGCAACTGACTGTACAGTAACTTATCCTTCAGGCGAGCATCTTAATCATACAGAAAAGGAAATTTAGGTGGACAGAAGGGGACACTGCTAGTCCAGAGACATGCAACATTTGCCTCTAAAATCATACATTATCTAAAACGACGACTGTAGGGACTGTAAAGTGCATTGAGAAGGCAGGAGGTAAATATATTCAGTGCATGGTGGAGAGATTTTATGGTAAGAAAGTAAAGGAGAATTTGCATTCAGAACGTTGCTTCCAGTCTAAAGCAGCCGACGGGGCTGCAAGAGCGTCTTGAGTTGATGATTGTGTTAACCTTTTTTTTTTTTTTTTTTTTACGAAAAAACAGGCTTTGCTGGCTGGTCAACCATACAGAGTTAATGCTGCTGTACCCCCCCCACCCCCACTCCACAAAGCTGGGAAAGCAAACCGGGGTTTGAGAGAGAGCTTAGGAGTGCAGAGGGAGTGAAGGGCAAGGAATAAGATTAATTTCTCTCTCAGGAGGTTGGGTGGGTTGAGGATGGGGTGGCGTGAGCGGAAACGCTCACTTTGCAGTTGCTGTGCAATGGATGTGCTAATTCTACGCCATCAGAGGTCAGAGACAAGAGCCTGAGAAAGAATATACATTTATGTTGAGGTCCAAATGCCCATGGCAGTCTTATTATCTTAAATCCCAGGATCTGCGGCAAACACACTCACTTGTAGGCTAACGCGTATTCCCAAACATAGCGAATCCACTTATTCCACAAATCACTGCATACATGCTTTGCACACTGCAAACCAAACCCACCAAAAAGGTTGCCTCTTACCCACTTAGCACACCCAACACAAGGTTTAACACAAAAAAGGAGCCCAGTATGATGAGGCTAACAAAATAAATCCACGGCGTTTCCCATCCGATAGAGTCATTGACCTACAGGAGTCAAAAGAAGCAAGTTAACAGACAGAAACACATGCAAGAACAGAGAACCACCCGCCTGGAATTAAGCGGGAGTTCTCTGTCAGTAAAGAGAGGAAGGTGCTTACCCGCTCAACACACCCAAAACCAGATTAAGCACGAAAAAGGAGCCGAAGATGACAAGACTGACAAAGTACACCCATGGAAGCTCAAAGCCCATAGCGTCATTCATCTGGAGGAAGACACACCACCACAGAGGAAGGAGAGGAGTGGGAAGAGAGAAGGAAAAACAGTGAAATGCACTGTTAAACAGTCAGAAAAGAGGAGCGGGAGAAAAAGACAGCTTTTGGTTTAGATAAACAAATAGAGAGCTTGTAAGTGCCTGAATAGCATCTTGTTGTTACTGCCAGTAGCAGAACACATTCAGTCATGTTGTCAATCAATCTTATATCAGAGTGATAAGAGCAGCCTTAGGAAATTATCAACAGCTTCATCATCACAATGTCACTCAGATCGCTGCTGTGCACATTCAAGCTGAAAGCGTGTGAAAGTCCAAGGAGGTCGGCCTGGGAGGGCGGAGCAGCAGAACTCACCCAGTACAGCACGTCTGTCCAGCCCTCCATGGTGATGCACTGGAACACCGTCAGCATGGCAAACAGGAAGTTGTCAAAGTTTGTGATTCCACCATTGGGACCTTGCCAGCCCTCCCTGCACTCGCTGCCGTTGATGGGGCACTGGCGCCCATGCCCTGAGATTGCACATGGAGCTGGTTCCTCTTCTGCTATCATGTCTACAGAGAGAGAGGAAAAACATGCTTTTTCTGTCAGGTGAACATGCGGAAGAATTTCTGAAATGACTTAATTTGTAATAATAGATTATTTTCACAGGTAAAATACTAGATAAATGCTTTAAACATTTATGCAATTTCAACAATTTTTTTGAGATGCACTTGCATGTTTTTAAATGCTGCAGTATAGTAAAATATCAATATCAATACCAAGGTATACTGTAAGTTAAAAATATTGTGACATTTGACTTTGTCTCCCAGTCCTGGTATTTATGAAGAGCTTTAGAGGAGAAATAAATACCATGTACTGTGATATGACCTAAAGAGATTGTGTTATTATTTGAATAAGGTGTTAATGACATGTCCAACCCACTTGTTTATTTTAAATGATCATTTAAGCGAGACAGCAATATTAATGGATACAAACAGCTTCATAGCTCATATTTAACATTTAATTTACTAAATTATGACTGTGGAACCTGTCAACAAAAATATTTCTTATGATCAAGAGAGCTTTACATTTTCTAAATCTTATGCTAAGGTTAAACCTGGAGGAAAAAAGAGGAAGATTTTTTTCTTTTCATTGACTGCCTCCCTTCCCATGTGCCAGGAGGAAGCTGCTGTTCTCCAGGAAAACATTCCCAGTTGCTGTGACTCAAAGATAAAAAGATATTTCTTCTAAATATCCCCCTGAGGAGAGCGTAAACGGCAGCCACCAGGTAGTTTGGAAGTGTCTATACTATTCCTTTACACATCTGTCTGGGTGTAAAAACATTGGCCTGATTTCACCTCCTGTTTCTAGTTCATATGTGAACATTGCTTTGAAATACAACAGCAACACCAACGACAATTATAATGTTGGTAAAAATAAAAATAGTAATCACAAGAATGTGGTTTAAACATCAAGCCAGTTTGAACTTTATATAACTGCTTACAGTAGACAAAATACAAGATGTAAAAACTAGAAATACAAAAATTGACATTGTATTTAAAGCAGCAGCTCAAAAGGATGTTACCTGTGCCAGGAATATAGCAGGTTGCGTGCATTTTACCGATGAAAAGCTCCAGGCCAATTATAGCATAGATGATTATGACAAATAAGACGAGGAGGGCGATATGAAGGAGAGGGACCATGGCTTTAATAATGGAGTTCAACACCACCTGTAAACCTAAGCAAGGAGGAAAATAAATGCATTGATGAGTCTTGGCGATACACAGTAAATGTGTGCAGGACTGCACAGTAAGAAAACAGAGTTGCTGATAGCCTAAAACCTTGTTATTACAAACATACTAAGTGAAATAGTTTTCCAGAATTTGATAAAAAAAAAAAATAAAAAAAAAATGTATGTATGTATTCTATATACAATGCATATGAATTGTTTTCAGGCCTTTTTTGTATTGATTTAGATGATTATGACTTATACAATTTATGGCTTATATCAGTAAAATATTCTAATATTTTGAGTTTTTGTTTTGTTTTTTTTTCTTTGAGCTGTAGGCCACGCTGGTAATTTAAATAAGTAAAATGCCTGAAACATTTTGGTTTATGTGTAAAATAGTTCCGTTCTTTAATAACTGATAAATACAGATATTGTAATTTTTGTAGATGTGCTGGTATTTCACTGTGCTGTTGAAACAGTAAGTCCTGAAGTATAATAATGTGACAGGTAAAATTTCAAAATGTACAATTCAAACAGATGTGTGCAGTATAACCTACTCTATGTTCCCACACATTGGCAAAAGACAAAATACAAATTTTAATAGTTTCATTGTATATGTCAGTATATCTTAAACCGCATTCAAAACATGTCAAAAGTGTTTGAGTTTGCTTTTATTACAGCAAGCACTTATGTCTCCAGGGTGCTAATGTAAATAGATAGATGTTTTTGAATAACAGTTCTCAGGGATGGTGCATAGACCATCTGGACTCATCACACATAACCCTTCCTTTATACTGTGACGATGAAGGACCCATATATATACAGTATATATTTTTAGTTCTTACTGGGTACTCCTGAGACCAGCCGCAGAGGTCGCAGCACACGGAAGGCTCGAAGGGCTTTAACATCAAATCCACCTGGTTTACCCCCATGACCGTGCATTGTTTGAAGGCTACTTTCTCCATCGCCGTCTGCTTTTCCCTCTTTGGTCAAAAACTCCAAGACAACACTGAAGAGTCTGTCAAAAAACAAAGAAAAGACAACAAAAAGAAGGTCACATAAGGCAGTGGTTAGTGTAACCACATAACCTCAATACGCTCAACCTCATATCATGTGATGCTGCCGCAAGATTGAGCTCATACCTGCATCACCCTCATTTTTCTGCAGGATCAAGCTTGTGGTATTGAAATGCAGTGTGTTGACTTATGACACTGGCATATGGTCTGAGGTCAGAGCTGTAAGACTCTCAGACAAACGCATCATGGCAGTGACAGTATGTAGCTGCCAAACATATTGACAAGAACAGCTAAAAAACACTACAAGAGCAAAGACCCCCAACAAAAGCTGAACAATCCATGCATCATATGTCATGTTCATGTTTTATTCTTGTCGATACTTCCTGGAAATTTAACTGTGAGACTATGATGTAATATGTGTCACCAGTTTACTTTAGAGCCACCAACAAACCGTACCGATATCACCTGGATGCTGTTGGATTAAAACCTACATCTATATTTAATGCTGGTCAGAACTTCATCGCGAAGCTATTGGTAAAACCAAGGAAGAAGAAAATATTCCCTACGACGGATCAAGCACTAAATGTAGTTACTAAACAGTTGGGTCACATTATCAGGGACGAACAATGTGCCCTTTCTACTACTACTGCCCACTGGTGGGCAAATGGTAGTAAAGCAACAATTAAGTTGCTTCAGGTGACATAAAATCATGCGTTCAGAATGTTGCACATCTCCTAACTTGGTAAAGTGCAAGCCATGTGTGACTAGCAATGTCCCCACCTTTCATGCCACGATGAGGAATTTTATGTACAAATGTATCTGTCAACTAATTGACTCAAACAACCTAACGCTGGAGCAGATGTCTCTATTTGGCTTAATCACTGGGGACTTAGGAACTCAAATGCTTACATTTCTATACTGTTGTTCTTGTTTTTTTACAGTTTTATACTGATTAACACCCCAGAGTCTGCAGTAAGTAAAATTAATTTCATTAACTGCATGGTTAAGGTTAGGAGATGTCTGGATTGCTGCTTTTGGACCTGGGTGACATGCCATATTTGATGTAATCATAAATTCTTGGATGAAACTCTAGTCATCATTTCATGATTCGAAGCTCAAGCTCAACTGGCTTACTGGCTTATTAAGTTTAGGAGGGCAATTGGGCCAAATATGGGGTGAATAGCTTTTTTTCCTAGGAAAAAGAACATTATATAACAATTTATTGTGGTAGTTCTGGTAAGTTTCAGATGTCAAGTTCAGGTAAATCAGCTGATTTGGCCAGCCAACGTCAGCCGATGGCTCAGCTGATCCTCTTTTGTCCATTCAATTGGTAAACCTCATACGGGGTAAATGCTTTGACTCTGCTTCCTCCACCCAAGCGCCTTCTTTTTATGTTGTGTGACTTTGATCAACATAATTTCTGTCACTGATGTTTGTTCTATTTTTTACCTGGGAAGTATTTGCTGCCTAGCTTTGCATCCAGCCTCGGCCTCACTGTAGGCACATATAAAAGCAGGGAGCTCCCAGAACAGATCCATATCGCCAAACACTTAATTACTTAATGCAAATCTTGACTATAGTGGGCCTGAAAGGGTTGTTTGTTATGTTTGATTTCAGTTTGTCTTTATTTTTAGGATAAATTTTGCAGCAGATATATAGTACAAAAGCTGCTTATTAGGTTCGACACGAAGTGGAATCAGGAGTGAACAACTCTCGTCGCCGAGTAAGAGGACACTTCATTACAGTCAGTCAGACATCCCTCACCTAAAGAGGAGGGGAAATCATCTGGACACATCACTGTGGCCTGAAAACAGTGAATAAAACTGTTGATGGAGTCTGGAGAGAGTTTTCAGGGCCTTAACCATGCTGGCAAAAGTTTCCTTTCTGACAATCCCTCACCTCGAGGTATGACTGAAATTTTAGAAATTCAGTGAAATGACCTTTCGCTTTTGTTGCAAAGTTTATTTACTTCTTCTCCCTTATAATTGAACTTTTAATGTGTCTCTTCCTACTTCTGCCTTACAAGTCTTAGATGTTTTTCTTACATTTCAACACGTTCCTCTCTATGAAGAGCTTTATTCACAACGAACGCTAAATATTCGACCACCTCAACTGATTTTCTAACCTTTAAGTGCACCATGATCTGCCCCAATCATTAAATAGAAGACACACAAACATACCAAAAGTTTGTTGTAATCTTTGCTCAGCAATTCATTAAGTTGTTTTAAGAGCTCTTGATGACAAAGATATATTTGGACATCAGAAACTGGCAGCATATTTTCAGTCGTGGCACTTCAGTGATTTAGCAGCAACAGTCACTCTTCATAGCAAGAGCATCCCTTCTTGCGTGCGACTGCATGGCAGATGAACCCTGCACGCTGCATACAGACTGCGATCTGACCCAGCTACCCACTGGACTGTGTGTGTGTCAGAGGAGAGAAAGAGGGAGGAGGGAGAGAGGAAGGAACGCAGAGGAAGATGAGGATGAAGATAACGAGAGGGGAGTGAGCAGGAGATAGGAATGAGGGCAGAGTGAGATAGGGAGGTGTAAAGCATTAAGTCCGACCAGTTAAAGGAATCAAAATGGAAGGACTGAGTATAAGGAGGAGACAAAGCAGAGAAGAGTGGGAGCGAAAGGAAGTCAGTCAGAGGAAAGGAGAGGAAAAAATGGGAGGGAGTGCTGGAGAAAGGATGAAGTATGGAGAGATGGTGACTCACTCCAGTGGTGGTAAAGCTCTGATGTATTCTCTCTGTCATTTCTGGGTCATATACTGTGGGTGAATGAGGGTCTCTTTTAGCACTTGGCCACACGGAGCAGAGGCCTAAGCAACTTTAACACAGACTGCATCTATCAGAGGCACTGCAAACTGCAACTGTCACACAGAGATCAAAGTGCAAATCCAAACGCCAAACTGAAATATCAGAGCCTCACGATGAACACATTGCTTGGATGAATCACTAGAGCAGGTGATAAATTCAATTGAATCCATCATACAATCTGTAAAATTCTAAAGTAACTATTTAGGAGAACTTACCCGATGACAACAATGACGAAATCCAGCATGTTCCAACCATTTCGCACGTAGGCGTTCTGGTGCATCACCAAACCATAAGCAATAATCTTCAGAAAGGTCTCGATTGTGAAAATAATAAGGAAGGCATACTCAACTGTTTCCTGGAGACACACACAAAAAGGAGGGCAACATATCAGTGACAGCAATATTGGATTATCATAGAAGTATGTGCTATCAGTAGACAGATGAAAAAAACCCAAAAAACTAAGAAAAATCTAATGTGCACATTTTGAACCCTGCCATGATGTAAAAACAGAGCATCCATCCACTCACTCAACTTGAGGTCAGTAGTGGATTAAAGGCTGATATAATAACAATACAGTTAGAGCAAGAAAACTTCAGGTGATAAAATAAAAAAAACAAAACAAAAACAACATTATTAATTAGTTAACTTTTTTAGACAACTTTGACATTTGTTATGAAATAACAGACAGGATTTTTTTATGCCTCTGCTTCGACGTCGGAGTGCTGCTCGTCAGCTCGTCAGCTCGCCTCCACAGGATGGTCAAATGGTAAAGTTGTTGACATGTAAATCTTGATACGAGAACCTCAAAGTGAACGTGGCAAGCTTAACAAAGCTAAGACTAAATGATATGTGCCCAATCTTTTAATGCAGTCTTAAGGGCTGTGCCATAGTCAGTTTTTAATGTGGACAGTGTAACAATATGGTTTGTAGGCAAAATAACCAGGATTATACAGCAACAGTTACCTGCTGTCTATTACAGTCATAATGTCAAACGTCTACAAACTACTATGTTAAACTTTCAAAAAAATAAAGTCACTTAACAACCAACCAATACTGGTCTCAGCACATATTCACAGAGTACTGTGAACAACTAGGACTTGGACTACGTGGAATTTCTATTTAGGTACAAAAGTGAGAACAGAAGGCTTTATTCACCAATATCTTCCTAATTTGTTTTCTCAAATTTGTCCTTAAGAAAGTTCCAAAGCAATGCTATGGATTCATGAAATGCTAAACCGGAGAAATGTTCACACCTGTGTTCTACGATTGATGAATGCTCCCCTTGTAAATCCTAGTCCTAATCCTCCTAAATCCGATATACACATCTCCACGGCTGTGGCTCGGATGGTAGAGTGGTTGTCCAGTCTACCATCATGTCAATTCTGATTAATATCATACAATATTAATAAATAAAGAATGATACAATGAAAGTATCATTTTGACCTATGTTATATTGATGAAACACAATAGGTCACGATTTGTTCTTAGCTAATAATGAATTTTAAATTAAAAAAAAACACCGGTGAAAGCCAGAGTCTTCGTAAAACAATGCCTAAATGGAAGACATTTTTCATAAGAATGGTTGGTAAATGAGACCCAGAGTGATTTAATTTTACTACTGAATATGCCACAAAGAAGTATAGTGGCTGGACACATGCGAAAATAATATGCAGGCATCTTCTGAATAACTGATCAGCAGTCTGCTCTCAGAATCCAGAAACAAAATAAATGGGATTATGGTAAAGATTAAGGTAAAAAGATGCTTGGTTCTGTGCAGGTGCCAGCATTGTGGAAGACAAAAATAAAGAAAGGGACCAATAAGGATAGATCCAGAGCAGAAATAAAAGGGACAAGTCAGTGTGCTGCCCTTCAGTCTCGGCGTGACGCCTGCCCTGCACCTGGCTGACGGTTATGGCCGCACAGCAATATGGGACAGCGGTTCACATCAGACGGCACAGCAGAAATAACGAATCGGAGTTCTGGATTTAATTTACTAGAGTCGAAGATGCTACACTCAGGATTAATAAGCACTACAAAAGAAACAATATGATCACAATAACAGCTGGCGAACAAGCAGGGACCCAGGCTGTTAGAATTCCTTTTTTTGGAGACTGTCATTGATTGCAGAACGAGAGCAGAAATCGTCAGTCATGAAATCAACTGCTTATTTCGGTCATGATGCGTGTCATAGCACATAAAGACACCTTGATTTTAAAGTTTTCAAGTTTTATTATAAAATTTTAATTATGAAACCTCTGCTTTTAAGGCTTCGGCCATTTTCATTTTTTTCTGCCATATCTTCAAGGTTCATTAGACTGAACAACCAGCCAGGACCATCGTGGGACCTCCCTGGATATATGAAACCACAGAGAAGCCCTCTTCTTATGCATTACCAGGTCAGTGCATGTAAACTCTGCACACAGGCTGGTTCATAACATCTATCCACCAATCCGACAGTCATTTAGCTTTCCACACAGGATGCCTAAAGGTTTCTTATGATACACAATATGGACAAAAGCTAAAAGCCACACACATACAGTTTATTCTAAACTCTTCTGCCTGAGGGAGCTCCTTAATCCTTTGCTGAGCGGTCTCTGCAGACACCATGAATGCAAGAGCACTATAGACTGAAGGGCTCGTTTTCCCAACAGTTTTGTGCACATTGTGAGAAGCACTTAGCCCACAAAAAGAGACACCGGCCTCTTTTTTACTCATGTAAAAGGTTAAGTTAAGCTTTAGGCTGCTGCTCGTATGGGAGAGCGAGCTGAAGCCACAGGGAGATGGGGGGATGGATGTAAAGCAGCCACGGGACGATGTGATGAAAGGGACCAATCATACGGTACATTAAAGCTCAAGTTAGATCTTAAACAAGTATAAATATTTTAGAAAGTGCCATGCATGTCTTCTGGAATGCAAAAAGATTCTTTTACAGAATTATATGGACATGTTTAATGTGAATTAGAATTTTCAAAAAATATTTAAGTTTTTTTTTTTTCCTGTGTGCCTCACAGCAGCAATTAATTAACAATTTCAAAAACATTGAAACCAGCACATCAGCACATATTGTCAGAAGAGTTTTTTATTATCTGAGGAACAGTGAATTTATGCAAATTGCCACTTCCTTGTTCGTGAGAAGCATGTTAGATATAATAACAAATGATAACCATTCCCTCTAAATTAACCGGCAATCTATTCAATTATCAGCACGTTAAACTGTGAGCAGAAATAGGGAGAGTGAGAGAGTCCGAGAGAGAAAGAGAGTGATGAGAGAGGCCTGTGGGGATGACCATAAATATCTCTGACTCATCTTAGTTTATTTGTGCTGTATAGAGACTTACTGTGGCATGTTTCCTTTTCGAGTACAGTGCATGCATATTATCAGCATTTAATATGTCCACTTCGCTTGCTGCTACTCTCTTATATACAGTATGAAGAACCAGGATACATCGTGCACTCACGCAGACACAGACACACACTTACAGGACACATGTTTGTGTACAGAAATGCACACTGGCAGCAAATGAAAAAAATTAAAAAAGCAGGATACCACTTGGCATAATACATGTTTCCCATGTACGGGCCCTGCCACAGGCACTACCCACACTCACAGATATCAGATGACCATATAA
>KV751324.1:20355548-20376493 GCA_001698575.1 Mola mola | reverse complement strand
AATCATCCCTTCCTCTACATAATTTGCCTTATGAGGAGTGGACAGCAGCAATGTAAATATATTTAGTGTGTCCAGTGTGCAGGGTTAATGAGTGTCAGCTCCTCCAGCCAACATAGAAAAGCACTAATTGAATTTTTTGAACACTATTAAAGTGGGTAAAAGGAATTCTAAAAATACAAATACAGCCCCATCATTCATGCATCATCAGTTATTGACTAACTAAAAGCTGTTACTGCAGTGAGTTAGCAGTAATGTTTCTTGCATTTTTATGAACGAACCCTAACAAAAGATTAAAACTAGGAGGAAATAAATTTACTCTTTTGCTAATGAACACATTATATCTCACATTATGTTTGCTTTACAGTATTCGACTTTTTAATAAGACGGAGCATGACAATAGTGAGATTCAGAGGGCCTGGCAGTAGAATTTTTATGTACACAAAAAGCTTGAAATGACATAAAAACGATTGCGGAGAAAATAAGCGTTTAGAGAATTGATATACTAATAAATAAAATGCCCAAACAGGTAAATTGACTTGACTGATGTCTGTAATAAATCAAAACTCTTTATGGTGAGTATAAAGGCAGGAGACTGTAAAATATCTCCACATTCCTTTACTGGCATGACTGTGAAATGGAAAAGAGAAAATGATTGTAAAACAAATCATAATATATATACTTCTCTATGTTTTTTGACTTTTTAGTTATCTAATGTTGCTAGTTAACTACAATATTGAGCCAATGTTGAGGGAAAAAAAAATTCCTTGACTTTGAAAGATGGCAAATATCTCTCAAAAACTAACCAATTGATCTTAATAACACAATTGAGTGTTTATATATCAATTAATCTCTTAATTATTCAGTCAATTGCCTCGGTCTATAAAATATAAATTGCCATTGCCCATAATATCTTCAAACTTGCTTGTTTTTCTTGTACAATTCAAAATTTATTCAGCTATAATCACAAGATGACAATAACAGACAGAAAACTGGAACCAGAGCTAATACAGGATTTGGCCCAAAATTAATAGAATTGATAAATTTATGGTCAAAGAACTAATGGTTGACTCAACATAGCTACAGCTTTGATATTTGTAAATGAATTCTCTATTAAATACGCTGCGTTAGCTATGAAATGGGTTTCACAAGACCACCTGAGTGTTAATATGTGCGTGTATGAGAAATCTGAGCATGTGGCGGTGAGCCCACAGCCACATGACTCATATGGAAATCTTGCATGTTTGATATCTGTGTGCGACCACAGTGCTTACGTGCAGAGTAAACAAAACAAACTGCGAGCAATAATACCAATGTCACTGCACGCCATATGTAATTTATTGGAGAGTATGCACACAGCACATGGAAAGAAGAGTGAGGCCGCACGGCAGCCAGTTCACAAACGTAAACCAATCAAAACTCATAAACACATTTGTCATCACACACTCAGATGCCACGGAAATATTATAATGCTGCTTTGCATCTATGATCCTCTCCAATGTTCTCTCCATCGCCAGCTAACTCCCTCTCCTTCCCCTGTCTGTATGGATCAGTCAGTGCCGTCCAGCCAAGCCAGGCGGGGTTGAGGGCATCCAGCATTTAGTGCTTCTTCACCGCCTACTCCTGCAGGTTTGCACAGTAAATAAGTGTATTTGAGCGTGCAGTCTATATCAGGGTGCCTATTTAAGTGTGTGCTACGCATAGGCGTTTGCGTTCGTCTCCTTATCTTTGAGTAAAGCCTGGCGCATTACAGCCGATCCTACTTACAGTAATTTCATATTTTGGCATTTGTAACTTCTCCTCAGGGAAGAGTAGAATATGTTCGTCCCTATATTGCTTTTAAGCGCCCATTTGAGTTTAATACAAAATCACTAAGTACGAATAAAATCATGAAAGCAGCAACTGAATGTTCAGTTTCTATTTGAATGAAATGACACCCAGCAACATACGTTACAAAATAAAATATCCCATGATGCACAGCTGCTCTTATGTCATGTTCATTATCGCCCTATATAGCTGGGCTCATGTGACTGCATGTACAGTGAATGTGTGGTGTGAATGTGCACACGCAGGCATATGTGGTGTTTGTTTGTATGTGTGTGAAGTACTGTGGGGGCAGGCGGCGATGGTGTGAGGATGTGGATGTCACTCTGCCAAGGAAAACACTAGTGGAGGTCATTTTAAGTACAGTATACCCACACAAGAAAGTGTATATATCCACAGAGAAAAGAAAACCCTCACAACAAGAACTTGTTGCATAAGCTCGGTCGCATAAGATGCTTTACCGTTGGCCAAAAGATTGACTGACGAGAAGAGCAGCGTAGTAAATGTAACATATTTTGACTTCACACAGTAAGCAGCCATTGTCATTAATCAAGAAGGATACATCGCCATTTCTACGGCAGCCAATTAAATTACCATTATGAAAGCATTAGTACAGAGAACGTTGCCAAAAATCAATTTATTATATTTAATATTATTCCTCCATCTTTACAGTCAATGTGAGTAGTTAATTTATGTATTTTGTAAGTAGAGGCTAAAATGCTATGGCAATCGCGATTTCTCCGTAGATAACAAACCCATACATAAATCTGGAATGACAAAATATGTAAACTACACATAGTGTACATCTGCACCTACAATATGTTAAAGTTGTTCTAAAGTTTAATAAATAAACAGATTGTTGTTAGTTAGACATGTACAGCAAGGTCCATAAGTCTTTGGACAGTGACGACATTTGTTATTTGAACTTGAAACTTGAAAAAAGCAATCAAAAAGTGATTGAGGTTTAGTAGTATTGCATTAACCGTTGGGGAATTACAGCCAATTACTTGCAGGCAATTACTTCCTGGAGTCTGGAAAACACAGATAAAACAGAAAGCTGACTATTCTCCCTTGAGACTCTTTTCCAGACCTTCACTGCAGCTGCCTGCAGTTGCTGCTTGCAGCAATTCTTGTAGCCGATTGTACTGTATGTAACCCATCATAATGGCACTGATGATAATATGTGACTTAAAATTATTCTTAATTATGAATTACAAATAACTTCTCTTTAGTATAAAGTATTATTATGTTTTTTCTAGAAGTGACACTCTGTTTACTAAATGTTGATATTGTTTTTAGTTTTTTTGTTATTTTTATTCTTCTTATTATTATTATTATTGTTGTTATTATTATTATTTTTTTAATAGTTATATCATGTTATATATAGTTATATCATATTTAGCCCGAAACTTTGTGGCCTTGTGCCGAAAATACAAAATTCCAAGCTTGATTTTGTTAATTTGCTTGTTAACAAATGGCTTTTTTGCGTTTGAGAAGTCCTGAATGATGAATGCATTGTAAGGTAGCATTGCTGTTGCACCTTCACACTATATCCACACAAATCTCAGACTCCCCCCTACTCTCCCTTTCTGTGCCACTCCCTCACTTACAGGCATTCACGCAAACACACACACACACACACTATCACACTTGCAAACACACATTCAAGATAACAAGCAGGGACAGTACTAGTGTGAGCCACAAATGAGCAGTTGCGATAAGTGACTAAACACCTACTGCCACCAGCATCTCTATGGGAGTCCACAGTCCAGACGTTTGCTGCTTGTGCCAGCCATTAGACACAGACACTCACAGACGGGCATTGCCAACCGCCCCTTCCGTCACACACGCCCACATTTACACTCTACTTTGGAAACAACGTCAAAACACTGGAAAGTGAACATCAACAGCAGCAAACCACAGAAAAAGACTATAATAAGTGCATATTATAATTTATGAGTGCCTTTTTTATTTCAGATATTGAAACTAAATCTCAGCCGAGTAATGTTGGATATCAAGGCTCCGACCAGGCTCTATTTCTGCTTTAAGGTACAAAATGTCGGGTCCCACTGCTTTTAACCAAGCAGGATGACCTTATTACTGTGGAGATAATGAGATTCTATAGAGCCTTTCAGATTGTTCATTTCTGAAGAAGTGCCGTGCCGAATTAGATAAACATGCTTGTGCAAATTATCTGAGGCCACTTCTTAAGATCATCCTCCCATACCTGACAGCAAAAGGCAGAAATGACAATATTATTTAGTTTACAGAGCAACACGTGGTTTTTCCTGAATCGCTGCATGAAGGATAATTTGTGAACTGTTACCATAGAAACCACTGGCTCCTGCTCAGGGACAGAAAGTTGCTCCCATAATACACACGTAAGGCATCATATGGGCTACAAATGGCTTGTTCATGGGTGTTCAATGATTCCGGTAAGACAACAATATCTATATAAAGAAGATAAAAAGGGAGGAAGGAGGATAGCGTGGAAGCCCTGACAGTATGATCAGTTGTCAGTTCAAAGAAACTTGCTGTATCCTGCCTCTGATAATCTTTGACAAGAACCATTGTAAACTGCTGGATGACTCTCAGTGGCTGGTTGTCACGGTGAAGCTCTTGGTGACTGTGATCGTGGCTGCAGGTCAGTGATTTGGCACTGTGTGTTCATATGTATTTACATCACAAACAGCTTCTGTCTTGCTCATTTTCTAACACTTGGGATGCACATTTCATGTGCAGAGCAAAGCTGCATACAAACAAAACATGCTTCTCTAAAGCTTGACTCTAGCCAGCACTTACCTGCTCTGGCATTTTCCAACTTTTAAACTAGTCTACTGTATGCTGCAAAATGATAAGTTCTAATGTTGAAGAAATTCAGCCATACATGTTTGAACCAGACACGAAAAAGTGGAACTTGCAGGTAGGTAGGTTTCATTTCAAAACATTAAACCCCACTTCTTAAAGTAATCATAAGAAAAGTTTGAGTGGATAATTGATGACAGATCTGAGTGCATTAAATCTGCCGCGTATTTCAACCTGTGACAGGAACTTCTGCTCACTGTTGTGCCATAAGCCATATGCATTATTTTATTTTTAACATTTTAAAATGTGTCTTGGAATATCTTTCACAGTGCATACATCGGAAATACCAACAAAGGTATGCAGAGCATTACTGTAGCATTCTCTTACAAACTGACATAGAAGCCACATCTAGTTTTACATTTGATTATCATACACGTTTAAAAATCGCCTTACAATCATTAGTGTTCACAAGCTTCACTTGTTCATCTTAAACAAGGGGGCAGCTGTTTATATATGTGATTTATATATGAAATTATTTAGTAAAACAATGCATGCCCCAACACTGCTGACATCCTCCTTTGTGCCTTTGAAACCTCTGCTCTGCCTCTACAGACATCCTCCAACACAACAGCATGTGAAGCTGATTCAAACTGCGAGCTCTCTGCTGGCATCGAAACAACCTCTCCATTGGCTTGCGAGCAGATATTTCAGTCTTTACATGTTTGTGTCCTTTTGTCCCCAGTAAAATAAATCTCTTCCGCCCCACCGTTATGCAATGGCACATGTATGGGAAAGCACTACGTGATACCAGACGCAATTCGCCTCACGTTGCCTTTATGAAGGATGAGACGTAGGAATCATATTCACTATGAAAAGGTCATTGTTTTGCTCATTTTTCGAGTCTCACGTAGATAGGTCAGAAATGACCTTAAAGCAAAGGCAAGAGTGTGGCAGACTATTTGTCTGTCCCCTGCATGAGGCAGGCGCAGAGACAGCACAGTCATGTGCAAGGTTGGCTGCGTGTGCGCTTCTTACTATGGCAGCGAGTTGATTAAACAAAAGAAGAGCACTAAAGAAGAGAGGTAAGCGGGAAAGGAATCAAAGAAATGACTGTGAGTTGCTGACAGGGTCGGCTGTCGTCCACGCACATACGCGTGTGCATATTACATCCTGTTACTGACTTGTGCCTCCTGTTGGTAGCAAGACCCCAATCTTTTGCCCTGTGTTGAGCCTTTAAGCCTAGCTAACAAGACGGAAGGACTCGTGCTATTAAGGCCTGTGTGACTTTGCAGCACTTAGCTGTTGTAACTTACGGGAGCTCTGTGGTATCCAGGCCCTTACTTTTACCATACAGGAGTTAAATGTCAACAGTCTGCACAAGCCCTGTAGCATATTCTTCTATCTTTGTAGTCAAAGTTCTATACCATCTAAGTTAAAAACTACTTGGCACCTTGTAAAATAATTTGATCCTTAATTTACCCATGAGGCTTCTCAGCGACCAAACTCAGATTTCTCAGTCCACCTGCGAGGCTGCAGAGCAGAGCGGTGAGAAATGGCTTCACTACAGCCTTACGTGCTGCTGTCGTAAACCCAGCTCAGCATTTCTCTCCACCTGTGACTGCAGCATGGGTTCTGCAGAACAACAGGACGAAGCTTGCACACTGCCCTACAAAGTATTGTGTTGTTCAACCTCTTCTAAGCCATATGCAAGCCCCATAGCCCCATTAACAAGGGAACAGTTTCCGAATCGGCAAAGACATCAGAAATTGTTTGGAAGCCAATCCCTCTCCAAAATTTAGCAAACACAAGTGTGATGTGGAAACTTGAAGCATCCAGTGGACAGTGAATGAGAAGACATCTTGTGAAATGCAGTTATCCATATCTTTGGTTATTTTTACTGGGGGAAATGAATAGTTTTAATTTTAAGAGTTGGTATGTGGTGATCATACTTTTTCATATCAGACTCACATTGGAGAAAATGTATTTATTAGTTTGCCCTAAAACTTGTGTGGAGAGTTAATTACAAAACATATCTAATACATGTTTATTAGCCTACACTTGACATTAAATGTAGAATGAGAGAAAATGATAGGAAGCTTTTTCATTTTGATGTCACTTGGTCATAATTTGATTCAACATTGATATAGCCAGATACACCACGACAATAGCTATAGCCTTGAAATTGATAGATTTATCTTGACTTGACATAATCTTGACTGACTGACCACTGCAATTGTTATTCTTACAATAAGATTTTTTAAAAAGTGTCAAAAGTTACCAGTGTGAAATAAGCACCTGTCAACACTACACAAGGCTGTAATTATTCCTGGGTAGACACCAGTAAGTCTGTCACTTACAGCTGGTTAGTTCATCATTTAAGACTAACAAGCTGCCATTCAGCTGAAAGTATCTTCTATTCGCAAAAATTCTGCCTTTACACCCTGGTATATGGCAACATACTGCTCACACTTTATTCAAACAAAGTTGAAATGCATCATTGAGACTTGTGGACTTGTTTTTCCTCACACCAGCAAACTCAGTATGTAGACCAAATTGGAACAGAGATCACTTTATTCCCTAATTCAACATGAGTAATACTCTCAAAAAACTAGAGGCATTATTACAAACATTACTTCACTAGATGATTTTCTGAACTTCTCAACGTGTTCTACCTCTTCCAACATTTACCTCCACATCACTGACGATAATCAAAAACTTCAAATGGGTTAAAATGTTGAAAACGTACCAACAGTCATCAAGACAATACCGCTGTGATGATATGACGGTATATGGTCAACAATATTATGGCATTTGACTTGATCTTTTGAGCAGTCATATGGCTGAAAAAAATGTGGTATCATTTTGAGACAAGCCCCGAAAACAGCGATGAACTGGCATCAACAGAAACTTAAAAATGAGCTCACCATAAAAACGGGCAAAAAGAAAACTATATTTAGCCTAATGTGCATCGGCCATTACTAACTGATTTGCTCACAAAGATCATTTTTTACGCTGATGGCGGATCAGAATGATGAATCTGTAAAGCAAAGACAAAAAGAGAGCTGGGGTGCAGTTAAGAGCACAAAGAGTTCACACACACTCAAATGTATAGTAATGGTCTTTAAAATCATTGCTGAAGCAAAATGCACAGATGTGTCACACATCATTCATATGGCTTATGTAAGTAGGGACATTTACTTCCAGTTGGTACTGCTACTGTACTGCGTGTGCTGTAATACTGTATCAGAAGCTGTTACTACCCAGATGACACACTCTCCTCTGGTGTCCCATCACCGTGTAAACAAACACCTTCAGGTCACCCTCAAGGAGGTCACACTGAAACAGCTCACCTTACTTCTCTAAAGTAGTCCAGACATACTCCCAGCAAAAGCTAGCTCATCGTCTCAGCAGCGTAAAAAGACTTCCGTTGATGTTTTTGAGGGAGGCTGGAAAACTTTTTCAAACACTCTCAGACAAAGCTTTCAAGAACATCCAAACGTCTGCAGACACATCGAATCAGCTGCTAATGAATTGCCGACCACGACGGCTGAATTCTGCTCATGTAAGGAGAGCATCTGTCTTATTTGTCTGGCTCGTGGAGAGTGCACTCATCGTCAGCTGTGGAACAATGCTTACAACACTACATCCCCCATAATTCATCATGCAGGCATAAACGCACAAGGTGCATACAGAGTGGTGCAATGACGGGAAATTCTAAAAATAGAAAGCTGAATAAAAACCTCTACGACATGATAAAGCACCAATGAGAATATTTGCCAAAGTGTGTCTCCGTGTACGCACAGCGGATACTTCAAGTCTGCATGATAAAGCATCATACTGGAGACGAGGTCTGCCTGCAATATCTCTCCACTGGTGCAAACTCTCCGGCTATATCTGGATCTCAAAAGAGAAATGCATCAAGCGTTGTAAACGGAAAGAAAATACTGAGTGTTTTAACAAGACATCATCAGTTTTTCATGAAAATATAAGAAGACAGAAACAAGCAGAAGAAAAGGTAATCTTTCATTCCTGATCACACACAAAATGTTCCATTTCATACTCGTAACAAAGAATGCATTTATTCATTTTGCAGATCCTTCATGGCAGACAGAAAGGTTTGGACAATATGAACTCAAAGAGTTCCCATAAAACAAGAGCAAGATCAAAGCAAGTGTGTGTTTGAAGAAGCAGCACCCACAGGCATGAAATGAATAAGTTAATTATAATGCCGTATAGTGTTGACTCACCAGGTCATGGTTTGTGGAGTTGGAATCATCTTCAGGGAAGGGGACATAAACAGCTAAGGCCATGCAGTTGGCAAAAATAGCAATTAATATAAAGATATCGAATGGTCTGAGAAGCAATGTTAAGGAAAATTAGAAATTAGTTTCACATAACAAGAAGAAATCATAAATAATATCAATACAATGTACTTGTCAAATCTCTCAAGTGACATTGAAATGTCTTAAGAGTATGTCACTAATCAAATATTCAGGGCTTAATACATAACACATAACAAATTACACCTAAAATTAGGCATCACGGGTCCCTGATTGTGAGTCTATAATGGATTTTCCAAGCAGGACAAACCCATAAGTGATCTACAGTGATGGCTGTTTGAGTGATTGGAAGTGATTGGCCTGATGAAGCCAATGATTGCTGTTTGATTACTACAGAACAATGCAAATTCTGAGTGGTCTGAGTGGTCCAGCATACGTAAATCTATTAGTATACTGACATTTGTGATGGCAAACATAACTAAGCATAACGCAAAGAAAAAAATCTTTGAATCTCTTTGAACATTTCTGAGTCATAAAAAATATATTGGTGATTGTTTAACATTCACAAATCAACATTTCTTCACAGATTGCCACTCAATGTTCTGTCTATTGGCTAATCGATGACTCAATTTATCATTTCAGCTCTTTGACTCCAAAAATACGTAACGCCAGTGTAAAGGATACTTCCACTCCACCAGGCTGATGCAGGCCCTGCGTATGGGGTTGTTGAGGTTGAGGCAGAACAGAGACCTCGGTGGCCTGCTGTTGGCATTACTGCCCTGCTTCTTGCTTTTGGCATACTGCTGCCGCTTCTTCTGTGCCAACGCGCCTACCGGGATGGTGGTGGAAGCCGGGGCAGGCAGGGTCGGAGGAGCGGGAGGCGCCGCAGGGGCTGGGGCTGCAGCAGGAGCGGGAGCAGGGGTGGAGGCTGGAGGGGCCTCTGGGGCCACGGGGACAGGGTCTGGGGTAGGCCCGTTGGCGCTCATGGTGCGGGCGTGGCTCTGTGAGGAGCATCCAGCAGCATGGATCTGCCAGGGTAGACAGGAAGGCTAAAGAAGGGGAGAGTAGTCTGACCAATGAGCTGGCACGTCACCAGGGGGAGCGACTCTGCTGCTGCTGGCATAATTTGCCTCTGAGAAAGAGGGAAAGGTGGCGAGAAATGGCATCAGTACACAATAAGATGAATAACATTAAAACAGTTAAAAAACAACATGTAGAATGAATATGAATACGCTTTCATATTCTGCAATCTGTCTATAAAGCTCTGACAGGCTTTGCCTTATCATATACTGTGGCCGTGACAATGCACAGGACATGATTTGATGTGTCAAACGTTACGTTAACAGAACAACTTTAGTACTAATTCATTCTTGAACAGCAGTATATTGAAGAAGAAATAAACTGCACTTCATTTTTGGATTTATAATGTTTTCTGAATCTAAATATTCTCAAATGGACTCAAGTCAGTTAAACATCTTAAGAAGCTGCACTCAGTTTCTCTGTCCCAAATAGGCTGGAATAGGCTTCCTGTGGACCTGAGACGTTCTCAACATGTTATTCTGGTGCCTCTTAATAAAGTGGAATAGAGTGTTTGGAACTGTATAATCTACATGCGGGTCTTCATGTCTGCCTGGTGTGAATGTTATTTTCTGCAGCTTTTCATGCTGTCTCTCTTTTTACTTTATAAACCTTGTTTAAAGCTGGGAATAAAATATTCTCTGCCTTAGCTGCGTACCGCAGCTAAATCCATTGTGTCTACTTTGTCAAGGATAAATAATAATCCACATCAAACTCGAATATGTTGAATGTGAAGGTGATAAAAGTACAGAGTGTCTTTGTAGGAGCAGAGGAAAACAAGCATACAGCAGACGGTAGGTGTTTCAAAGGGTCAAGGGACGTAAAATTATATACTTTAGTTTCAGACCCGAAGAGAATCTTTTTGTTCAACTTAGAGAAATGATGACACCTCCAAATTGTCAAAGATGGCAGCAAAAGGTCCTGTCCAGCTTACTCATCTCATTTCTTACAGGAATTCATTCCCTTCAAACACACAACCAGGCTGATTTTATAAAGCTGTGTGCGATGCATCGCGTTTCCCTTAAACAATAACAGCAGCCCAGTGAAACTGAAGCTGATGTCCTTTAAAAATGACAATGCACAAGCCCGACTCTAAGGTTGCCATCAAGACTCCACATGTAGAACAATGAGCCAAAATGCAATGTATTCAATATAAATAAAAAAAGCACACATGCAGCTCAATCCCAAACACACACAAATCCAGCAGTAAATGTGAAGCTGCCACCTTGACGGCTTGGTCACATCGGCTGTGTAATAAGTCCTTGAACTGCTGAACGGGCCCAGAAAAGGAAACACAAAAGGTCACACCGCAGTGATGCTCCAAGGATTGATTCACATTGCACAGAAAAAGATCTAAAGTGAGTTGTAGCGATGTAACAACTTGAATCTTGTGGCCTCGCCGAGGCCGGTGGCAGCCTAACATGAGAACAATGCGCGTCCGACGCCTTTATTGGGAATCATAGTCTCCACTGCTGCATCCACACCGCCGAGCGCGCACCCGTGACGGACACCGACACTTCCGTGAGCGTTTCGAGGCTAAACGACCACAATCCCGCGTCCTCGCATCTTCCCCTCGGTCGACGGCGGGACGGGATGATGTGAAACGGCAGCTCGTGGTGAGCAGCACACGGCGGTCAGCAGAAACAGCTGTGAGCGTTAATACGCCGCACCGATCCGTGGTGCTAATCCAGCGGCCGCCACCCTGGAGCCAGGTGTCAGCCCTGGATGAGCGTGTGGACGCCTTCTGTCAGTGACGAGGCGACGAGTGCACTGAACGCAACGGCGTCGACAATAAAGGAACAAGGCACCGTCATCACCACCATCACCACCATCATCATCATCATCATCATCATCATCATCATGCAGCCATGCTAGGAGGCTAACATCCGCGTGCGGACCGCACCGAGCGCTACCTCTTCCCGAAGACTCCGTGGCTCACACGCGCTCCTCTCCGCTCGCTGACACGCTTCCGGGGCTTCGCAGGGCGACAAACGCAGGTCCAGTGTGGCGCGGCGGGTCAGAATTCATCGGCTCCGGCCGCAGGAGGGACGCACAGACGTCCGCGGTGACGGCGGAGTGCGCAGCAGACAACAGAGCATCCTCGTCCGCTGCCTGCTTATCGTCACGGCGCCACCGAACAGTGGAACGAGTGCACATCATCGGAGAGCGAGCTCTCCTCCCTCTCCTCCCTCTCCGCCTCCTCCTCCTCCTCCTCCTCCAGGTCCTCCAAGTCTCCTCACATCAGACTGGTGCCAGGCCATGTGTGTCCACCTGGTTCTCCTCTCCAGGTGTCACACGCAGCGTCCTTTAACCAGGTGAAGGTGAAGGTCGAGCCTGGAGGCCGACTTTCATTTGTACACTACACTAAAGGCTCGAAGTATTATGGCTGGTTTGGTTGTGGTTGATGAATAATTGACCAATTATTTGTAGATCATACAACGATTTATCATACATGAGATCATACATTAGCATTTTTTTTTTTTTCACTATTGATAGATTCTCCTCACATGCCATCTTTAAGGTAATTAGGTGTTGATAAATGTTGGTGGTTCTTTGCCTAATGACCCCTTGTGTGTTTCTAACTTTCCAACCCTTCTGGTTGGAAGCCTCAATGTGCATCCTTCATTAATAAAGGGCTTTAACCATCAAATCTGCAGTTGTAAATCAAAAGACCATCGAAGGCTAAGGCTTGATCTTTAGAAGTCAATGCCTTACAGTAAGGGTTTATAATTCCAAAACTGAATTTTAACTCCCAGGCAACCTGGAGCTTGATCTCGTAAAATGATTATAACTTTTTGCTATACGCCAAAAAGCATTTTTGTTCCCCCGTTTTTAAAGGCTGCATTACAGAAACATTACAGTACGAGATTACACTCTGCCTGTTTGATATCTGTCTCCATCAACTTCAGTCATTAAATCCACGTTACTGATGGTTATTCATCACAATTATCAAAGAAACTCTCATGCAAATCCCAATGACCAGTACTCCCCGTTCCAATGTTGTTGCAGCGTTGATATCGAGGTATATGGTGAAAAATGTTGTGATATTTGATTTTTGTTGCCCAGCATTTAGCATGTCAGGATACATATGTGGCTTCTAATGTGATATTATTTTTGAGGTTTAAAACTGCCATGCCCCAGTATTTTCTCCAATAAAGGTCGGGTGTCTTGTTATTAAGGGGATAGGAAATATGGTTGGGATCCAATTAATATAAAAAACCTAATTAAGTCAAGGTTCATGTAAGAGCCCTTCAGTGTGCCATGGTCACAGCCTCTGAGTGTTATATGTTTGGCAGCGTCTGCTGGAAGGACTTTTAAACCCACCACTGTGGCCCTGACCCAAATTAACAGGAAATACAAAACTTTATAGTAGAACATATCTGTTGTCATGTTTCCCCTCAAATATTTGTTACAGAGCTGGCTCGGTCTGAGCATAAGGTTTATTTTCAGCGACTCAGATGCTACTCGGTGCATATAGAAACATTGCAGGAATATCACAGGCTGCTGCAATGTGGCCCTGTGCTCCTGTCACTCTTCCACGACTATGAGTTGCTATTCTGATCAGGATGGAGACGCTATTGAGTAAGCTACACTATAGAATGATACAAATGTGCTTAATTTAGAGGACATTATTGTACCACTTCAAAACTGGCGATACTAAGATACAAAAATCTAAATTTGTCAGCTACTTCAGCACCACACACAGCTCTTTGGATTGATTAAAACACATTGAAGTTAGGGGACTGATGCTTCACAGCCACAACCAGACAAACTAACATATTCTGCTTCATGACTGTCTCTAAAGGGACTGAGGGATTGAGGGGAATGGCAGGTTTATAATGGGGAGGCATATGGATCACGTTTTGAACAAAGGGGGTGGTATCCCCTCCCTCACGTTGCCTGTTACTACCAGAAAATAGCTTTCAGTAGGCGAAACCACACATAAATGTGGACATGGTAACAAATTTTTACATTGTTTTCACATCACCATCTGACAATTATAGTCACTGTACCGTTTAAAAAGAAAAACATCTGCTCTGTTATAGAGCCATGTCATTGAGAGGACGTAGCCATTACACTATTACACATCCTTTCTATGATCATTTTCATGTCTCTCCTGCCAAAGTCAGTGAAAATGTGCCGTTTCCTTTGACAATATGTTGCCCTCCTTCTAACTGCTCCCTTTTGAACCGTATTTCCCGTTTACCGTCAGTGTTAATGATGAGCGAGTAAGTCAACACCACCCAGCCTGATCTTGTTGTAACACGCATCTGTCTCTCCTGTTACAGTCACTCTTCATAACTGAGCCCATTCTGGAGCCCTCCAGACACAGGGAGACAAATACAACACTCTCACCTTTATTGTACGTTTTATTGAAAAGACAAACATACAGTGTGGATTTAGACTCTTTTTTGAAAAGGCATTTGGTATGCTAAATACAGTGTTTGATCAACTCATTCAGTTCAGATGATCTAGTTCTCTGCATTGTTCTTGCATGATAGCTGCTTATCTGTGGGTTAAAAAAGTCAGTCAGTCTGACACTGTAAGTGCAACTACACCTGAACTCCACGCTAATGACAAACTAATAAACACAGGGTGGGCACCTCTGACTCTTTTCTCTGTCTTTAATTTTCATTTTCATATTCTCGCTCTTGTTTTGAATCATCTTTAGTAACACCTGATAGCCGAGAATTAATCTGAGAGGCATTTTTCTAGGTAACACTTTAATTAATCTGCATATAGTAGAGCCCAGTGTGAAAAGAGCTATTGCTGTGTGAAAATCTTACCTGTCTGCGTAGAACACCTGAGCTGAGGCCGCCATTTTGCCTACATGTCCCGGCTGACAACGAAGAGCAGGAAAGGCATTTTCCCTGTCCGCCTGGCTAGTGAGTGACCTAGTGCAGGGTTTGGTGAAGGGTGGGGAACGAGTGGGCAGGGAGGCCAAAATAAGGATCACCGTATCAACTTACCTGTCTGCCCAGGATAATTGTTTCTTGAATATTCCTGAATTATTTACCTGTGGACCAGGTGCTGTGCGTTATGTTTGTGTGTGCGCACTTGTACTCTGTACATAGTGAGAACCAAACACGTTTGTAACAGTGACAGTTACGTTTATTGGAAAGTGAAGACATTTTGGCAGGTTCTTAAAACATTAAAAGGCTGTTAGAGGGAGACAAATCATTTTTAGGGGTTAGGTTAGAATTGAGCATTGGTTATCTTTAGACATTTAGTTGTGGTTAAGGTGATGGTAAGGGGCTAAGGAATACATTATTGTGGCCGATCAAGATGTCACATAATGCTGATAATCTGTTCGGCTCCAGATCTCAGGGGTCTACTTGTGTGGGAAGAAAAGACGATACTGGTTTCATATGCTGCAGTGTTGTCTGCTGAGGTTTATGACATGTGCACTTGCAGCAGTTTTAATGATTCCATAATATCCCTGATTTTTGAGGGTATGATTAAAAACGGTGGTCCAAAACGTACCATTTGAATCAAATTAAGACTGTTATAACCAGAAACAATAAGTATCTCTGAATTTATATTGACCTCAGGGACTCGGCCTCGTTTATGAAGGTTCCCCCTCTCATTTGAACCTTGGTTGTTAAAGAAAAAGTTTGGTGTTTTGAGAAATACAAAATTATTTCACTCTCCAAGAAATGACCAATTACACATCTGAATGAGAAATGGGAAACCAGCACTTTTAAAGGGGCTTTAATGCATCATTTTCCCCTTCAGACATAGCCATGTTTACCAGTTTTCCCTGTCTCAGGTCTTTATTCTCAGCTAAGCTAATAGCCGCAACAGCTCCCAACCTCAATCTTTGTTTTGGCTCTTTGCTTGTTGTTGACCTAGTTTTCTCTGTACTGATGACTTGCCTACAAAGATTGCATTATAGTAGTGAGGAAGTTGGAAACAACATTTACATGTGTCTGGGTTTATTAACCTGGAATAGCTCAAATCCGTGGAAATTTTCTTGCATGTGTTTTTGTTGAGAATGTGTTCAAACTGTGTGTCTCTGCCCCTTCAAACACACACACCAACCCAATGTTGTGTCCCCAATAGGAAAGTGCAATGCAGCTCATTTTACTGAGAGTAAAGACAGAGGGTGCAGTGGCCTCAGGGACCAGTGATGGTCTTTGGCTCAGTATATCAGTCTGCCCCCACCTTGGATTGGATCTACAAGTCTCCCAGCATGCAACATCATTTTGAAGCCGAGCAATTCACCAGCCAGAGTTTGATTTTGTCAACTGATTAAAGGGACCGTTACTATTTTAATTTTATCAGTAAGTTTTCAGTATTTTCATTACCAAAGGTCCACGTAAAGATAGTTTATCTTCTGTTGTCTAAAAGTAAATCAGACAAGTCATTTAGCATATAATATATATTTACAAAACACAAAGCAGATGTTTGAAATGTAAGCCGGAGGTGCAGGTCCTGTTTAAGTCTATTTGGCCGACCTCTGTAAAGACATTATGATGTGTCAATTTAATAAAAAGGTGTTTAGTTCATGCAATTTTCATTGTACAGCAAAATATGTTTTTTTTCTGTGTGTATTCAGGTTTTTGCTCTTCCTTTATCAGCCTCGACCCTCGTCTCTCTTTCTCCACATCAGATCCATATATTCAGTGTTTGTATGCTGAAACACAAAAACATTTTCCCTTCGGCTAATGTAAAACAATGTGTCTTTACTTGTTGTATAACTGACATTCTTTTTTCAATCGTGTTTTTGTAATAAAGGTTTAGAATATTTGAAACTAGTATGAATATTAACATGTGCAACTGTCTGATTTGCTGGCCTGACCAGGCATGCAAAACCTGGTCATTAGGCACTGATGCAGAAGCACTGATTCTACAATCACTGCTTTTGCATGTTTATGAGAGCTGTGTGAGAGTGTGTGTGTGTTAGTGGAGCTGCTTGAAGGAGAGCAGTAGTGATGGAGCCTGAAAGCCCTGCAGCGCAGCTGTTCTCCCAGCGCATCGTCAACTTCACTGCTGAGCCCTCAACACACGCTCAGCCTTAACCCCCTGCTCGCTCGCTCTTTTCTTCTTTCTGAATCTTCCTCTCCGTTTCTCGTTTTTCTTCTCGCTTATCACAAGCTCTCCATCTGTTCATCTGAATCTTTGTACTGCTCATCTTTAAATGGCTCTTCTGTCCGCTTTACTTCAGTTGGCTCACTGGTTCCGCCTCTACACCCTGACCTCTTCTTCCAAGAGGATCCCAGCGCCGCTGTGAACATCTGTATAACTGAATGCTCTGTTGATCCCTTCATCATAAGTCTTATGCTTTTGTCTCATGATTGTGTGTGTGTGTGTGTGTGTGTGTGTGTGTGTGTGTGTGTAGCGGGGCCTTTAGGTGATAGACAGCTCTCAGATAGAAGGGCAAGCGTTGTGTCATCATGGTGACTGCAGAGCAACTTAAGGAAATGAAGTGATAAGAGCAGAGTGGGAAAGGCTGAAGCCTGAGGGAGCGACTGGCATTAAAGCACTGTGCAAGGATTCATGCATGTGTATTTAACATTCTATATGAGTGTCAGAATATGGATGTACATGTGCACATGTCAGTATGCCGGAGCGCATGTGCACACAGGTCGCTCTGTATGTGTGCATGTATATTGTGCACATACTTATAAAATCCCATTAATTATTCAATCCTGACAATGCTGAGCACATTTTTGTTTACCTGAGCTTTGCATTGTGCCATAAGAGTTGTGCACATGCTCTGTGTTATATTAAGGCATTGTTGCAAAAGTGGTGGCTTTGCTCCTATTTTTCTGCCAGAGAGATTAAAAATAGAAACATTCATGCTCTCTGAATGTACTTTCCCTCCAGGAAGTGTGCAGTTGTGGGTGCAACATTGGCTGCACACCATCACGTGGCATCTGCTTCCCAGGCTGGCATTGGCTGGCACCTGTGGGGCTCTGTGAAGAGAAGCTTTTCTGACAGGACCCAGGAAGCCCAGAGGAGTTGCTGGAAACTGGGAGAAGGACAATGTCGGTGGAGCCAGGAGAGCAATAAGGGGGGCGACGCCATCACCATGGCTGTGAGTACAGTGTTGCTGGGCCGTGACCTCCTATCTCCAGCAAAGGGCAGGAATCCACAGATCTCATAGCTGAAGGGGCACAGAGGGACAGGAGAGGACAATGATTTGCAGCAATGACATTCAGAGCACGTGTCATAATCATATTAGTTCAGCTGACACTAACATTTGTAACTACTATGTCTACTTTATCAAAATTCATTGGCTTCATTACAGTCCGTACGTGAATATAATTCATGAAACGTCACACAATTGATTCCTTTTTTTAATCAATAAATTAAAAATAAATTTTGTGCTGGATAAATATGTTCTGGTTGGTATGATTTGATTTGGGATGTTGGCTAATAAATTGGACGTAACTATCCTGTAAATCATCTGAAGAGCCTGACATACTACATTTATGGGGAGACTCTGCCCTCTAGTGTTCAACTTTAAGAACACAACTGGACTGGAAGGAAAGGACATCTAAAATGGAGTAAGGAAACGGAGGAAATGTTCCTTAGACACGCGCAGAGTGATGTCTTGCTTATATTTAATGTCTCATTGATCTACCCTACCATATACTTTCATGTCAATGACATGTCATTAGTTTATACTCAATATAGCTTGAATGAAATCTTAAAAGATGTTGTGCAGTATGCAATGTGTTCATTAAAGTATGCTCAACAAAGAAACGTCATAATGATTTTTTTTAGCCCTTTCTCTCTCAAACTTTGCGACGAAATAAAACTGAAATTTTCATTTGACTCGCATTATTGATTCTCCTGAGCTCGCGTGTCAGATGCAGCGACCAGTGGAAACAGGTCAAATATACCATCACATTTTAACCTCTAGGTGGCGCGTTAACACTCCGACTGGCCTGGCATATACCAAGTGTGCATGCATCTTTGTGCAAAGGTTGCAAACAGTAACAGAATATTAAATTATTAATCAAAAGAATTTTTGAACAGTTTGCATTCATTCTGTTTTTTTTGTAAAGACACTGTATAAACATGATTCAATATGGTACATGTGCACAGTGAATGGTGTGGTATAGTTTCTCTGGGCTAAATGTATCTATACAATTACAAACTAATTTTTGAGTATCTTGAATTTCCGACTGGAAATAAAGCAGCTCTCATACATAGAGTTTAAGTCCTCAGGTGCTGAACCACAGCTTTACCATGAACCCTATGTTGTGGGGTTCAGGCACCTCTGCATATCTGATCCATGAAGACAGCAAAGAGTGTAGAGGACACAATGGCTTAGGAGAAAAATAATAAACATCCCTGACACTAGCACTCGTTCCTCACTTCCTTATGTACCCTCTCTTATTCTCCCTGCTACATTTTCAAATTTGCTTGAAATGCATAATCAGGAAAGGGCGCTTGCACAGAGTTAACTATTTTAGCACATTGATTCAATTATTTATCAAAAGACTGTGAAGGTGAAAGATTGACATTACTACTCTATGAGCACTACACGGCCTCACATATGAGATGCAGTGTACACAACTACGTTACTAAAATACATTGGCAGGAAAACAAACCACAAACATAGTGTAATTAAAGAATAAAAGAATATCATAAAAAATATTGCATAATATTCATCTTCATATCGATTTTATATGTATATATTTTTTTCTATTTCTCAACATATAGTATTGTTATGTAATAGTATAATATTTTATAACAGTTACACGATGAAAAAAATCATGTTAAGTTTGTCAATTAATTTTCAAGTCAAAATCATTTTATATCTTCATTTACTTCCATCTGTCGTCTTGCCCCTGTGTTTTGTTTATTATTGATTTTTGTACTGGTTCATGTTGTTTCTCATGGATTTTGATCTGTTATAAAAAAATAAAGAATGCTGGAAATTCTAATTCTCTGGCCCTCCGCATGTAATATAATAATTATTATTTCAATATAAACAAATTAGGATTTTGCAATGAGAATTCATTGTTTGATGTGAGTGAATGGTGTAGGTAACAAAGAACAATAAATCAAGGTCTGATTTATTAGTTTTGACAGAAAAGCCAAAGTGAATCAGGGTGAGATGCTTCAAATACCCCCAACCCCACCATCCGCTGCCCCTCACAATACTACAGCCCCTCCTTACCAACCTATGAAGACATACGCACACACACACACACACACACACACACTGAGGCACATCTACAGTATATCTGGAACAAACCTCCACCATCTCAGTCACACAGTAACCAATGAAATTAGTGCTATTGGATTTTAGCAGTAACACCCAGTTCACGTGACTGGATTCCCCCTCCTCTTGTGTGTGTGTGTGTGTGCATCTATGTGGCTGCACGCCTGATAGGATAAATCCAACTTCTCCCACATTCTCTCTCTTTCTCTCTCTTTCTCTTTGCCTCCATCACTCACACACACACATACAGGTGCAGCTCTTTGGCATCCCTCTCTCTCTCTCCCACACACACACAGACAACTTCAGTCTCTGTTCGTCTACTTTTCTGGTGCTGAGGAATTTGACATTTTTGCATTCATGGAGGATTATCACAAACCTGACCAGCAGACTGTGCAGGCGCTGAGGAACATCGCCAACCGCCTCCGAATCAACTGCATCAAGGCAACAACCGCAGCGGGCAGCGGGTGAGTGGCATCCCCAGACTCTCAGACATGAGCTGTAGGACCAGATTTAAAGCACAAAAGTGTTAAACATTGTGCACAGCATCATACATTATGTCTCAACATTTCTTTGCAGCATGCCTGCGTAGATGAACGGTGGTTGAGCTACATGCACGCACACGTACACACTGCAAGTGAAGGGCCAAAGAACATCATGTCCTGCCTTTGTTCTCTCTGTCGCTGATCTACACACAGAATAATCCACAGCTCTTGTTTTAAAAAAACTGGTGATTTAATTATTAAGTAGTTAAATTAATTAAATTAAAATATTTACATTAA
>KV751324.1:20323518-20350933 GCA_001698575.1 Mola mola | reverse complement strand
AAAGTTTTAAATTTGAAAATTAAAACTAGGAAAAAAACATAGGAAACAAACTTTTTCACGATTTTCTAACTTCATAAGAAGTACTAGTAAATAAGGATTTATGTATGATCAAATTTTCACTTCCACAGATGCACTGTTTCTTTTGACGAGGCAAAGAAAAGAAGTTTTTGGGTGGATTGAGTAGTTTTTGAGACAGCAAAAAGACAACGATTTGTTAGAGTATAGTATAGTATACAGGAAGGTATACCACTGATTCCATATATACGGGAAGGTGAGCTCTGGAGACTTATTGAAAACATTTCGTACTAGGGTCTTTAGTTCAATATGGTTTGTGTCTAAAATATGTAAATGGTGTGGGTGATCCTTTTGGGGTCAAACATTGACCTGTATACACAGTTTGCTTAATTGTTCCACCAGGTCAGTGTTGCCATGGGATGTGCTGCCCGTGATAGGAACGTTGTGTTTGCCAGCACTCTTGCTTCCTTCTTCACCCGTGCCTACGACCAGCTCCGCATCGCAGCCATCTCAGAGAGCAACATCAACCTGTGTGGCTCCCACTGCGGCCTGTCCACCGGTTAGCAAACTGCTGTCAAAGAGCAGGGCACAACACACCCTTCTTCACGGACCTTACTCACCCATGCCTTCAGAAATACTCACATTTAATCCCCTCTCACTGAAGCTTAGACTCTTCCCAGCACCCATTTCCTTAGACCCTATCGAAAGTATCTGTGTTAAGGAACGATTTGTTTGTGTTTGTGAGTGTGTACTTGTTGCAATCCTCTCTTTCCTTATAGTCCTGTGTTTTCCCTAGACTCTCCCCTCTTTGGCCTTACAGCTAGTACTCACTCCTTCCCCTTTCTCCCCTCCTGTCGGCCCTGGAAGCTGTCGGCAGAGAACAAGGTGTCCCTCTGTTAGTGCAGGTAGTACCCTGCATGCTACATGTCGGTGGATCTGCATGTATCAGCTCACTTGATCTGTCGATTCATTTTGACCATGTTCTTAATATTGAATGTATGAATATAATTATAAATGCATTACAGGAGAGGAAGGCCCCTCTCTGATGGGTCTGGAGGACTTGGCTATGTTCAGGGCCCTTCCCACAGCCACCATTTTCTATCCCAGCGATGGTGTGTCGACAGAGAAGGCTGTGGAACTTGCTGCAACCACAAAGGTACACAAAACTGTGGAATAGAATGCTTTCTGAGGAAAGCACAACCTATTTGCTGTCTGCTGATTGTTTTCTCGTGTTTCCCTTCGCGAAGGGTGTTTGCTACATCCGAACCAACCGCCAAGACTGTCCTATCGTCTACAACAGCAACGAGGACTTCCACGTTGGGCAGGCTAAGGTGAGACAGTCTTGGCACTGAAGGGAGTGTGAGGAAATAAGAAAGGAGTAAACTGTTGCTACAAAATGAGCGCTGTGGCATGAAACATTTGCCTTTGCCAGGTGGTGTACCAGGGCAAAGAGGACCAGGTGACTGTGGTGGCAGCAGGAGTGACCTTGCATGAGGCGCTGGCAGCAGCTGAACATTTAAAGAAAGGTACAGAACTTTACGTCTTGATCATACGAAGGAAGAAAAATTACATTTGTTTAAACAATTTGCATTTCAGCATTTCTTACCATGAATCGTGATGTTCTCAGACATCTATATACTCACAGATAAGGCTTTCTTTACGGTGGGAAAATACCTATATCATATATTTTCATTTTCTCACTGTTTCATGCACACAGTGTGGTGACATTAATCACTACTGGCTGATTAACTCAAGGTGCTACTATTACGTTATATATGCCAATAATCCTCAATTTAATTATGTGACGTTACAGAGCGGATCTCTGTCAGGGTCATTGACCCTTTCACAATAAAACCACTGGATGTCAAAACCATCATGGACCACACACGGGCCACCAGAGGGCGAATCCTCATTGTGGAAGACCACTACTACGAAGGTGGGTGTCCAAAATAAATGCTGCTCGGCACTGTTCAACCTCTACATATTGCATGACCACTCCCAACCACACAGCAACACGCTCTCAACAGCTGGGACGCTGTCATTGGTTCACAACCTCGACTGTGCTGTGGTGGCAAGTTTCCATTGGTCTGACAACAGAGACGCCATGTGGTGGCATTTGCCTATTGGCCAAGGAGAGGCCAACTGCTGTGTCCCCTCACTGCAGACGAGGTATCGACATTGTGGTGTATTTTGTAAGTGTGAGAGCCAGAGAGGAAGAGTGCTGTCAGATTTCTTTAACTGAGCCTGTGCCCACGGGGCTCTCTGTGACCTAGATAGCACAGACATCATGCCCTGTGCCTGTTAACAGACACAAATGGGTGATGGCACAGACTTGGTAGACAAAGGATATTTAGCAACAATCGGTCGGATGTCAGGGTATCTCCATGTTACATGTGGACCAAGGATAGCGATAAACAGATGATTTAACCTAATGTTCTCTTGTCCTCTCTACTGTTGGTGTGGCCTCAGTTCTGTTATCCATCCCCCACTCTTCCTTGTCCAATACCTCAGTATGCAATAATTGGACCTTTAGTTGGTAAACATTATGATGCAGATGTTCTTTGTGGGTTCTTCTACTTCTCAGAGGTGCACTTTGTACGATGTTGAATCAGTAGCTCAGGCTGGCTAGTGACCTAAAGTTCAGACAACCCAAGAAACCCAGAACATGTTTATTATATGAACTGCGAACAAACAAGAATGTTGCATGTTTTACCTTAAAGATCCAATGTGTAGTGGCGTCTAGCATGTGCTTGCCAATTGAGAACCTAAAAATCAGGCTGTTTCATTCAAAGTTAGCTTGTCAGAGACATGAGGGTAACTGTAGTGGTAGGATAACTGTACAGGTTTTAGTACTGTATCACCACCTAGTGTTCTGCAGAATGCCCAAGATAAACTTCTACCGAGGGATACAATATTAACAGTATCGGAATTCTGGGACGATATTTACCATACGATACGATATTTAAAATAACGATTTGGCTGATAACTGATAACAATACCCTAAATAACACCCAAATTATTTAATTTTTGTGGTATGGAAATGTTAAAGTCAAAAATGTGTTTTAAAGCTACAGTCAGGTGTAGGACAGCAGATGTAGGCAGTGCAAAATTAACTAGACAGGACAGATTATAATTGGTCATTTCTATAGGTGAATACCTTATACCTCATTTGTCTTTAATCTGTTTCTGTTAATCATGCAGTATTGTCCAATACTGATACTGAGATGATTTATCATTGGCATCCCTATTAAATACATTTATTGTCATAAAAGTTTTCATTTAACAGACTGAAAGACTTTTACTCAAGTAGAAATCATTACTTTAGCTTGAGTTTGACTTTTTGGCTGCATTGTGTAACACAGGAGATGAGTACACATAACAAGGATTTTTGATATTTTGAATACAATTTGTTCATAATATGTTTGAGTAACAATGATTTTATTTTTGAGTCAGGTTTTTCTTTTTTATTTGTAGTGGAGTATTTGTGATTCATGTGGAAATGAGTAGTTCTTCCACTACTGGTGTCCCCATCATTTATTTCGGATTTGTCCTCCCTCTGCATCTCTTCCATGGTGAATTCCACAGGTGGCCTTGGGGAGGCAGTGTCCTCAGCCATGGTCAATGAGTCTGGCTTCAATCTGCATCGTCTGGCCGTGTCCCACGTTCCTAGGAGTGGTAAACCTCACGAGCTGCTCAAGATCTACGGCATCGACCGAGATGCCATCTCCCAGGCTGTCCACAAGATGCTCAGCAGCTCTACCAACGCCAAGTAACTCTCCCCACCCACTTGTCTAAACTCCACCTGCAGGTGAAGAGAAATAGTCGAATACAGTTTTGATTCATGACACCCAGCTCTTTAAATTCCTTCACTATGAATGCCCCTAAGTGTGAACTGAAGTAATGTGATTTTTGTGCTGTACACTTTGAAGTAGAGTTCCACGTTTACCTTTCTTTCATGCATCCATCACAACACGCACACAACAACAGACACACCAATTCAAACACACATTTCCTCAAATCTCAGCCCAAGTTTTTGTAATAAAAGTAAGTCATTGGTGGATGCTCACCATGGAAAATAATATGTAATTTCATGTTCAACATGAGAAATATGTGATGTGCTCATGTGTTTCTTTTAAAAGCTCTTTAGTTAACTTGATACAGCTGGTTTTCATATTGTTCTGATGTAGTGCTCAATTATATGATTGGGGTGTAGTTTTAAATCAAGTGTAGAGAAGAAAACTTCAACAAATGTAAGTGGGTTAAAAAGAGCAGTCACTCAAAACCACAAAACATATCATCAGGTAGTTTAATCTGTTGTGGTTTTCAAATTATTTCTCTGCAGCACTGTGGTTTTCATTATTGGTTTTACCCATCAATGCACTCACCAGCATTCATTTGTTCCAACTGTACAACTGGAACATACCCACAGTGTGACAATAATCATAATGTGGTCAATGGCATCATTTTATGGATGGCTGACGGCCTTCAAGTGCTGGACATGGAGAATATAGCTGACTGTGACGATGAAGGTAGTTACAGCTGACTTGTGAACCCAAGAACAACACTTGCTTTGTTACTTGAAATTTTGTATGTACCTTACTTTCATGTAATAAAGCCCTCTACATTTGACTATGAGTGTTTCTAATATTTTGTTCTTTATCCCTCTTTATACTGTATGTATGTTTGTGCTAATGCAAGCTGTACACCCACAGACAGAGGAATGCATATTAAAACTTTTAATTTAGTAAATATTTACAAAATTGAGATAATTGACAATATACAAGTAAAACACAATTTCCTTCCATTACATTACAGTCCTGGATAATATATTATTTTCTCATGCATGTGCTTTCAGTGTCTGTTTTGAAGATTTTAAAAGTAGACTGATCCAATGTCCTTTTTGGTGGTTAGCACTGTCGCCTTACTGCAAGAAGGTCCTGGGTTCCATTCTGGGTCAGGGCGTTTCTGTGCGGAGCTTGCATGTTCTCTGTGTCTGCGTTGGTTCTCTCCGGGTACTCCTGCTTCCTCCCACAGTCCAAAAACATACAAACTGGGGGTTAGGCTAATTGGTCACTCTAAATTGCCCGTAGGTGTGAAAGTGAGTGAGGATTGTTGTTTGTTTCTATATGTCAGCCCTGTGATGAACTGGCCACTTGTCCAGGGTGACCCCACCTTTTCCTGATGATGCTGAAATAGGCTCCAGCCCTCACCCACTGACCCCTAACAGGATAAGCGGTAGAAAATGGATGGATGGATGGATACATTAATATGTATTCATGATAAAGTTAGACAATTGAATAGCCTTAGTTGTGTTAGCTGCTGTATAAAGCAAATATGATTTTTTTTCCCTGTTCTATATTTTATGCATTTTATTACATTTCAAATGAAATACATTCAAGATACGGGTGTCCAGCTTACATATCCATAATTCAACGTGTTTTTCCCCGGAGTATAGCTGTACTTTTAATACATCATCTCTAGATGGCAGTGCTGTAGCGTTGGTACCAAATCCCGTACGAAACCATGCAATTGCATTCTGGTACTTGAAGTCAACATGGACTATTAAGTACGTAGTCGTTACGACATCGACGTTACACATAAAACTACATTTCCCTTCGCGGTTGCATACGTTTGAACACCGTTTATTGGTAGCCTTTTTCCAGATGATGATCTCAACTGAAGTTTTCTGTCAGCTTCACCGGGAGGCTGAGGAAACTCCTCGAGAATGACTAAAGTGTCGACGAGGTTGCGCGTTTTTAAGTCCGTGGCGGTAAAACGCAAAGGCAAGTAGACGCAGTTTAAGACAATGCGGTTCAAACAAAGACAGCAGTGAACGGTGTTCTTGGTGGTTTTCTGCGCTGATCCCGCTGGCCAGGGCTGGGTCCCGTTACAGTCCGCGGCTCACCAAGATGTCTATGGAGGAGCAGGAGTATGCCGAAGCGGTCTTGGTGACAGAAGCCGGGCCTCAGTGGCTTCGAGCCGAGGTCGAGCGTCTTACCCGTGAGCTCGGTGAAACGACTCACGAGAAGATCCAGGCTGCCGAGTATGGGCTGGCGGTGCTGGAGGAGAAACAGCAGCTCAAACAGCGCTTCGACGAGTTGGAGACGGAGTACGAGGCGGTTCGACACGAGCTGGATCAGCTCAAAGAGGTAACCCGGGGTCAAAGCCACGCACTCAGACGCTTTTAGATAAAATAGTTGCACCGTTAATTACCGGTGTCGGTATGTAAACAATCATGGCACAATGTAAACATGGCAGCACGGTGAGAGTGATAAAGTTCTATTCCCGCATCTGTCAGCACTCTGTGCACTGATGTTATTGAACGTGTCGGAACCAATCGCCAGGTTGTAATTACAACCATCATAATGGAATTCATAAATCACGGCCTGGATTCCTGAAAAGCTGGCTCAAACACTCAGAGACTGGATTGGTGTCTGTATGGTTACAGCCAAATGCTATTAACTCCTCTCTACGCTGAATAACTGCTGTTTGACCTGTTTTTTCTTTTCAAATTAAAATATAAATGAAAATAATATTTTATATAGTTATCGTACGTTTTCTTGGTATGTAAAATTGAGGATTACAAATTGGACATCTGCACTAGCAGTAGTTTTCTCTGTGGCCAATCTGTAAATTATTAGGTCTACTTATGTAGCTCAAAAATGATAAAATCATGTTTTGTTTTGTTTTTTTAACTAGTTATTTGACGCAGTCAACATTTAATCTATTCTGAACTCATTACACTTAAACTGAAATTTTTCAAGCATCTTGCTGTTTTAATTTTGGTAATTATGGCCTACAACACAAAAATATAAAACGCATCTCAAAATATTAAAATATAATGCTGTGCCCTAGCTGTTGAATATAAAATAATACAACAATCAAGTCTTGAAATACATTTCTTCATGTGCAATGAATATAAAATATGTGAAATTTTAACTTTTTGAATTGAATTAAAGAAAAAAAAAAAATTAGTTGTTTCACTGTATTTTTTTTAAATATTGTATTAGTAAACATATCTGGTATAGTAGGAAAGTAATATGCTCAAAAATGTTACATCTTAGTATTCTTAAAAGTATTTTGTGCTAATTGGCTTGTCATAAAATCTGTGTTTTCCCTGACATTTCCTTACTATTTACACCCTTTTTGGGAATTGTAATTATGGAAAAAAAACTCTTTTCACGTGGCATGGAGGTTTTCATCGGACATTGTCCATGAATTAAGCTGCCCAACACTGGTATTACCCAGCTAACCTTAGAATTAAATTGACTCAAAGCTGAGTTTTTGTTTTCAGATCTCTCCACACATCCACAATGTCTCTGACTCATATAGAGTCCATTAATTTACACTTTACACTTTACCCATCGTTGCCATCTGTGATACTGGGCCTGTTGATTGAGAAAGGGCCAGTAAAGACCTGAAACATCAGGTCAACATTACAAAACATACTATATCATTCATTTTAACTTAGTATTTTCTTAATAAACTACTGATTTTTAAACTCTCCAACTCTTGATCCTAGCTTCTGGGAAAGTTAAAGTTGTTTTTTTCCCTTCTGTTCAGTTTAATCAAAGCCAGTTTATCATCCTGAACTGGATCTTAACACATCAGTTTAAACCCTTAGCAGTTGTGGTCGCCTTTTGTTATGTAGAAAAACCCTTTTATCACTCTTAATAATTTAGCATACTGAGATATTTGGTTAAGTGGAATTTAATTGGTAGTCAGATGACATTAAATATAATATCGTATACATACAATAACTGCTCTGAAGCTTGAAGTCTCTTGTAGATGATGAAAAAGCTCACTTATATTGTCCCTCAGCCTAATCCTATGTAATTCAGACTGCTAGTTGTATTTGACCAACCAAATCGTAGTTCTTACCGTGTTAGTATCATCTGTGACAGATATATGACAGAAAACTGTTATAAGTGAGAATGAGTGATCATCTCTGTGGCTGAAAAAAAATGAATCACTTGATTTAATGATTGCTCATCTATTTTTTCTCTTGCATTCATTAGTCATTTCAAGAAGAAACTGTTGCAGCTTTATTGTCAGACAAAAATTTTATGTTTACTCAAGAGGAGGAACTGACTTATACCTAAGTTATATTTTGACCATAATTGTTGTCTATGTTATGTTAGACCATAGACCACATTCCAGTTACTAAGTGACTCACTTTTGTACTCATTCTGTTGCTATCTTATGACTTTGACTGTTGCTTCTCTCTTTGGTAAAGTATGTCACCGAGGCTAATGTAGGAAGAGGAATCATCCATCAGCATCCACCGTGACTTATGGTACAGATTAATTCCCCTCACGGCTGGCTGCTGTTGGTCACACATACCAATTTGTCTGACTGAGAAACATTGAGAGACGGCAACGTTAGATGCTGCTACAGAGGCTTTCAGGACTTCCTTGGACAGTTGTTCTTCCATCACCAGTTAAGCTCAGTGTCACTGCTTGTCGGCTAGATGTCTACAAACCTTTGTATCTGTTGGCTTTGGGAATCTGACATCATCCTATCCATTCTGTGAACTATTAATATATTGTCCTCCTTGCTGCTGGTCAGTATAGTTAACACGTAGCCTGTAAAATTTACCTGGTATCTACACATTTGTGCAGTAGTGACCAAACTAGTGGTCACCCCCATCAGACCAGACAACTCTCTGCTGTGAGTAGACCATTATCAGCCAGAGAGAATACATCATAGGGCTGACATATAGAGACAAGCAACCATTCACACTCATGTTCAGACCTTACTTAGAAAGGCCCTGAATCCTGGCCAGGAATCCAACCCACTGCCTTTTGCTCTGAGGCGACAGTGCTATCTGCACCATAACTTCTCCCCTGAACTGTATAATATTATGATTTGGGATTGACACAATTATTTAAGAATGCATTTTGGTTTCTCAAAGCTGTTATTGTTCTTTTGGTTACCAATAATCAGTATCTGTATCAGTCCTGAACAATCGCTTTCTAAAAACTTTTTTGCTCTCTTAATTGTTGATTCTGAGATGCAGGGCTTCACTTGTCTCCAGTTTTTAATTTAAGCATAACCAATGTAAGAGGTTCAAATATAATCACTGAGAAAGATAAAGTGTCTTTCACGCTCTGTTTAACTTGTGAACGCTATGAAATGACACCAAAAAGTATAACCTGGGACCCCCGTGACTGAATGGTCCATTGTAACACTGACGACACTAACTGTGGGACAAATAACCAGTAGCGAATGCTTACTGGTTATTCGTTAATAGATATAAAACACAGTATCAGTTGTTCCTTGATGAAAGTATTTTGCTCTGATGTTTTTCCTTCGTCTGTCCCCAGGCCTTTGGACAAGCTTACTCAACCCACAAGAAGGTGGCAGCAGATGGGGAAAGCAGGGAAGAGTCACTCATCCTGGAATCTGCCAGCAAGGAGGCGCTCTACCAGCAGAAGGTCCTGGAGTTGCAAAATGAACTCCGACAAGCCAAAACCTCCTTCACCAGTGTCCAATCTGAAAACGAACGCCTGTCATCAATCGTCCTGGAATTGAAAGAGGTGTTTGTTTAATTGTATAAAGTTTGTAAATCTAACATTTTTTGCTTGCTTGAATACAGCCTTATTTAAAGGATTCTAATTTAATTTGTTCCCTCTTTTGTTTAGACTGAAATCTCATAACAGCTCTTAAATTACACAGTATTCCCCTTCATGTAGCAGAGCTGTGGAAACTTTGAATTAAATGTTGGGGTTGTGTTAGTGAAAAAATGTGCATTAGTTTATCTCACAGTTGTAAATGAGCATCAGTAACTTTGTATTTGAAAAGTTTATGGTACATACACCTCAGTAACATTAAAAAATGGGAATGCTCTTTGAAGTGTAGATCTAGACATGGAAACCAGACCACCACTAGCTGTCGGGGTGAGTTGAGACAGTGTTGGAAGTTTGTGCTTGCAGTGGGGGGAGGGTCTGTTAGCAGGACTGCAGTGAAACGAGCAGGAAAGATGATGTAATGGTCCACTGTGAGTGACACAAAGAATCCCCTCTGCCGGGACTTTCTAGAGCACATATTGGTAAGTGGACCATGTCCTCCTGAAGTCTTGACCCTATAGTGTGAGAACACATGACCTTTATTTCTCTCACAGTTATCAGGCAGTTGCGAGGATGAGGATTGTATTTTTCTATCAGTTAGTATTAGTAAACTTTTTCCATAATTAGAGTAATCTGAGGTTATTTCCATGCATAACCGCCCCTGTCCTCACGGGCAGAATTCTGACCTGGCAGAGCTGCAGCGCGGTCAGCTGCGTGATGACATCAGGGAGTACAAGGTGCGGGAGGCCCGTCTGCTGCAGGACTATAGTGAGCTGGAGGAGGAGAACATCTCTCTTCAGAAGCAAGTGTCTGTTCTGAGGCAGAACCAGGTGAGACCAATTATTCTTAACTTTTTATGACTCTGACTGGCCACGTCACTGGTCTTTGGATCTAATGTAATCACATAGCCACCGGGTCCTGAACGCTTTTTTCTCATTTAAAATGGGAGTCAAACAATATTTCTTTTATTTTTTTTTTTCATAATTTGAGGTTTTGTTTAATGAGTCAAATACTTGAAAGTCTTTTGTATGTGTTTGACCATCTGCTCAGGTGGAATTCGAAGGTCTAAAGCATGAAATTCGCCGACTGGAGGAGGATTCCCAATGCTTACAAAGCCAGCTGGAAGAAGCCATACGCCTGAGAGAGATCGCGGAGCGACAGCTGACAGAGGCCTTAGAAACAATTAAAACGGAGCGTGAGCAGAAGGCCACCCTGCGCAAAGAGCTCTCTCATTATATGACCATTGGTGGCTCCGTGTACAACAGCTCCTTCAACATCTCCATCGACAACCTAAAGCTCCATGATGATCCCTCCTCCACCGAGCCAGACAACGATGACCTAATCAGAGGCTTTGAAAACGGCCTGTTAAAGACGGGCGAAGGTGACGAAGACAAGAGAGGAGAGGCTTTCAAGCCGGCTCCCAGCCTGGTGGATGACCTGCTGAGTGAGCTCAACATCAGTGAGATCCAGAAACTTAAACAGCAACTAATGCAGGTATGAAGCTCATGAGATACTCTTTCACCATTATCCATACATCTATATACTGTCTCTCCAAATGGAAACACACCTACTGCCTCAACTAATATTCAATGTTTGATATTAGTGGTAATTATTCTCTACTGGTCTGTTTTCTGTGATTCAATTTATGTTTACTGGTATTAATGTGACCAGAATACACCAAGGTATTTAAAAGAATTACATGACGTGCACAAAGTTGCCTTTATTAAGTATTTTACTTACTTAGGTAACTCTCCTTTAACAAAACAGCTAAAATGTCTGTTTTTTTTGTTTTTTGGTTTGTTTGTTTTTTTCTGAATGTCACTGCTCAAGAAGTTGACAGTACAAGGAATGTGAGCTTTTCTGGCCTCAAGTGAAATTAGAAAAATACACTTTGCTGTAGGGCTGGGTGGTATCACTATTTTACCATTTTTACCATTTCATGTCACAATATATTATAGTCATTCCCCTGAAAAGCAAAAAAATTAATAAAAAAAATAAAATAAAAATCATATACCTTTATTTATAAATCGTCTACTGAGTTCAAAACAATGTGTTTGCCCTGCAATGAGTTCACGGCAGTCGGAAAGGACTTCAACCAGCTATATGAAACCCGTCCACCATGTTTGAGTGTTCATGGGCCGGAGTTGGCCCACGGGCTGTCAGTTGTCTCAGAGTGTAAATATGATGTTATCGATTGTCTATATCAGCGTCTTATGTATTTTTACATTGGGCAAATGTAAGCATGAATTTTTGATTAATTTGTTTATTTTTAGATTTGCTAAAAATGTTGGGGTTTTTTTGTATGTTAGGTGGAGCGGGAGAAAATGGCCCTGATCAGCTCCCTCCAGGAGAGCCAGAAGCAGCTAGAACAGGCCTATGGGACAGTGTCTGAACAAAAGGAAGCAGTCAACAGGCTGACCGAGCACCTCAGCGCCATGAGGAAACTCCAGGCCAGTAAGGAGCGCCAGTCTGCCCTCGACAGCGAGAAAGACAGGGACAGCCATGATGACGGAGACTACTACGAGCTCGACATCAACGGGCCTGAGATTCTGCAGTGTAAATACACTGTGGCCATGTCTGAAGCTGGTGAGCTAAGGCAGGAGCTGAAGACTCTGAGGACAAACTACAAGAAGTGTCAAAGCCAGTATGAAGATGAGCGAGTGCGGCTGGAGAGCGACGTCCAGGAGTTGAGGTCAAAGTTGGCGTCCCTGGAGAAGATTAGCCAAGCAGATAAAGCAGATGTGGCACGCCTGGAGAAGGAGCTACGTCTGGTGAGCGAGGCTGCAGGAGAGTCATTGGGCAGCCTTAATGTGGCCCAGGATGAGCTCATATGTTTCAGTGAAGAGCTGGCGAACCTGTACAACCATGTGTGTATGTGCAACAATGAGACCCCTAACCGTGTCATGCTCGACTACTACAAGCAAGGCAAAGCCATAATAAGAAAGGGGCAAGAAGGGAAGGAGCACCAGTCTTCTGTGCTTCTCACTAATGGGATGATGACTGAGACCGAACTTAAAAATTCCAAATCCTCAGTACCCTCAGCTCCCACTCCCGAGCACAGGCCAGAACCAATGAACATCTATAACCTCGTAGCCATCATCAGGGACCAAATCCGCCACCTGCAGCAGGCAGTGGACCGCACCACAGAGCTGTCGCGTCAGAGACTCGCAAACCTGGAGCTGAGCACAGTGGCAGACAAGGACAAAGAGGCGTGTATGGAAGAGATCCTCAAACTGAAATCCCTGCTAAGCACCAAAAGGGAACAGATTGCTACATTGAGAGCTGTGCTCAAGGCCAACAAACAGGTCAGAAGACCACTCTGTTTGTGTCTATACTGTACCGTGTGCGTGTGTGTGTATGTGTGTGTGTATCTATATCTATGCATGCCTGCTCCTCTGTATGTTTCTCAGAGGAAGGATGTTCATTGTTTCTCAGACCAACAAAGACTCCAGATAAAGGCTCATGTAAAAACAATAGCAGAGCTTATAATTTACAAGAGTGCAAGAAATACTTACATTGAATGTTGTTCCCTTTTAGACAGCGGAGGTTGCTCTGGCCAATCTGAAGAGTAAATACGACAGTGAGAAGGCCATGGTGACTGAGACCATGATGAAGCTCCGCAACGAACTCAAGGCATTAAAAGAGGATGCTGCTACGTTCTCCTCTCTTCGAGCCATGTTTGCCACACGGTATAATCATACAAAATCGACGGTCTGTGTTTCATTCTTGACAAACATGGTGTACATGTGGTTCAGGGCTCACGTGTAACGCATTACATCTGTTTACTCTATCGCTGACAGGAAACATATCGCATACTATTTTATGTCCTACTAATCCTGCCTCAGTTTCTTTTCCTGATAATGAAATCAGAAAATTAAAAACCTTACTTTGTATTCTGAAAGATATTCAGAGTGTGTATGTGTTTGGATAAAACACACACACACACACACACACAAAGCATTGTGGGAGCAGTCTGATGTAATACTTGTGCAGTCAGCAAGCAGAGACTGCATCCTCCCATCTGGAAACGCTATCTGGGGAATGGAGAAAACATGTGACTTCAGTAGCACTTCAAGGCAAATTGCGCCGCCTGCTGGAAGTAAAGTGCAAATCTTGTTTCTTCTTTCCCACCCACCCCTCACTTTTACGCCTTTCTCCCCTCTCTTTGTCTCAGGTGCGACGAATATGTGACACAGTTGGACGACATGCAGAGGCAGCTGGCTGCTGCTGAGGATGAGAAGAAGACTCTGAATTCTCTGTTGCGTATGGCCATCCAGCAGAAACTGGCCTTAACGCAGCGCCTGGAGGACCTGGAGTTTGACCATGAGCAGGCGCGTCGCAACAGCGCCACGGCAGTGGGAGGCAAGGGCAAAACAAAGGGCAAGGGAGTCTCTTCCAACCATCATGTAAGTGGACAATTGTCCTACAGAGCTGATTCTGAGACACACGGCATCACCAGAGGGTCTGGGTTCTTCTGCAAGGCTTTTCGTGGCCTTTTTAAACTTGTTTTACTGTACATCAGCAAAATTCCCACCTCCTTAAGACTTTACATACACTTATTTCTAACAGTAGTCTCTCTGTTTTTCATGTGATATTTTTTATCATTATTTGGCCAGAGAATTACATGAAGCTAGAAACGTATGTGCTAGTTCTTAATTCAGATTTTTTATTTGCTTCTTTTAAGTGAGACTCATTGAGACTCCGGCTACATTTCATAAACAATATAGGATGTGAACAAGTAAGCTATCGACAGAAAATAAATCATGGTACCACTGTGAAAATCATTTAGGTTTAATACCAAAGACAACATTTTCTGCATTAATGTTCAGTTTTTCAATATTCAGTCTGTTAGAATATATATATATTGTATTTATCAAACAAATTAAACTTTTTATCCCCTATTTGTATGCAAACACAAACCTGCTGTAAAGTTATCTTCAGTTGACCGTTACATTGTCTGTAGTATAAATGATTCATTGAAGCTTGCGCTCATCACATGCCTCAGTACTCTGCTCCTTGCATGTGTCTTATCCTCCAGTCTGCTTACTTCATTAATAAACACTAATGAAATGGAAATTTATGTTTTTACTCACCAATCAACAATCAATTGAATGATTTTCTTCTGTTTTACCTTTCTTTTCGCAGTAAATCTATCATGCCAAATGTCCTAAAGGAAGTCCATCAGTGTGTCTGTCACCTGTGCTCCTGGTCCCGTAACTCTCTAATCATGGTCTAAATCGTGTTATTGTAAACACAAGAACATATCAAACAGTATGTGCCAAGGACTTTGTTTTTTGAAGTGCCACAAGTTTGTCATATTCTGAACATTTTGCCACATCCCGGCAGCTGCCGTGTCTTTCAACAGTATGCACCACTATTGTTACTGAACCAGATGGAAGAATCAGGATGGGTGTTTTTTGCTGATTCACTGCCTGTGTTACCCTGTCTGAGCACTTTTTCACATATTTGCTCTTAGGTGATTCCTCTTCTTTTTTAAAACTGTACTAATTGTAGTATTACATGTTGTGTTTACTGGTTGTGCATGTTTATCTGCCAGATTGTTGTTGAATGTAAGTCAACAGGTGTTTGTTTCTATTTATTTGGATAACAATAATATCAGACATTTTGTGGTCATTTTAAACCAACAGTTTTGAACTCTTTGAAATCAAGCCAGAGACAAAAAAAAAAAAGCTTTTCCTCCTTGGTTGTTTTCTTTTTGGCCTTAGATTTCAAGGTGCCTTTCTGACAGCCAATAGATACAAGGTGTCTAGTTTGTCAAGATTTTTACTCACCATTTCTCCTGTTTATTTTCACTATATGATCCTGCAAATATTAACCATAATTCAAGGTCTTAACTAGATTTCATGTATTTGGGCTCCTCTGTAGATATTACAGAGCTGTTACAGATTCAAGGTATGTTTGTTGTTGTAAGAGGAAGAGAATTAATGCAATTAAAGCTTATTTAAAGATTTCTAAGTTAAGGTCAGATGTTAATAGTATTCATAAACTTCATTCACGAAGCAGAGTTTTTATTATAATTGTTTTAATACAGCTTTTTGTAAACTTTAAATTTCAATGTCTGCAAAGTATAAGCCTGCAGTGTCATTTTCTGTTTTATTTTATTCAAGTGCAATTGCAAACATGGCAAAAGAAAAGGTAAATGTTTATTCTGTGTGAAATATTTTTTATACATTGTTGCTCACATACTGGCCCCTAATTAATGTCATGTTTTTACAATTGCAGTTATATTTATTTTCCAATGTTCACGGTGTTGGATTAGCATCAGCATCACTTCATAAGGAAGTGTCGATTGGAAGTGGCCAGTCAGGATTTTGATTATAATGACAAGATTGAATTTGTAAAACACTAGCAAGATTCATGACTGTGGGCTACTGTCCACTAACAACGTTTGCTGGTGAAGAAGTAAGTGTGTCTTTATCAATACTGAGATCTTTGTTTTCTTTCAGTAAAACTGTTACATGTGAATTTGTATAATTTCATTCTTTCGCTGTAGAGAAAATCCATTTTCTACCACTTAACAGCTATGCATATATTCCATAATATATGAATAAAGTGTACAATATGCCTTACATGCCTCACCATAAGGGTCACAAATTGTACACAAACAAAACAGTCAATGAAACAGGTTTTGTTTTTTTTTTTTGTTTTTTTTTCATTCTACAGTAATATAAGACACATTTGCCTGTTAATGTGGAACAAAATAAACATAGTAGATGGGGATAAAAAGGTATTTGTATTAGGGAAGACAAGTATGTGAAATGTACCTGTTTTAATACACATTGTTACATTAAAATTTTGATAAATCTCAACCCCAAGTTACACCAAAATATTGACTTTTATTTCATATAAATTCCATTCTGTCTCCGTAAAACCGAGTCCATCAGAGGTCGATAGTGAATGTAAATTGCCCGACCTTAATATGTACTACATTCATACCCATTTCCGGTGAAAAGGAAAGTTGTTTTTTTTCCCTTCTTTGAGGACGCACACGTAAGCCACGCCCTCTCGTAGGGGTGACATAAGAGGGCGTGTCCAAACTAAGGACAGAAAGGACTCCACAATGGGAGGTTCGTGACTCGCTTTCATTCAAAATTAACGCTTATTTGGCCTTTTAGCCGGCTTCTCTTTTCGTTTCTGAGTGTGTTCCGTGTAGGTTCAAACCTCAGCCGTCTTACTGTGATGTTAGCGCACTGAAAAGTTTACTTTGTCACGTCTCATTTCACGCCCTGTTGAGCTCTGCAAAGTTTCTCAAACCGTCTGACACCAACAGACACCTATTTCACACGCGAGGTAAATAAAGCATGTTTTAAGTGTCGGAACTTGTCTGATATATCTGGCCACGTGTTTCCCTGTTTGTCTCTGTGGACTCGGACAGACGGTTTTCATGAGCAGCTGATAGAGGACAGCGCCTTCCTGAGAGCCGAGCGGCGGCTGGACACGGAGCGGGTGGACGAGCTCATCCTGCAGCTCAACAGGGTCTACCCGCAGGTCCTCACAGACAGGGAGGCCACCAGAGTACGTCCTCAGCCCCGAACCACGGCCACGGCCACATACACAGCTTACACGCGCTGAGTAGTAGAACCAAAACTTCAAATTGAAAGTGCATGTGAAATTGCATCTTAGGGAAATTATGTCGATTGTGTACCAACGTAAAACACAAAGAAACAACGTTCTGATACAAATAAATGAGATTGTCTTTGTAATAATTCCAGCAGAGCTTATTTCCTAGAATATTCGCTTCTGAGAGCGCAAAATAACTGTTGCTCATGTCCAGTTCCGAAACTTGGATGTGCCCACGAGTGTTCGCCTGGGGGAGCTCCTGACGCACCTGCAGGGGAAAGGAGAGGAGGCCTGCAGGGAGTTCTACCGGGCTCTACACTTGCATGTGGAGGAGGTGTACTACAGCCTGCCCACACGGCTCCGTCTTAGAGGTGGGTCTCTGCGTCATGTGTCATGTGTCAGTTGGTATAGTGTGCTCTATATTACAGTCTGATGATAAATGTCGAGTCTGTCCTGTACCCAGAATACACGGATCCACTGAAGCATCAGCATGTCTACCGGCAGGAATATACTCTGAATGAAAGAGGTGAGATGTATCTGCTGTTCTTCTTAAAAAAAAAAAAAAAAAAAGAAGCATCAGGTAAGACACCAGATCATGAATGATTGTTATACATGCATGATTGTTTACCTCTTCCCAGGTCCTGTCTTCTTTCTGGGCTGTTTCAGCGTTGCAGTAGGAATGGCTCTACTCTATTATTACAGTGGTACACAGCTTTTCAGTTTTCTAACCTTACATTATTCTCACTACTTTCGGCTAACTACTTTATATACATATATCAAATAAACTTTAATGCTTTTGAAAATATAATTTCACTCAATGCTGTTGGATGGGCATTCTTAAGATGGTGTGTTTTTCCTGCAGAGTCTAAACTGACAGGAGGGAGCCGGGCTCTCGGGATGGCTGCTCTGGGTTTGAAAAGAAAAGCTCAGGAGGTCCTCATATGGTACACTGAAGAAAGCCTCATGAAGTGAGGGGTGATGCATTCACATCAGGTGCCACAGCAGTCCTGCTCTTAGAAATGTTATTTGTACCGAAGCAAAGCACAACACAAATTTTCTACCATGTAAATAATACTTTGCTTTTGATCTAAAATAAGAAAGTTGGGGCAAGTTCAGAGCTATGTTTGGCACTTTGCTGTTCACTTCTTGCTTGACTTATTTAAATAAGAATAAGGGAATTAAATACACTTGCAAGGGTGGGAACAGTGAGGTCAACACACTCAACAAGATGCTCTTGCTACAGTCATCAAATATAGCACAAAGCTTCCTTTTCAAGTCAATTATAACTGGCTGCGTTAGTGACAGAATAACAATTTAAAAACACTAAGTGTTAACATTTTGAGGAACCTTATTATAGTCTGATCAGAATGCCTTTTTTTTCTTCAGCAAAAAAATTTTATAGCCTCCAATTCCTCATTTTATTTTACATGAACTAATTCTGTCGCTGCACAATGTAACCAGTATTTTATTTGGTTACTTGCATTTTGGTATAAGCAGAGACTCAGGACAGACATATTTTGATTCAGATAGCTCTCTTTGCAGTCGTTATATGTTTATCTGACTGGAAAATAATTTTTTCCTGCCCTCAAAAATACTCAATAATGTATTTCCCAGGCTGAGTCAGAGACAGATCAGTGGCCATGCGACCAAGCCCTTGACGGAAAATTACCTCCCTCTTGTGGCCAAAAGTGAACTACAACACTAAACCTTTTCCCGTTTGTATTGTTTTCAAAGCGTTTCCGGCATATTTTCGCACTGATTTTGTAGACAAAAGTTATCACGAAGAGAGCAATAAGAAATGATGTGTACTAATACCGTGGACGAATTCATTGCAAAGCGTTTTTAGCCACGTGATCGTTCCACCAATGACGTCCCCCGTCAGTAGCGCGGTGCACTGTGGGTAACGCTAAGATCGGCCGAGAATCAAAAGATTTCGAAAAAAGAATAGTGTGAAATTACGCAGAAGTATCGAACATTAGCGTCTGAACGAAAGCGATCAGAGCTGTATATGATGTTTATATTCCTAAACCGCACCGTGACTTAAACACAAGATGTTTGAGCGGCTTATTAAAACGAAAGGCTCTCACAGCAATGACGTGTTGTATGAAAGGAGAGAAGGTTAGCACTCCCCTTGACAAGGATGGAATCGGCCCTTGTGGCCGTCAACACACAAATGGTTAAGGCATTGCCACCTACTTCGTGGCATCTCTGACCAAATTTTTTTTGATTTTAAGTCCTTGTGTCTTCGACCTTTTATAGACTATACCTTATTGTCCTAATCTATTATTAGGAATATCTCAGCACACGTATCCTCAACATAAATTTAGGAACTGGAAGCGTGCTTACATATTTTCCATGTGCCTCTTTCCGCTGGTTTGGGCAGGACGGGAAACGTCATGTTTCCTGTTGTACTGCAAGTCTCACAAAAGCAGTAGACATGTTTCGGAGTTATGAGTAAACATGCATTTAAATTATCTCTCTGCCTTTTCCCGACTGTAGCCCACTTAAAAATATGAGTTTTTTTAAAAACAGTATGACAGTTGCTTCAACGGATTTAACAGAATAATAAGCAGATACAATTTTATTGTATTTTTTCAGTTTCACTAAAATGTTTGTATATACAAGCCCATCTCAAAAAAATTGAATTGATTTTCAATCACTTAACATATCCCAAACAAAATGTTTGAAGCAATACTGCATACTGTTTTTATTTTTATTGTTTTATGGCCCACAGCTCCTCATTAAAAAAAAAATCTAAAAATGTGTCACTGTAACTGTATAAGCATAATCCCACACATGAAAACGAAAAGGCTATATTTTTTTTTACATGTAATGAATATAGAACAGATAAACGTTTTTGAATCAATTGACAAAAAGTAAACTTTTCCCACAACATTTGACTTTTTTGGGATGCACTAGTAAATGCAAACTTTTTGTGATATGATGTTGGTTACAGGGATATCAGAGGCCAATATAAAATATGTCTCAATAGATTTATGAAATTAACATGGTTTTGTTGTTTTTCCCCATAATTGTAATATTCCAAAATTTAATGTAGATATTTGATTACTGATGGTTGTCCATTGTTTATTGTTCCTTGAAAGTTTGTCACATTCTGTGTACTGTGTTGTGGAGACATGCCTTAAACTGAGAAGTGCCAGAATTTGTAAGATCTTTGTACTACAAAATAAAGAAATGAAGCATAATGAGAATTAAGAGGACTGTAAACACATCTTGTCACATTTTGAATTTTATTTATAAATGTCATTTATAATAGTAGTCACATTGTGTAATCAAAGATCAAATAGTAAAAGCAGTGGAAAATTTTTGGTCTTTTCAAAGTAACAATAATAATAAAAGCAACCACACACACATTATATATTGACCCCTATTTTGCAAACAGTGGTCAACGTTGACCAAGATACAGAGGTAAATCACTTTAAACAGTACATGTTAAACTTTGTATAGCACTTAAAGAAAAAAAGCTTGGAAGGTTAACTTAATTTATTAGTCACGTCTGTAACAGTATAGCGCATTTGGGTTATGCTGTGGTAAATAAGCGTTTTCTCAAAAATGGTCTTTGGGTCAGACTGACTGGAAAAAAATGTTTTTCTTGTCTGTCTTCTTTCTGTTGGGAAGCATTAACAATGGCTCTGCTTGATGTACATAATATTGCTCCTGATATATCTGATATGTTTGCTTATAAATCGAGGCAATAAAGCATTTGCATCAGTAACCTGAGTATGTTAAGAGGCAACAAACTGAATTGGTGCCAAGCAGATTTGCTGCATTAACTAAAAACAAACCGCTATCCATGGCTAAAGAAGAAACAAGCACAGCGTAACCGTATCCTCAGGGTGTCGACTGACAAGTGTTGGAGCTTGAATTACAGAATGGAAAACACAACTGCATACCATTTACTTTGCTGAATGCATAAATACTTTATGCAGAAGTCCATCGGTGCTGAGTTACACAGCAGCCTGTAAAGGTGGGATCAGGAAGGTGGGATCAGGGGGGTGGGATTGGAGGGCCGCTGGACACCGAACGCTGTGATGAAGACGTTGACCACAACTATGGTGAAGACGAACGCTGTGCTCACATTCTCCATGATGTCCAACTGGTAATGTTTGCTTTGATCATTCAGGTCCCACTTTACTGTCAAATCGGAAGCAAAACATGAAGATGTTACATTCCCCCAGCAGGGGGCAGCACAGTTTTCTGTCAGATTGAAGCAGTGAATTAAACATTACCCAGCGCTATGATCTAAACTAACACCATCTGCCAGCACTGCCTGAAGGTGTCTTATTAAACAGGTTTCCCTCTTTAAAAACAGTACATGCTTCAGCACTCTAAGGAGGGAATGTTTATAAAGGTGGACTGACAGCTGACATCTCCTCGGACACTTTGAAAGCGTAAACAGCTGAGAGAGAGCAGTGGTATCTCTTCTTGCTGTTGTCTCTGCTGGGATAAGGACGTGGTCAGGAAAGGGAGGGAGAATGCCAAGGATTGACAGGACAAGCTTTACTCTGTGAGGCTCTGGCCATCCAGTTTATTAGACATTACTCAGAGCATTCAATAAAAAGGATCAATGAGAAGATTTCAGACTTGTGTGCAAAATATGGGTGAGTAAGATTTTGAACTTATATAATAGTGTGCATTCAAGATTTTAAGGCCTAAACCTGGGAAAATAGCCCTGCACAAGAATTGTTTGGGAATGTGAAATGCAGATTTGCAGTAGTTGAAGAAACCTTACATTTTCAAACATGGATTATGTAATAAAAGAAAAAGAGAAGCAGCCTTTGTGGCACACTATGTAACAGAGAATAAACTGAAAGCAGTTATTGGTCATTAGTGGCACAAACATGTTTTCACAAATATAGAGCAAGGCCAAAAGTCATGTCACCCTGATTCCAAAACAGTGTGAAATAGAAATAAAAACAAATTTAAAAACCCCTCCCCATCATTGCTTTTGAACAAAGGGGCATTTCGGGGATGTCTGTGTTATACCCCCCCATGGTTTGCTTATAAATCGAGGCAATAAAGCATTTGCATCAGTAACCTGAGTATGTTAAGAGGCAACAAACTGAATTGGTGCCAAGCAGATTTGCTGCATTAACTAAAAACAAACCGCTATCCATGGCTAAAGAAGAAACAAGCACAGCGTAACCGTATCCTCAGGGTGTCGACTGACAAGTGTTGGAGCTTGAATTACAGAATGGAAAACACAACTGCATACCATTTACTTTGCTGAATGCATAAATACTTTATGCAGAAGTCCATCGGTGCTGAGTTACACAGCAGCCTGTAAAGGTGGGATCAGGAAGGTGGGATCAGGGGGGTGGGATTGGAGGGCCGCTGGACACCGAACGCTGTGATGAAGACGTTGACCACAACTATGGTGAAGACGAACGCTGTGCTCACATTCTCCATGATGTCCAACTGGTAATGTTTGCTTTGATCATTCAGGTCCCACTTTACTGTCAAATCGGAAGCAAAACATGAAGATGTTACATTCCCCCAGCAGGGGGCAGCACAGTTTTCTGTCAGATTGAAGCAGTGAATTAAACATTACCCAGCGCTATGATCTAAACTAACACCATCTGCCAGCACTGCCTGAAGGTGTCTTATTAAACAGGTTTCCCTCTTTAAAAACAGTACATGCTTCAGCACTCTAAGGAGGGAATGTTTATAAAGGTGGACTGACAGCTGACATCTCCTCGGACACTTTGAAAGCGTAAACAGCTGAGAGAGAGCAGTGGTATCTCTTCTTGCTGTTGTCTCTGCTGGGATAAGGACGTGGTCAGGAAAGGGAGGGAGAATGCCAAGGATTGACAGGACAAGCTTTACTCTGTGAGGCTCTGGCCATCCAGTTTATTAGACATTACTCAGAGCATTCAATAAAAAGGATCAATGAGATTTCCCAGACTTGTGTGCAAAATATGGGTGAGTAAGATTTTGAACTTATATAATAGTGTGCATTCAAGATTTTAAGGCCTAAACCTGGGAAAATAGCCCTGCACAAGAATTGTTTGGGAATGTGAAATGCAGATTTGCAGTAGTTGAAGAAACCTTACATTTTCAAACATGGATTATGTAATAAAAGAAAAAGAGAAGCAGCCTTTGTGGCACACTATGTAACAGAGAATAAACTGAAAGCAGTTATTGGTCATTAGTGGCACAAACATGTTTTCACAAATATAGAGCAAGGCCAAAAGTCATGTCACCCTGATTCCAAAACAGTGTGAAATAGAAATAAAAACAAATTTAAAAACCCCTCCCCATCATTGCTTTTGAACAAAGGGGCATTTCGGGGATGTCTGTGTTATACCCCCCCATGATACTACATCACATGTCACTGTCACTGTTCCAAACAGGTGTTTTTGAGCAGTCCAAACCATCCCCCACGTTTTGTTGCCTTGAGTTATTGGCCTTGAATCAAATCCAGAATATGCATAGAATACATTTACCAAAATGTATGATGATAGCCCCTTGAGATATAGCATCTTGTTTTCAAGGAGGTTCATATACACTGATATGAAATAAAACATATGCAAACAGTTGGGTCCATAAGTAAAGACAGTAATTTTCACAGGCTCAAAAGTAAGTGGACAAACTGAATTAATTATAAATATTAGAACTATTTGTAATACTGTGGTGAAAATTCTTTGCAGTCAATGTGTGTTTGAAGTCTAAAACTCACAGATATGACCAAATGCCAAGTTTCCTGCCTTGAGATGCAAGGCCTTTACTGTAGCTGCCTTCAGCTGCTCTATTAAGTTGAGATCAGGTAACTTCGACTTGATCACTGAACAATATTGCATTTACTTGCTCTAAGAAAATGTTTGGGTCATTATCCATCTGCACTGCGAGGCACTGTCCTATCAGCTTTGCAGAATTTGGCTGATTTAGAGCCCTATATAAATCTCAGAATTTATCCTGCTACTTCTGGCAGCATTCACACAATAATTAAAAACTTGTGACCCAGGTCCTCTGGCAGCCATACATGTCATGCCATGACTGCCTCCACCATGTTTGACTGACAGTGTTGTACGCTTCAGATCATGAGCTTTGCCTTTTTTCTCCAGACTTTTCTCTTCCCATCATTCTGGTACAGGTTCATCTTGGTTTCATCTGACCAAAGAATCTGATTCCAGAACTGCTGGAATTATTAGGCGTTATTAGATGGTTTTTTTTTCCACCAAAGTCTAATCTGGTCTTCCTATTCTTGAGTGTTACCACTGGTTTGCACTTTATCCTCTGTATTCATGAAGGTGTCTCTTGATTGCAGACTTTGATAATGACGTTTCTACCTCCTCAAGAGTGTTCTTGACTTGACTGGATGTTAAAAAGAGGTTTTCCTTCATCGAGGAAATAATTTTGTGATCATCCACGTTAGTTGTCTTATATTGTCTTCCAGTCTTATGGTATTGCTGAGCTCGTCAGTCCAAAGCAGGGGTGCCCAATACGTCAATCGCAAACTACCGATTGATCGCAAAGGAAGTGTGGGTAGATCGCATAGAATTAAAAAAAAAAAAAAAGCCAATCATTCATCCTCACTATGAAATTTTTTCACTTGATTGACGTACAGCACGGTCAGTCAGAGATCTCATCTTTTCTAACACATGGGGTCACCATGCTTGTGCATTCAACCCCACATGGTATACTACTGCAAATCTCCAGCGAGCTAGTTAGCCTTCCAATTGATTTTCACTAAAGAAAGGTTATAAAAAATGAGTGGGGGAGCTGAACCAAGTAAGAAACCAAAAAATGTACCACATCCGTATGGAATGGGAGGATGATTTTTATTTTCACAGTGTCATATTTAAAGTGTGTTTGTCTGCTCTGCCAATCTACCATCTCTATTTCGAAAAAAGGGAAATGTGGAGCGGCACTTTCGGACTGTTCATACAAAGTACAACGCCGACTTCACTCCAAAAAGCCAGCTCAGACAGAAAGGTGAAATAACTAAAATCACAGTTGTCCGGACAGCAGTCATTTTTCACACAGCTGACCTCAAGAGCTAAGGCAGCTACCGAAGCATCGTTCCGGGTGAGTCACACTATAATTATGCACAAGAAGTCCTTCCAAGAGGGGGAGATGATAAAAATGCATTTGTTGAAGCAGCTGACTCGACTCCTTGTCTTGACTTTACAAACAAACCGGAAATATTATCTTCAATCAAAGCTCTCCAGCTATCATGAAATACAGTTACACGGCGCTGTGAAGTCATGGCCGAGGATTTGACACAGCAGCTTTGGAGGGACAGCGAGCGTTTCTCACTGCAATTGGACGAGTCCACAGTTGTAAGTAATACAACACAATTGTGCATTTTTAGTCGGATGGTGTTCACAGATATGACTGAAAAAAAGAGGAGCTGTTAACAATACTGCCCATGAAAGAACACACGTGGGGAGAGGACATTTTTCAATCATTCAAAACCTTTATTGAGAAAACCCAGCTCCTTGTGTTCAAACTGGCGTCAATCACCACGGACCGTGCTCCCACAACGTTTGGCCACTCAAATGGATTCATTGCTAAGTGCAGGGAGGACGATGCTTTCCCTGACTTCCTTAATTAAAACTGCATAATACACCAACCAGCATTATGCTTTAAGATGCTTAGCATAAAAGGATGTGGCAACAAAGATCGCCTGTTCCATTCGAGCTGGATCTCTTCAAAGACGGCTGTTCCAGCACATCTGGAGAAGGCCGACTGCGACCACTCTGTTGTTGCTGCACACTGCCGTGAGATGGCTTAATTGGGGGAAATTCCTGCAAAGAGCTCTGTCCAGAGATAAAGGAGTTTCTCTTTGTTGCCAAACATGCAGAATACAGCCAATTAAATGACAAACATTGGCTGCTAGACTTAGCATCTTAAACCGATCTGACCAACATGTTGAATGAGCCAAATTTAGAGCTGCAAGGAAAAGACAAAACCGCGGTCAATATGATCAGCTCAGTTATAATGCTTTCAAACAAAAAAATTGCAACATCTGTCCTCAAAGCTGCAGTGCCATGATTTTGGGAACTTCCAAATACTCCCGCCAGAGCTGGAGACGCAACAGAATGATTGTGCACAAATTCTGGTCAGTGCGCGCTACACAGAGCAGATTGACAAGTGTCTGACAGAGTTTCACAAACGCTTTCAAGACTTTGCCTTACTGGAGCCAGTTGCTACATTTATGTGCTGCCCATTTCGGCAAGATGTTGATGTTGATTCACTCGCATCCAAAATAGCAAGGTTGTTTCACCGGAACTCGTCTGGAGTGGAGGATGAGATTTTGACACTACAAGCTGACATTCAGCTGACGTCCAGGGCTCGCTGGCAGTTCGCAGAGGAAAAGTACCCAAACATGAAGAAATGTGCTACTTCCCTGACCGCACTATTCAGCTCAACTTGCTTATGTGAGTCAGCTTATTCCCACATGAAGATTATTAAGTCCAAATACCGTTCCACCATGACTGATGATCATGTGGAAGTCTTCTTGAGACTGGCTACCAGCAGCTACTCTCGGGACTATACATCCCTGGCTGAATCCATTCAGTACAAGTCATCAGAGTAAGGTAAGACCAAAAATGTAGAGTTGATTTATGCCATATGGGTTCCTGCAGTTAAGCAAGGTACAACAACATATATTATGTATATAAAGTATTTTCAGTATATATATATATGTTTAGCAATCTTAAAGTAGGTAGATCTTTTTGACTTGGTCATTTTAAAAGCAGCTCACAAGCCGAAAAAGTGTGGGCACCCCTGCTAAAGATTGTACGAAATAATTGAACTGGTCACTTCTCATGTTTCTAGTATCTCTCTGATTTCTCTGTTTATTATGTGTGTGTGTGTTTAAGCCTAATTAGCCTTATTGCCTCCTTCACTTAGATCAATATCTCTGTCCTAGGGCGAGCTCAGGGAGGACAGAAACCTCCCCTGGAGCAGAAGGGCAAAAGCTCGCTTGATCTCGATTTTCACTTTTGAGCCTCTGACATGGGGAGACAGAGTAAAAATGGCTGTCATTCCTAAAAGGTTAATGCAGTACTCTTTTGATACCCCTCAAATGAAAGCTTACAGTCTAAACTTCAATCACATCTTGATTGTTTTTTCTTTTCAAATCCAGTATTATGTTGTACAGTGGCAAAAATAAATAAATAAAAATTGTGTCATGGTCCAAGTACTAAGTACACAAATACAGACAGACACTCAACTTGTGCGACCCACACATACCTGACCTGACAACAAACAAATTAAATACA
>KV751324.1:20278770-20314348 GCA_001698575.1 Mola mola | reverse complement strand
GCTTAAACCCCCCCCCCCCCCAGCCGCTGGACGTGCCGGAGTGTGTCAGCAGCAGCCCGGCTCTCAACATTGACCTGCGGACCATCGTCGATCGGACACGGGTTCGGCACGGGACCCGGCAAGGGACCCGCCGCGGGGAGAGCTCGAGCACGGGAAGCCGGGTGGGGCTGAAGGACGGCGCCACGGAGAGTCTGAGCACCGACGAGGACAGGGGGGACCGAGGGGAAGCCGAGCCGAAGGCGGAGGTCCGGCCCACGGAGGTCACAGGTAAAGCAGGAAGTGACGAGAACGAAGAGGAGCCCGGGATGAAGGCCGTGTCCACCTCACCCGGGGGGCGCTTCCTCAAGTTTGACATTGAGCTGGGGAGGGGCTCCTTCAAGACCGTCTATAAAGGTCTGGACACGGACACCTGGGTCGAGGTGGCCTGGTGTGAACTGCAGGTGGGTTCAACCATCCAAGTGCAACACTGACGGCCTGTCATCTGGGTGCTGTAACACTCCGTTGTGAAGAAAGTACGCTACACACAGTTAGATGTGCACATTTCTGACCTGGTCACACGGGCCAGGGCCTCTCAGGTCAAGTAATGTTAATGACGGGTTTGCTCTTAGCCTTTTTCAAGTTGAGCCATTTCATGTGCAGTCATCCTGGAACAGAGCAAATTGATGTGAGCACAGAGGCTCCCTTATTAATGGCTGTAATGACTCACTTCTGTTACAGCACCAGATTATACGTCATATTCTGTCAAATCACAGCGTTTTTCTCAATTAAGTGAAATATTTGCTCTCATGGTGGAGAGCAGGAGGTGCAGACTCTGATCTGTCCCGATCACTTTAGATGCACAGATTACCCTGTAGACAGCGGTCGCCCTTTCAGTGCACAAAATGTTCAAAGCTAATAAAAAATAACAAAACTGCACAGTATGTCCAGTAAAAGACAGAAGCACTCTCCTGGTGCGACCACTTCTAATATGAGGCCTTTGGAATTGTATGTATTGGAAATCACTTTTGGAGCAGCCACAAACTCCTAGACAGGCCTTCATGCTGTTCCACCTCAATTATACAAACAAACAATTATAGAAACAACCAATACAGTCAAAAGAGTATGCTTTTTATTCAAAAAGCCCAGATTCTTATTTTTCTTTCCTTATTAATATTAGCGAATAGCCATTTTGATGTTGACAAAGTTATTTCAGACTGAGTCAGCATCTCAGCATCACTTTGCTAACTAAGCTTTAATTTGCATTGAATTACCGTGATGCGAATAGTGTTTGTGACTTTGAAACCCGGCCCTGCAGTGTGTTCTCTTGGACTCGGTACCGCTTTTCTCGTCCTCCTGCTTGAGGAGAATCCAAGCTCACCCGGTCTGGCCCAAGGGAATGAATAATACAAATTACAGCCCAACTCAATCCACTTTAGACATAAATTTAAATATCTGTTACATCGCGCTTGTATCGCCGCTCTTGTTGGCGACATTGCCCATCTAGATTCGAGCAGGTAAAAGAAACTGAACCTATGTTTTTTTTAGTGTTTGCACCACCACATATGTTTGGATGTAGAAGTCCAATCAATCCTTGTACCAATTAACAAACTGAGCACCCAAGCAGCTGTGAACAAGGTAATGCCTTGGTTGTGTCCCAAGGTTTTCCTCAGATTTAATTACACAGAATTAAGTAAAACTCAGTTTGCCTATGTAGGAGTAAAACATTAAGTTCCGTTTTTAACTCTTCATTAGGATGTAGTCGTGGGATTTATAGTGTGCAACCTTCAGTATTCTTGATATTTTTACACATTCCCAAGTTCTAAGAGTACTTTTTGTTCAACATGTTTGTTATGTATCATGCATGATCTTTACAGCGAGTTAGAATACTGTGTGTGTGTGTGTGTGTGTGTGTGTGTGTGTGTGTGTGTGTGTGTTTGCGTCTGAGCAGGTTCATAATGATGATTCAACCGTTCTGTCCCGGGAGCTGCGGCCTTGCCCTTGAGAGCCAATGTAACTCAAATCGTGCGCCTTTACTTCCTGCATACTGTGACTGGACAGCAGACAGCACAAATGCTAAGAGTTGTAAATTGGATGGAAGACGAGCTGGTGCCTGGATGTTGAGCAAACCAGACAACTCGGCTTGTTGCTTATTTATCCCCTAAACGATGTTTCCCAGAAAATTGGCAACTTATATAAACCAGTTCAGTGAAATGCCAAAATATTTAAGCACATTGTTTGTCTCATTTGATTGTTCAGTAAAGAGCACTGAAGAATGCTTTAAAACCTCGGTGGTACTACCACACAGATGTGTCTGGAGAGTGAATGCTATGCTGCTGCAGCTCTCTGCACCACCTCGGGGAGCGAGGAGCAAGGGTGCAGCTCAGGACAGCATGCAAGATTCTGATATGAAACCGCGGCTCTATAATTAAATTAACTGCAACGCCGTGTCCTCACATTAGTTGACAAAATGTTGGTGTTGTTTTCTATTTTTTTGCTCAACCCTTATTGTACAAAATGAAGTCTCAGTAGAGCACAGTCTGTTCTGTAAGTGCCACACCCTACTTGCACCTCCTCTCTGCAAAGGCTCATTACTAATCTGCGCATATGCTGCCTCCGAACATTCATGAGTATGGATATAAAGATGACACAAACTGTTATGTGTTTCTTGTCATTCAGAATCGGCATTATGAAGGCAGCTAAATCAGGAGTATTGTTCACAATGGCACATGTAATCTAAGATGCTGCACAGGACACTGTGGGATGTGACTGAAATCTGATTCCAGAGCATCAGTCAATAATCAATGCTCAGAGACTTGCAGGAGGTTAATGTGCTCATTAAAAACTCAAAGCGCACACCCACTGTTACCGTTAAAGATGTGTGCGTATGAAGACAGTAGGAGAGAAAACGTGGGAGTCGTGTAACGTTCGGAGGCATTAGCTTGTGTCCGTCATGCTGACTTAAGGGAAACACAGATGTAGAGAAACAGAAACTGTCAGCCGTTTTACCATTTATACAACCGTTCAGGGAGGGCAGGGGCCAAAATATTGATCCAGTATATACAAATTCACTCAGGCTTAAAGGATGTAATATTTAAGCTCATTAAAAAAGGTTTTTCTTGACGTCTTTGCCTTTGTGATATAAAAAAAAAAAACAGTTTGTCATTATTAATTCTTAATGGTTCTTAGCTTGTTCTCATTTTTTACAAGTAGCACATTTGCCATTCGTTGATTAAACTGCAATAAAATCTTTTTGTCCGTCTATTTATCACAAAATCAGATTAAATGAGGTTCTCACTTTCTCCGAGATTCTACTCAGTCGTGGGGTTTTCACTGCTGTGTTTTATATACACATCGGTGATATTGTGGTGGAGTAAAGGGAGTAAATGGGCCAGACCCCCATGTTTACCCACTTACAATGCCAAAACTGTGTTCACTCTAAACATGAGCTACAGGCAGTTCTAACAGTGCTCCACTCCTGAAACTACACCTGACCACTAAAAACTGTTTGAAAATATATTTCATCTCCTTTATTAGCACTTAATTATGACTGAAAATAGTTATAATTCTAAATCAACTTCCTCCTCCGTCTCCCTTTCAACGTCTGGAGCTTCTCCACTGATTAAGCTCCAGCATACTGCCAGGAGATGAGTCACTTGGAAATTATTGTTTCTCTTTTTTTTAATTAACTGTTCTTTTCTATTTTACCCAGGAACGGAAACTGTCCAAAGCTGAGAGACAGAGGTTCAAAGAGGAGGCAGAGATGTTAAAGGCTCTCCAGCACCCCAACATTGTGCGATTTTATGACTTCTGGGAGTCGCCAGTCAAGGGGAGGAAGTGTATCGTTCTGGTAACAGAGCTCATGACCTCAGGGACGCTAAAAACGTGAGAGTCCACTTTAAAAATGGATCATTTATCGTGTGCTTGAGGAATTTTGTAAGGTCTTAGCTAATTGTCAGCCATATTCTCTAAATAATTCAACCTAAAACATAAATATTAGTCTTTTATTGTTTATTTTGTCATATTAAAAGAGCATCACAGTAATGTGTATCAAATTTCACTCCAACTGTGCAAAGTCATAACGGTATATCTAATGTCAGACTGAAGATTTAGTTGGTGTTGAAACTGAAAGGGAAAATAAGGTTTTGAAGCCGTCAATATGAGGAGATTAGTGCGATAATAACATCGTCATCTGAGATTCATATTGTCTCTCTGTGTTTGATGTTTAATGAACGTCTCTTTTTTCAATGCAGACACAGTTTTATGAGCGTGGAGAAAAGTGCGGACGGAATATTGATCCGTCAATTTGTCTTTTACTCTTCGATGCATTTTGAAACAGATGTCGACTGGAACGTCTCAATGAAGCTATATTTATCCTCCCACAGGTATCTGAAGCGGTTTAAGGTGATGAAGCCCAAAGTTCTTAGAAGCTGGTGCAGGCAAATTCTCAAAGGCCTCCACTTCCTTCACACGAGGACTCCTCCCATCATCCACAGAGATCTCAAGTGTGACAACATCTTCATCACTGGTCCCACAGGCTCCGTCAAGATAGGAGACCTGGGCCTGGCAACGCTGAAGAGGGCCTCCTTTGCTAAAAGCGTTATTGGTTAGTCATCAGCTATCAGTAAGACTGCATTATTAATTCATGACTAACAGGATCTTATTTTTACTTTTTTTTTTTGGCCACACGGGTAATGGAAACAGACCGAGAGCACTGCATTTACGTTGTGGCTTTAAAGTTAACTCATATACTCCTAGAGACATGATATCATACGTCATATTTTCAGTCAGTCAGTCTTTTTCATTTATTTCAGCTGCATGAAAAAGTGGTACTTTATAAGACAGATAGAGGGTGTGCACGTAGCACTTGAGGTAGGGAAATTCGGCTAATTGCAGTAACACTCATGTTACATGCGTTGTCTGTGACTAAACCAGCTTCTTTCTGTGGAATGTTCCACACAGATCCAACATTGTGAAGTAGCTCTGCAGTGTTTGCCCGTGTGTGAGACACATGCATGACTCTTGTCTGGAGGACATTAGAGCACAATGACCAATCTTCTGTAATGTAACAGGCTGTGTGGGGGACATTGGACTGGGTGACCCCTGGAGTCCATGTGTCGCAGGTGAGAGGGCCGCGTTCAGCTCTTCAGCTCTAGCTTTAATTTGACTTCTGACATCCCCCTCGTTGTGGATTTGAGGAACGGCTCGCTCTGACATTAAACTTCCTTGATGAAAGAATGTACGCTGGCTCCAAATTGTAAACCATGTTTTTCAAAACTATGTATTTTCCACCTCGCTATAAGGGAGTAGGTCTTAGCAGATGAAATGGGTGATTGACTCCTTGATTTTTTTCTTGCTTTTTCTGAATTGCTTGGGAGTTTATTCAGTGTCCCATCATGAGCCCATTGGCTTGATGCTGCTGGTTGTGAAGTTTGCTGTTTTTATCTCTGGATGGTGATGGGCAAGATGAGCACTGTTGTTTGTGTTACTACAGTAGGATAGCTGTCCACGATGAGTTTGCGTACAGCTTTGGTCATGAGCTATGCTGCACAGCTCCGGAAACAGATATGACTCTGTTTATACTAACCAGGAAGACAAATCGCGATACTTACACCAATTGATTTTTTCCCCCCACCATTAGCAGTTTTTTGAGCCTTCATGTATTTAAAACAGCTGCATGCTATTTCATGAACCAGCGCTGAGCGTCATGAGAATGCCAATATATTAAAGCTGAGGGTAAAACCAACAAGACACATTATTGGTACAGAATTTTTCGTAATAAAGCTGCTTGAAATTCAAAATAATCACTTTTTCTGGAATTATCTTAAACTGTTTGTATAAAAATCTGTATATTGTTCTGTTAAATGTCACAGGTGCACAGTCTTGGTAATAAGTACTCTTAGGACAAACAATAGCCCAAGCTTTAAACAGTACTTCGTCTAATTTAACTTGTTGGGCAGTTTGCTGAAGAAATTAAAAAGTGTATTTTTATAAGGCAATCAAATCATTTTCTTGTGTTGAAGCTGAACAGGGCAGAGCAGTCAACATTTGTGCTTTTAACTGTTAAGTTATTTTTTTACTGTGTCATTCAAGTTATTGTAAGAAAATGGAATCTTCATTAAGCACCTTTCATATCCTTGACACTGGATCCCAGTGAAATAAAATGAAGTGAGTTTCTAATGTATCTCCGTTTTTGCATTAATTCTTCAGGCACGCCAGAGTTCATGGCCCCAGAGATGTATGAAGAGCACTACGATGAGGCTGTGGATGTCTATGCTTTTGGCATGTGTATGCTGGAGATGGCCACCTCCGAGTACCCTTATTCTGAGTGTCAGAATGCTGCTCAGATCTACCGTAAAGTCACCAGCGTGAGTGCACATCTAAGAGCTATTTCAAACTACTGTATGTGATTATTACTATTTTTTGTAAAAGGGATTTTTTACTTTGTTTAAAGTAAATCTATCAGTGTGTTTCTAGGGAAAGTACAGATGTTATAACTAATGATTTTAGCTATCAATTACACATATTTTAATGGGCTGACAAACCATGTAATAGTTGAATAAGATGCCATCTAATAACTAATGGGTCTAACTCTGTTATTCAGAAAGTGCCATTTAATTCAGTAAGTTTAATTCAGAAATTTATTACATATTTTTTCTCTTCAGACTTTCCCTAAGTTTTTCTAGGAGTTGTCACAGCGAATCATCCTCCTCCATCACTCCCTGTCCTTTGCATCTTTATTTATTTTTGTATTGGATTATAAATGTATTGGATTGGACATTTTGGGCGTATTTGAATTTCAATGGGATGCATCTATCTCAATATATATCATATGATGATATCATATTTAGTTTGACAAGCTGCCAGTTTCTTGCAAACCTTTGCTGGACAGCAGCGACTCTGACAGTGATGGTATAAAAACTAAATTAGTTTTAGCATTAGCATAGAGCCAAAATGCAAAATATAGCAGTAGCATCAGCGAAGAATTGTGTAATACAAGACATTAGATACAACATTATGTACCTATGCTAAAATGTGGTTGGTCTTTATCCAGGTAATTGAAGAATTTAGTTTCCCAGAATCTAGTTCTCTTCTATGGTTACATAGTTTACGTAAAGCAAAAAATTTGGCCCTTACAATTATTAATGCTTCAATCACAAATCACAGTTTTAGAACAACTAAACTGCTGGAACAACTGGATTGCCATCCTCGATAGTAGCTTCTTAATCCCCAGATTTAAGGTGTCTGGGATAAAATATGTGACACACTGCTGTTTTGAGTGTGTCTGTTGGCGAGTGGAGACGATTTTTGTTTGTTTTTCAGGGAGTGAAACCTGCCAGCTACAGCAAAGTCAGTGATCCAGAAATTAAAGAAATAATCGGGGAATGTATCTGTCACAGACGGGAAGAAAGGTGAGTGGAGCAGGGCCTTTGGTGGAGTCTTAGTTAGAGGTTATTATTTTGTTTGTTCCTGCTGTGTGACGTTAGTGCCAGTATTTGCCTTTGACACGGTTTGAAGTTTCTGTGTGTTTGTGCATCATTGGGTTTATAGTGACCTTTAGTGCAGGTCAGTAGCTTTTGTTTGTGTGTTTCTTGCAGGTACTCCATCAAAGACCTCCTGAATCATGCATTCTTTGCAGAGGATACAGGCGTGAGGGTGGAGCTCAATGAGGAGGATGATGGGAAGAAGTCCTCAATTGCTCTGAAGCTGTGGGTTGAGGATCCTAAAAAGCTGAAGGGAAAGTACAAGGACACTGGTGCCATTGAGTTTACCTTTGACTTAGTGAGCGAGGTCCCGGAGGTTGTTGCCCAGGAAATGGTAAATATGAGCAGTTGTAGAGTTCACTGGTTTGGTTTTCCCCATTCTTGGCTTTTGTTGTTATGGCTATTGTGCTTTACTGGCCTTAGCCTTGGAGAACATTGATTTTTCACAGGCAGGCAGGTATTTACTAAACAACACTGACATGTCAGAAATAGTTGCAGTTCATTGCATAAAGAGTCCTTGTGCACGCTTATACGGAGCGGGTGTTTTCCAATTTTGGTTCAATTTTAAAAGCAAACCTGTCTACACATTCTGGCTTTTACAAGATTAGTACAGACTCCGTTCAGGATTTGAACTTAAAGGGCACCATTTGAGTACAGGTTCCTTCTGTTTAGGATGTAGTCGTGCTTGATGTAGACATTAAAGTGCTATAGAAGACAAAAGGAAAGGAAGGAAAAAGGAACCATATATTAAAAAACTATCCCCTACATAAAAAACAGTCCTGGATCCAGATGATCACCACCAGAGTGTGAGTTGCAAAGGCAGAGTTTTTGGCTCAGAAGGGCAGCCACCTACTGCCTCAGTCTTATTGTTTTTATAAGCAATTTATATATTTTACAAAATGATGGTTGTGTGGAAAAAAAAATTTTAAACAGAAGGGAAAAAAATAAGTTTTGACAAATATCCCAATTATTGTGTATGAGTATTTAAGAAGCAGTAAATGCAGCTGCAGTACAACCTCAGGTGTAATGTGGCAAGTAAGTGTTGGAAATGATCGGCTTGATGCATGTCCTGTGCAGTATTGATTGAAACTTGAGCAACTATTTACCTGGCCTTTACTCTTTTATGCATACTTAGGAGACGGCATGAAAATGCAGTTCATTGTGGTTCAAAGAAACAACAGACTGTAGATTTATAGATTTAACATGTAGGGTGTTCAATAACTATCATGTTTGTTCTGAGCTACAGCAAGCATCTCACCTGTGTGCTGTAGGTAGAATCAGGTTTTTTCCTGGACTGCGATCTGAAAATAGTTGGAAAGTCCATCCGGGATCGAGTGGCTCTTATCAAATGGAGGCGAGAGCGCACTGTCTCGTCAGGAAATGGCGAGACATCTGTGAGGACGACGCACCAGAATCTGCTGCAGGTACCAGGGGGAGGTGTACCGCAGGCTGCTACGATAGCGGTGGCAGATTGTGAGGATCAAGAGCTGGAGCAGCAGACCCTGATCTGCACCGTGCCCACCACCATGTCTACCACATGTAAGAATCTGCACATGTGTATTGTATACCACACACCCTCAGTAACAGGAAATGAAACTGACTGGATATAGTTAAATTGGCATTTGTTAATTTAAGAGAAAAACGTTATAAAGGCAGCTGCAACTTCCCAGTCATCAGTTGGATATCATCACCCTGCTTTTGAATTTTAATAAGATGCTACTTTACTACCCCCCTGGCATTCCTCAGCGTCTGTCCTTCCTCTAGGGCATCATGGTGGATTTTAATGTTTTATTCACCCTCTTTTTTACAGCGGACAGTGGAGTTAGCTCAATCATGCAATTAGATGATGTGAGCAATCAGCAAAATGGCAACTACCAGTCGCTTCCGGAGCCCATTTCCACAGCTCACACGATATACAGCCCCCCTGCGCAGTTCGATCCTAAACTGCTCGAGGGGCCCAACCAGCAGCCCACAGCACTGGCCTCAGATGAAAACTACATACAAGCATCCAGCCAGTTACAGGAGGGAGCCTACCAGCAAGCAACAAGTCAGCTACATTCTGGGACTTATCAACAGCCTGCTGCACAACTGCACCAGGGGCCATATCAGTCTCAAACAGTGAGTGAAAGCATTTCTTTTTTTAATTAAACCCTTCACTTTGCTTTTTGAGATTTTTCCTGAAGTAACATCAGTATTTTTATTCTCTTTTTTGGAAAAATACCTGATCAGTGTCACTACAGTGATCCCCTTGTATACCATGACAACCAGCTGTTGACTGAGAAGACAGTGTGTTTTAGGCATGGAAGCGCCTCCCTGGTTGAAATGATGCAATGTAGGAGCATCTGTCAAAATAAGACAAGGAATGTCAGCCCCAGTCCAAGTCGCTCACAAGTTGTGGCTTCACAAAACAGCTCAGATACATCAGTGCATTCCACAGACTACCTATTCCATAGCCCACAGCCGCACCGGCACTGCAAGGCTTGCATGTCTCTCCTCCAGAGTGGCTGGACAAAGAGAAGCAGATCTCTAGAACGCACACGTACACGCTCTTTCTCTGCATCCTCACAGTTTACTTTGGTCTCTGAGTCAGGTTCACCCACATTGCCTCATGTGGCAAGGTCTCCTCCAGCCACTGTATCTTCTCATTTATCCTAAGCTCCTCCCCCACTGTCAAACACTTCACCTGCACATCTTTCCACACCCTCACAAGTCATGCTCCAGTTGTGTTTGTATGAAAGTGGAGATCTCACTCTGATCTAACCACTGTGTCCATCACATCGTCAATTGCAGGACCACTTCTCCCAGCCTGTCTGCTTATCTTCCAGTGCAAAAAAGCAGGGAAGTTGGAACTACTACCTCTGCTGTAGTTGACCATATAGACAGAAGGCAGAGCCTGAACATACCGTTCTTCTCCAGACCAAGTTGGAACAGAAATCTGCTTTTATCACCATATGTCAGTGAAGGAAGATCAGATCCACTGGTAGGTTAGAGAGGGAGGCTTTGTATAGGCCAAATCCTGCCATACCAGCAGCCTGCTGCATCCTTTATGATTCTGCTCGCTGCTTTGCTTCTCTTTTCTCTTTCCACGGTGGTCGCAAAAGCAATCCAGCACCCCGCTCAGCTCCTGACTAATCCAAAATAAAAGCTCTTCAATTCTGGATGTGGTTTGAAAATAGTTGGGTTGTTGTCTTTTAGAGGAGTATAGCAGCACACAAAACAAAATGCTAGCACAGTGTGTTACGCCTCCCCTTTTCCCCTTTAGCAAGCTCTCTATGCTCCTATGACTGCCTCTGTTTTGACCAACTACACATTTTAACCTTGAGCTACATTTGCTGAAGCAAATTTATGCTTGTGTCATACCTAAAACCTCAAGTCAATAAGTGTGATCTCTCTTGCTTGTTTCATGGTGTCTGACAGACAGTTTCTGCTCCAGCTACGCCAGCCCCTAATGTGCACCAGAATCAACAGACAGCACAGAGCTTTCCAGCTGCGGCACCCACTCTTCAACCACGGCTTAATGCACAGCCCAGCCAGGAGCAGGTACTGCATCTAGCAGTGACAGGCCCTCGCATCAGCTGTAGTCAGGCAAAAAAGATGAATTAGGTTTTGGATTTAATTTCAGAGCTACCTGACAAGGTCATCCTGCTAATGTGACTGTTTTTGGAAAGCTTGTTGATCTAAACTATACAGTTCATCATAACTTGAAGTATTTGAATCCTTGCATGCCACCAAATTAAACATAAGCACCAGTAATTTAATGTAGTGGCACCATCCTTCGACTTATAGGGTGTCTGTGTGTGAGGTAGGCTAAGAGTGTCTCTTCTGCCCTTTTTAATGTGTCATCATTTGCCGTATATGTATGGGCTGTTTATACATTACACGTGTAAATTTATTTGTATATGTGTGTATGTGAATTTTTTTTAATGTAGTTTTGTGTTTCCTTGCCATTTGTTTTCCTCCCTTTAGTGCCACCTCCAACCAGCCGCTGTCCAGCCCCAGGTAGTCTTAGATTTTATTTATCAATCTATCTAATGCTAGAATCTCTTAGAATTTATTGTGGGCTACAGCACATAGACCACAAATCAACAAAATACCTGACTTGCATTGAATCTACCTGCCTTGATTCTCACTTTAATTGAAGTTGAGTTTCCTGATCAGTTTTGTATTCCCATCACTACTCTTCAGTCAAACACAAATCTTTATTTTTCTTCCTTTAGCTGTTACCTGCCGACCAGCCCACATCACACCTGAGTCCTGCTGATATTTCTGCCAGTTTTTCTGCTTCCCCACTCCTGCCCCTGCAGATCAGCACACAGGTGCGTGGTAACTTCAGAAACCCAAGATTTAGCATACAGATAGAAATGAAAACATAAAAACATCTTCCAAGAGTTAATATAGACTAAAGGGTTTAGACATAAATAAAGGGCCTGCGTGAATGCTGTTTCTATCAAGTGGTTGTCTTTGTTCGTTTTTTATCATTTTCCCTTTTTCTTTCCCAGTTTCCCTCATCATCTCCTGTTGTTCAATCAGGGGGCATCAAAGCCCCTCCCTTCCCCCTAGGTGCCCTGCCATGTGCCCACAGTAGCAGTAGCCTTTCAAGTGCCCACTACCCACATTCACCCTACCATCCCTCCCTTCCTCTAACCTCTCATGCTGTACATCCCTCTATGCTCAGCAGCCATCAGACCCCCCTGCCCACACCTCAGCACATGCCCAGTGTGGTACCTTCTATTCCACTTCTGCCTTTGGCCATGTCCCCAACGGTGCCCCAGCAGCAGGGCAGCCCTTTCATATCTCAGACAAACCTTGGTAGCTTCCATACCATCTATCCCTTAACTTTCTCCCAGGTGCAACCCACCCCATACCCTGCCCCCTATCCTGAGCAGGAAATGGCTGAGCAGCCTGTCCAGGTGAATATGTGACTCAGTTCTCAATGTAACGGTTCGGTCATGACAAATCTGTAGTAGGTGGCATTGTGTCTTAATTGTTGGTGTTTTTGCACGGAGGGAATGCGTTTGGTAATTTAGAGGTGAACAGTATTCTTATTTGCTGAAGACGATTTACTTAAATGTGTTACTTTTTCAGGTTTTGCCTTCTGTTCACACTGGTCTCTGGAGGAGCGGAGTAGATCCAGACACTACTGTATCTGGACTAGGCTTAACTGCAGCGCCTACAGATCCCGCTCCAGTCCAGACAGCAGCTTCGGTCACAGTCTCAGCTACAGTCAAAGCCGAAACTCAAGTCCCAGCACAAAAACAACCACCAGTCCCAGTTTCAGCTCAAGCAGCAGCTATGCCTGACACTCCAGCTTCAACCCTTATTAAAGCTCCAACATCTGTCCCAGTACAAACTCTGACTGCTGGGCAAGCTGTAGCCCCACTTCAAACAGTAGTCTCAGCTTCAGGCTCCACTTTTGAACCACCAAAAGCCTCATCTACAACCTCAGACACGCCTGATGCAATAGCTGAACCTAAAGTCTCCGTCCCTGGTTTAACGTCGGCCCCAATTCCTACCGCTCTGCCAGTCTCAGTTCAATCTGCAGCCCCGGCTCCTGTCCCAGCTCCAGTCCTGCAGCCCGCTGGCATCAAGACAGCGTCCTCAGTGTCTGAATGTGCCAGCCTAACCACAACTCAGCAAAATCCCGAGAAAAAAATCTCGACATCTGCTTCCAGCACCCTTCAACAAGAACCCTGTGTAGAGGTAGGAATAAAGCCAAGGTTTACACATTGTCAAGTTTTATGCAAACCTCTTATCATGTTCATATTCTTTAAAATGCACACTTGCAAACCTCTTAACATGTTCATATTCTTTAAAATGCACACTTACATTATTTAGATTACATTCCTATTAATTATATACCATCTCATCCTGAAAGCGGCCGAGAGAGTGAAATAACCCTTTAAGGCCAAAGCAAATATCACATAAATGTGTTATCATTATCATCACTGCTATATAGTCTCACAATGATCCTTTCTCTATTAAATAACTACATAAAATGACTATAGTCATGTGCACACTCTGCACTTGTTGTATTTGTAGTTTGTATTTATTTATTCTACTGTGTTGTGTTGGTTTGTTTTTAAACTATAGGTCCATGAAATGCCCCAATGTCTCGTTGTTTTATGCAGTGGCAATAAATGAAATTCTAATTCAAAATAATACCTTTACCAAGCTCTGCTAACTGTTTTTCACCTCCTTATTTTATTGTCTTTTATTGTCTTTAACTGCTTCAGGACAAACCAGTATCTTTACCCAGTTTTGCCTACGACAGGTGGGTGTCCTCCAAATTCTTACTGTAACTCTTTGTCACCAACCTGAAGGCGATTGAGTGTTTTTCTTTTATAGTCTCAACTCTGATGTGGCATCCAGTAAGGAAACAAGTGACGGCTATGACAGCCTGGTGAGTGGGGGGAAGGGGGACGGAAAACACAGGAGGCACCACCGCAAGTCAACACGCACACGTTCCAGGCAGGAAAAGGCCAGCAAGCCCAAACTGAGCATGCTCAACGTGAGTCCAAAGCTACAGTTCTCTCCAGAGCATGATGTGTCAGATTGTTGAACTGTGAAAAATTCAGTGTTCCATACTCATACAAGATCCTCTTGTGTAGAGACATTTACCTATTCTAACAAAGCTATTATCATGTTTGTAGTTTCTTTCTCAAGGCCACCATAACAAAGAGGGCCTGTGTGCTTTGTCTCTAGCCACGTAGGGAGATGTAGCTGCACTTATAAGCAGGTGGATTTTCTCATGCTTTTGGTGACTCACTCTGCAGACTGCTCTATGCTCTGTATGACCGACTGATCTTGTTTGCAAGAAATAAAAAGTGCTTAAGGACACTTTGTGTTCTTCGAAACTCCTTTATTTCAGATTTCCACCACATTGTAAAGTGTAACCCCTGCCCCCACAGGTGTGCAACACTGGTGATAAAATGGTCGAATGCCAGCTGGAGACTCACAACCACAAAATGGTGACATTTAAATTTGATCTGGATGGAGACGCTCCAGAGGAAATTGCTACTTATATGGTTAGTTCAACCTTTAACAGTGCGGTGTTTTATCATCTCTTGGTTATATTGAACAAAGCATAAATACTGTATTCCTACAGGTAGAAAATGGCTTTATCCTGCTGTCAGAGAAGGAGGTCTTCATTGACCAGCTAAAGGACATTGTTGATAAAGCTGAAGACATGCTCAATGAAGACACGGAGTGTGAAAGGACCTCCACCTTGACATGTAGTTCTCAACAAGGCCAAATTTCTGAGGGGCTGGTTGGAGAGGTAAGTCAGTCAGTCCAATTTATTTATATAACACATTTAAAAACAACCAAGACTGACCGACGTGCTTTAAAAATTAAAGGTACAGCAAGATAAAGCAATACACAATAAATCATGATACTGATAATACTAAGTAGTTTCAACTCGAAGGGAAGGCCAAAGAGAAAATATGGGTCTTCATCAGTGATTCTAGAGCTGGGGCAGATCTTATTTGAAGTCATAAGCTCTTCCACAGGCTGGGGACAGCTACTGCGAAGGCTCGATCGCCTCTGATTTTAAGCCTAGTTTTAGGCACATCCAGGAGCAGCTGATTGGTTGATCTCAGTGCTCTATCTAGAGTGTGAACATATAGAAGTTGAGCTAGGTAAGGTGGTGTCAATACATTAGGAGCTTTTAAAATACATCCTTTACCGAACTGGAAACCAGTGGAGAGAGAGGGGGAGATGTATGTAGAGATAAATAAAGTCTGTACACAGGCTTATATATTCAAACATTGGCAGGCAGCATAATGACTTAGCTCCAAACTGTCTGTCACACCACAGAGTCATCAGTGTGGAGTGCCTCAGCATGTCTATCAACAGAACGGTAAAAAAAAAATATTAAAAACTCATGCCAAGTAAATCCTTTTGTTGCATTCACTTGTTAAAAATTACAACTAAATCAACAAGTTGTAATTGTCTAAACTCTTGGTTTGCAGTTCTTCACACAGGAAAGAGATGGTTCATAATATGCCCTGTCGAGGAGACACCCAAATTCAGCCAGGACATCTCATCTGACACAACTACGCAGTCCCCCGGTAGTTCAGTTGCTACCCAGCCTGCTGACAGCGGCCCAGCGAGGCCTGCTGCATCTAGAGGTGACTTTGTTAATACAGAACAATGTCATAGCAAAATTTGACAGCTTTACTGAATAACAGCACTATCTTGTGGTAGCCGAGTGAAAGACACCCTACTGCTCATGTGCCAATATCAGTTTTGAAAAAGTTTAAACATCAAACTTGCCTTGATGATTAATTTAGTCTTCTTTTGATTGTCCCCCCAGCTGAAGAGGGGTCTTCCTCCACAATGTCTGGTGGAAGTGGAGGCTTCACCTATGATTTGTATGGATTCTGTAGCCCTCCAATAATGTCCAACACAGACCCTCTCCTCTTAGCCACTCTGACTCCTCCTATGTCTGCTCCCCCGACCCTTCAGTCAGTGTCCTCAGCAGAGCCTGCGGGCATCTTGGTGCAGGCCCAGCCAACCAGAGGTCAGACTTTGCCCCCATCCTCCCCACGTATGTCTCTGCCAGTTGATGAGTCACAGGGATCCCCTTTGGGCTCCGTCTCTCCGATTCATGAAGCTCAGCAGATGGCCAACGTGACCTGTCCAGTTTCCATGGCTGATGAGGTGCCCTGCTGCCCACTGGTCATGCCCCTGTCTCTGGATGTGAGCAGTTTAAAGGGGGGGTCTCCTGTTACTACACTACCACCCCAGGAGCCAGGTTTGGCCAAAGAGCCGCTGGCGGTCTCATATGCCTCTGCAGCCAGGAGCGAGCGCCCACAGCAGCCCGTGGTGCTGCACCAGCCTTTTTCCAGTGTTGGAGGGACCAAAGTGCCCTCGCTGCCCCAGAGCCCAGCACCATCTCAGTACGGTGTGGGGCCTGGTGAGTCAGATGGCGAAGGACGGCTGGGCCGCGGGGGCTTTGTGGACAGCACCATAAAAACACTGGATGAGAAACTAAGGAATTTGCTCTACCAGGAATATGCTCCCATGTATCCATCAGGCAGTGCTGCAGAGACACCAGGTTCTGGCACAGAATACATCCAGTCTCCCCCAGGTCCAGATAGTGCCACAGGAGGGTCTGGAAACAGCACACCTGGACCAATGGGGGAGGGGCGCTACAGGGCAGGGGAACAGCTGGTAAGTACAATCATCAGAAGCATTTTGATATGTAAATGTGAAATATGAATTACTACTGCGTATTTACTGTGTATTTACATACAGTTTCAAAGAAATATAAACTCTTTTACCGAGCTTCATTATTTTATCACATTTTTGTATTTTTCCTGAGCAGGTGATTTTTGTTCAGATTTAATGTAGATGTTCAGTTTTCCTTTTTGATTGAGATTGAATTTCACTTTTCCTGACCAAGGAAACAGCAATTGACAAAATAATTTCACTGCAAGATTTATTTAATATTGTGTGATATAATCAAGTGCACCTAGACAGCCGCTAAATGGAACTTAGATTTGTCTGTGTGCATTTGAGCATTAATTTAAAATTTTTGTATTTAAATTTTACTTTTTATGAATTTTGTGTATTTCAAATAATTTTATTAAAGGGGTGAGTTATGTGTCTGTTTTATTGAACAGGCACACAACTTGAAAAACATTTTCAGCTTCAGTGTTTGTAACTTAAATTTAGTTGTACGTGCATATTGTTTATTGTTTACCTGATGAAATAAAAGACCTGTCAATTTGCAAATCATGGCAGATTGAGCATATTTTGCTATTCAAGATTTGAGACTAAAAAGAAGCAGGAATAAAAAAAATGTAGGTGAAGAACAAATAAATAAGATAAAACACAAAGCAATAGCTTGATCATAAAATGCTGAGTTCAAAAGTAATAAATGATCTGTGCCCCTTCCAAATCAACAGTCAGTGGGAGTAATGGGGGGAGGGGGCACTGCTGATTGTCTCATTCAGTGGTCTGATGGCCTGTGGGTGGAAGCTGTTTGTGAGTCTTGTCCTTGATTTCATTTTGCATCCAAAACTTGGCAGTACACAATATTAAAATGAACAAAGTTGCTTCAGTTTAATATTGTATTCATATTATTTCTGATATCGTGCCATTAGATTGGGTTTGGGGGCTTAGGGACAGTCGAAGTGCAGGCAATGTGAGGTCCGATGAGTTGCGGCTGAGACTGACGCTGGTACATTATGGTCTGTCATGTGGTGAATGGTCAGCAGGCATGAAAATCCACACTGGATACATCACTAATATGGAGCTAGCCAGGAGTGTTAGTACCCCTGTGAGAGGCAGAACAATCTGGCAAAAAGTGGAGGACGGGCCATATTTTTTTATACAGCAGCAGATGAGATGATCAGTAAAGGTGTGGTGATTGCCCAGGCGCTGCAGAGGCAGGAAGCTACACCCACAGCAGGCACACAGGGGAGGAGCGAAACACTGTGGGGAGGGTGAATGATGAACGATAAGGACACGGCGTCACAGCCAGAGCCATGACAAAATCGCACCTTTTAAATATTGTTATCAACTGTTTTTTTTATTTATTAATGCTTAAATATAATAAAAAGAAAACACAGTATTTTCTTTATATACAATCAACTCTGCAGTATGGAAACATGGAAAAATGTTCAAGTTTATGTTTGTTTTTAAAAGTTTATGAGGAATTAAAGAGCACTGCCTTTTAGATGCACCACAGTGTGGTTTCATTAGAAATATTCAGTGAAATATCATCATTTGTCATTCTTTTAGGCAATATTAAAATGATTAATGTTAAAGATGCAGCGATTTATTCCCTCAGTATAGCTATCAGCCGATATGGACGTGGCTGACTGGTAATGGTGTATTGGTGCCAGTATTCAATAAAAATTATTTTGTGTCTTATTAATTTTGCACTGGCTACATCCACTGTCATCCATGTAGAACCCCCTCTGAAGAGAATCAGATATTTGACCTTGTCGACAGTGTTTTTTATGTACTACGACACACATTATGACTGAAATAAGCAGTCAGCATCATGGCTGAGGATTTTTGCTTCCATTCTGCAATCCACCAATGACAATCTCCAAAAATAAAAGGACAAAGCCTGAGTCTTTAACATAAAAAACCTCTAAGGAACCACTCGTGCCAACTTGCAGGGGTGGGGCTTAGCGTATGTAAGTGCAGTACAGTCATTTTTCATCCAGAGGATTTCTTTATTTTCTTGACACAAAGGGAATCAGAATGGGTCATTGGCCAAATTGTTTTATTAATACTGGTATCAGCCCAGAAACAGCATTTGGGTGCATCCTTGGTTAATGGTTTGCATTGTAGTATTTCCGTGTCTCTCTTTTGTTCATGCCTCCCCCTGTCACCTCTATTAGCCTCAGATTCCAGAGAGAGTGGATAGTTTGAGCACACTGAGCGACTCGGCCGTGTGTGGTATGTACAGCAGACACTGATCCACTTCTAAATAAATCTGTTCCATGGTGTGTTGAGTGCTGAATGCCACGGTGTTGATTATAATTCTGTGCAGCTTCCCTCTCAAGAAGACACATTCCTCACTCTGCTTCCTGCTCTGGAACTAGAAGCCGATTTAAGGTATGAAAAACGTTCTTCCTTTTAGGGAGAAATGAATTCAGCAGAATTTGTTATTGCAGAAGCGTTATCTGACACCCTGCGTGTGTTTGGTTTGATCTTCTCTTTTGGCAGCTAATCTCTGTTCCGCCTGAAGTGGCCAACAGACGGGATGTGAAGCAGAGGAGCTGGAGCAGCGCCGCCTCCCCAGCGCATCCTGTAGGATACAGCACAGACTATGTTCAGGCTAAGACAATGACTGCCTCCACCACAATCGGCCGTTTCTCTGTGGTGAGCACTGAAGATGACATCACGCAGAGGACACGCTGCAGCCGCTATTCTGCCCCACCAGATTTCTACCTGGACACCCCTCCCTCCATTGGCAAGCGGAGCTCCGTGCCTCGCACCCTCACCTCATCGTCCGTCCCTGTGGACGTCACAGTGCATGCTCGCTTCCTGTCTTCGGACTCGGGGGCAGACAGCAGCCCGGCCAAGCTGGCTCCGGTCACCCCGTCTCAGAGTACCCACTCAGAGCGAAGAGGAAGTGACCTCATGAAAAGGGCAGTGGCTTTCCTGCGTCGCTCAGGGCGCAGCAGCAGTTTGCAGAGCTCTGATTCACCGAGCAGACACGGAGGTGTGTATGGCTCGGCCTATGCCAGCAGCGATAACGACTCTGAGATGGAGGACTCAGACATGAAGAGGGAGCTACAGAGACTCAGGGAGAAGTGAGTACAGCAAGAGGTGCACTTTTACCTTTATATGATGTCATTCAGCTCATAATTAATTATATTCTTGCCTCCATCTCTTCAGACATCTGAGGGAGATCTCTGAGCTGCAGGCCAATCAGCGCGGCGAAGTGGAGCTGCTATATCGCCGGCTTGGCAAAGCCCCTCCTCCTGGCCTGGGTCTCTCACATGTTGCACCACATACTAGCCGTAGAAAGAGGTCCTGCAAGCACAGACTGAAGCCTGGCAAGCTGCTCAGCCCTCTGGTCCAACAGTTTAGGAACGTCACAACCAAAAGCAGCGACTCCAGCAGAGCGGGTGTGTGCCTCACCATAATCGGCATTATTACAAGTTACAGCGAAAGCAAGGAGTCTAAAATTTTGATGCTTTGTGTTCCGGTACTGCTACAGGTGCAGCTGAGCCTGCAGTGAGTTTAAACGGCTCTCCGGCCAAAGCGGCTTTCCCCACTCACATCCGAGCACGCTCGTGCACCAGCTACCATCCCAGCTACACCTCAGGGCCTGTGCAGACTCAGCAGCCCTGCTCCCTCAAGGGCTCCTTATCGTCTGATAATATTTACGCTGGACTAGATGGAGACAGCACTGGCACATACGTTCAACCCGAGCAAGGTGACCGGACCAGCAGCTGCATGCACACAGCAGAGCATCTCATCTCAACAGTCGTTCCACTAGTACTAAACTAAACATTCAGATTTCGGCAGAGAACAATTGTTTCTGTGCTTTTTTAATAAGGTTGGTTATTTCGGTGGATTCTTTTCTTACCCTGGTGTCTTCTTCCCTTTTCGATTATACTTCTCTACAGGCTGGGCTAATTACCCTCAAACGTCTGAGAGAGCGACCTATAAATCCAGTAGCAAGCCGCGAGCTAGATTTCTCAGTGGGCCCGTGCCTTTGTCTATCTGTTTGTATCTCCTTTCTTCTCAGATTACTCCATTGTTTTTGTTGTTTTTCATATTTTCTATTGTCCTACTTTAGCTCACTGATATCTTTTGTCTTGACCAAACTTTTCTGCAACTCTGCTGGGTGTTCTTTTCGCTTTGCCTCATCGTGATCACCTGCTTTCAGTTTGTATTTTGGATTGCACAGTTTTATGTATGGCTTATTCAAACCCCTGATAGGTAAAATTTTAAAAGTAAAGCACCGACAGTTTTTTCCTACACAATATTTAACAAGAGCACTCGGATAGCAGATACCTCCTGTAACAATCCCTTTTTTGTCTTGGACACCTGCCTCACATGTCATTAAGGCCTTACAGAGGAAGGAATTTACTAATTGCCATCACTGTAGCCCTTTTAATTTCAAATTGTAAGGTAGCTTTTTGATTTTCAAATCCATTAAATTTAGCTTTTCTAAATATTGTACTGAAAAATTTAAATTCAAATATAGCTTTTTAAAAATAGCTGCCAAAAAATGAGCTGAAACTAGCAAAATAAAGATACTTCAGTTGAAATTTGAAAGTTTTTATAAAAATGTGTTATGACCCTGACCTTTGACCTGTAGTGTTAAACTTATTTTAAGATTGAATCTTGACACTATACATGTGCAATGTAAGTGTAACGACCAAAATGGTTGAGTTTTGGCCAAGACTGGATTGTTTGAACTTTTGGACAATTTGTCCAAAACTATCGACAACACACAACAGTCCTTGGCGAAGGTAATTATAGTTTACTCGTCAGTTGTTTTATTTATTGAAGCTATTGGCCTTGTTTCATCTCAAGCTACAGTATTTATTCATTGTGAAACGTACACATTCCTGAGAATCAGTAACCTAGGGACCTGACATCTGCATGCACCTCAGTCTGCTGTAAAGGCTCTAGTCTCATCTTCTGCACCTAAAACTGCAATCCGAAGGCTCTCACTTGGAACACCTGCATGGTTTAGTTAATAGAGTGTCTTGTTTCAGGGGACGCATTGCTTTGTTAGTTTTGTTTTTGTCTGGTTGTTTGTTTGGTGTGCAGCATCCAGCAGCTTTGTTTTGCACTGCATCTTGTTACTGAACATTTTTACCTAGCTGATGGGAATGACTGTATCTGTATAAAGCATTTTTCTGTCTTTTAGGGTCAACACTGAAGCGACTGTGTCTCGGCAAAGAGCGTGGCAGCAGTACGTAGAATCACACTGCTTCAAATGGATTCATAATTAGCTCAATGGACGTGGTGCGATATTCCATGTGTGTGTGTGTTTCCACTCAGGGTCTGGTGCCGGGCCAGGGGCTTTCAATCAATCCCAACAGCCGCCTGCACCCACTTCTCATCAGTCGGCAATGGGACTGGCTCAAGCTCAGGCAAATAACAGCAACAACAAGATGGGCACATACACATGCAAATCCACGACTTTCAGTGAAAGTAACCTGCCCGAGGACTTACATCAGGTGATGGATGACTGGGCCCAGGAGGTTCTTATTGTAACCCAAAGGCCACACAGCAACTCCCTGAGCATCAGCAGACAGCAGCTTTGGGATCAGCCTGTGCCTAGAACGCACATGAAACTACTGGCTGATGCTTCACACGTGAGTTTCATGTTTTTAGTCGTAAGATGCAAATTATTAAAATGTTTAAAAATCTTTATTAAAGATTAGTTCAATAGAGAGGTACAGTGGACATGTTCACCGTATCCACAGTAGTTAGGCAAAAAGAGGTTTGAAATGGAGAAGCTGTATCGGCTTGCCTCCTAGTCAGACCTCGACAACATTCTATGAAAAAAAAGATCTGATTGGCCTACAATTATGCAAGATTACAAGTAAAGACAAAGTCAAGCGAGTCAAGTGGGCCCTCCAACAGGCTGCAACCCTGCACATGGTCTTCCGTCCGTAATTTTTTAAATTTTGGTGCAAGCTTGAGATCTTGACCATAATCTCCATGCAAACTTTGCTAATGATCCATGTAGTTATTTTAGTAGTTATTTAATTTACCTACACTCACACATATAGGCAGAGGCAAAAAAATAGCAACGCCAGCATGCTGGGTAATTATGTCCCTGGGGATCAGTGATGTTATGGACGAGCCTCTGTGTCAAGCACAAGATCTAGAGCTGATTAGATTTTCTGCATTTTCTGACATCTGGATTGGCCACCAGATGGTGTTTTTGGTAGAGAAAAAATTTAATTAATGCATTCAGCCATATCTTTATTACTAAGGCAGTTCCACCAAAATTCAAATCGGTTAGGAGATCATACACTTTAATGATGAAAGCTGCCCTTTTTCAGTGTGCATCAGAGATTTTCAGGGCTGTATCCTTGCGGCTGTCTGCTCAACCGAGTTGAGTAGATAAGAGTACACATATGATTCAAATGCTCAAAATATCTTGAACTATTAAAGTTGATGAATGCTCTAAGGTGACAGCAATTGAGAGAAATATAGTAATTTACTGAATTTTTCAGAAGTCAGGAGGTCAAGTCATCATCCTGTCATGTTATAGTCCCACTCACAGATTAGAACGTACAGAAACTGTTAGACCATACAACTGTTTTAGCAGCTCATTATAGAGAATTCAAATGTGTATGAGACATTTCATTAGTTTAGTTAGTAAGTCAGTCTGTCACTCACTCACTCAATCAGTCATTTATTTAGTTAGCAATGATGGATTGTAGCATTTACATTACTTGCATTGTAAGTACATTTACTCAACCATTGTACATTAGTACAACTTTGAGGTACTTGGTGTTTACTTGAGTATTTCTATTTTCTGCTGCTTTAAACTTGAAATAAGGTTCTGTTTTTCTGGTGTCTCTTAGAGCCACCATTTGGCATTTGTTTGTTTGTGTGTCTGTTAGCAAGATTGTGCAGAAGTTTAACTTGCACATTATCTCAAGTAAACTACAGGCTGACTGGCACCAGACCTTCACTGTGTTGAAAGATTGTGGCTACTGATTGTTGAGTTTGATATTTTCCTATTATCTAACCTTTAATCTTTAAGGTATCACCATGGATACCCCCAGGTCCAGAGGCCTGCACTCTCCGTCTGTCACAACATGACAGCCTCGGGTCAACAGTGATGACCAGCCCCTCCACAGGGCCTCATTCCAGTTATCAGCTCCACTCTCCTTCTCCACTCAGGGCTCTGTCCTCACCTCTCCCTGTTAGCCAGTGGCCTGTGTTCCTACCTTCCCTTCCTTCAAGAGTCTTTGCCTTTCCTGCCATGCCCTCAGCCCAGTACGCCCCCAGTTCCAATCCAGCTACATCATATCAGCCGGTCGACCCCAAAGCCAGGACTCTTTAATTTGAATAGCATCTTGTCTTCCAGTTCTCTTACCAAATAGAAACCCGTGATCATTCTTGTCATTCATATGTGCATACAGGGAACTGTATATATTTAACCAGCATGACGTTAACCATGTGTACATACTCCTCTTCATTCTTATTTTTTTTTTTTGTTTGCATTTTGTTTTGTGTGCATCAACATACCTCATGTCCATAATGCAGTTTGAAATTTCTAGTGCAGTGTAGTGATAGGAGTATGCTAAAAGATGAACAATTAGCCCAATCAGGCTTAAAAGTGCAGGTTCATGCCATTGGTTAAGTATGTTCCTTACCACCCACTGAATGTACATAATAATGTACTGTATATTCTTGCCGTCTTTATATAAATAGTTCACGTTTATGTTGCTCATATCAACGCTACGTATGAAAGCTAGCGTGTGTATATATGAATTCTTGTTAGTCTGTACATAGATCCTGTGTTTATACATTGAAGAGTAGATAATCCATAGCTCGGTGCTGTAGATACGTGTGTTACCGCACCATCTTGTTAGCCACCATCATGCTGTCACTGTGAAGACTTGACATCCTGGTCACGAGGACCGATTGCTTTACCCTGCTCTCTCAGTCCACAGATAGGTTTCATTCAACATCTATCAGACGCTTCCAGCACAAGTGCTAGAAATATCCTTACGAGATTTAAATGAACTTGAACTTTATCTTCAGGTAAAAAAAAAGAAAAAAAAAATACCTGTGAGAGTGCCTTGACTTGCAGTTTCAATTTTATGAAAAAAAGCTTTTAGTTTAGAAACAGACACTAGATAATCTATATATGCGTTCACCTTCAAATTATGTGACTTAAACAACTAATGTGGATCGATTGAGCAACAAGACGTAATTGAGCATTATAATCTGGTTGTGTTGTAGTTCATAAAATCATCACAGATTGTAAGAAGACATCTTGTTCACTGGAGGCCCCTCGTGGGATTGCTCCACCACCTGCACCACTGCCTGCATGAATACACTGGTGTTCTGAATGTGCACAGGTTGACATGGTGAGGTACAGGAGGAAATGGTTTAGAGAACCTGGCATTGAAACCACTCGACAAGGAGGGCTGACGGACTCAAAATCCTAATCATACCTCTAGTAATGCAACCTGTAGCTTTACATATTGTTGCCTTTGTGGTTTCTAAGAGATTAACTTCGTTGTTGATTGTAGCATGATCCTAGGAGCTGTGAAAATCAGCCTCCCCCCTTCATGTTTATCTTCACGCCTGACAAAAGGACACCTTTTCCGGATTAGACACGTTGGAACCAAAGATGACTGGATTTAATTAACTTCCTATCTATCTACTCTTTTTTTGAGTTCTTCTAAAAGAAGAAAAAAACACTAATTCTCCATCTTGCCGTATTTACATCCTTCTAGGCCACAAGACCAAGAAGAGAGCGCAAATGGACCCATGTAAAAGGATCCTCCACTCTACAAACATTTGTAAAACACCAGACTTGTCACCTCCCCACGTTCGATTGAAAGGTTTTACAATAACAGAACACTAGTATGGGAAAAAGGACTTAAAATCATCTTCTTCATTAAAATAGCATAATTTGCCTTAGTCTGTAACGCTCATCACTACCAATGTGTTCCTTACTTAATTTGGAGTTTGTGCATCCGTCTCGCCACTTTTCTCATATTCAATCTTGTTAATTTAATCACTAATCTGACTTTTCATGCTCCCACAATGACATCTATTGGGACTCTTCATCATAACTTAGTGGGATAGAACTGCATACCATTGCTATACTGTGTTCACATAAGTAATTAATCATGTTATTATTAAGTATATATGTTTTTCCTGTGTGATTCATTTCATGGCATAATTGTTTTTGTATCATTCGCTCCTATGTTTGGTAATTTGTTTGGTTTTACTCGTTGATTAATAAATATTATTCTTTTCCTGAACGTTCATAATTAGTAACAGCAATAATGTATCTTGACCTATAAGCATTTGGTAAGCAGTGAGGTCTATTTGAACGCGTGTAATTGTGAATTAGCTCATTCTTGTAATTTGACGTTAAGACTGTCTGGATCATGTGGTTAAAGAAAAAAGGAAAGAATTCACTCTTGTCTGAACGACTGCCCTTGGTATCGCGATAAAGTGGAATGTCCCACTGACAGTCCTCAGATTGCCTGTTTGTGTCTTCCTGCTGCTCCGTCTTCTGTTTCTTCCGAGAGCGAGCTTAAGAATTTTTATCAAGGGAAGAAGAAAGCCTCAGTCTCGTTTCTGAAGCATTTTTTTTTTGTTTCATTCTAGGTGTTTTTTGTAATTTGTAACCTTTATGAAACTTTTCATCTGTTTCTCAAGCCTCTTGTCTTTTTCATTGTGCATGTTTTGTGAAACTTTGCCTCTGTTGCTTTTGTACTTTTTGATCTTTTTACAGCATTTTTTCTCTCTCCTGTCCTTTTTAACAAATTCAATTTTTCAAATCCACTAAATAGGATTTTTGAAACTAAGAACAGCCAAATTGGTTTCTTTTGAGCTTTATTGCACAAAGTGTTAGAGTTGAATCAACTTTGGACTAAACAGCGTTCTGATCCGTTTGGCTCCAAAGTCCAGTGCGTCCTCAGCTGTGGGTGACACAGATGAAGGGTGAAAAGAAGAATGCTCAAAACTAATGAAGGACGGGTTAAAGCATCCTAAATCTTATATTTCCCCTGAAGCAATTCAATGTGGTCAAATGTTAGAACCCTCAATTCAGAGCCACAGAAGATATTAAAGTTTTCACAGTCTACCTGCTCCTCACACTAACACTTTGCACAGTGTTGCAATGTTTAAAATATCTCTAGCAGACACAAATAATTAGGATTTTTGATTCAGTAATCAATATCCTTGGGGCAACACCTGGCCGTGCCCAAAACCAGCATCAGTCTCATCGATCTGAAGTTATGAATGTGTAACCAGTCAGGGATTTATTTCTGAATAAGAAATCACGCGATACTTTATGTAAAACTTCAATGTATGATGAGGAATGAATGAGTTTGGTAAAAGATTAGATGTGTTGATAAAGTTAACAATGTTACAATGACGCAGAATGAATTAAAAGTTAAATTTGACCTGAAATTGTTGTTAATTTGGAAAAATAGTTTTAGTTTCCAAAATCTTATTCAGTGGTTTTTAAAAAAATGAATTTTTCAACACAAACTTATCGGATGAAAGGTTTCATAAATGTTACAAAAAGTTACACAAAACACCTAGAATGAAACAAACAAAACGCTTGAGAAAAGAGACTGAGGCTTTCTTCTTCCCTTGGTAAAAATTCTTAAGCTCGCTCTCGGAAGAAACGGAAGATGGAGCAGCAGAAAGAAACAAACAGAAGAAGAAGACAATGGGAATCTGAGGACTGTCGGTGGGACATTCCACTTTATCGCGATACCAAGGGCAGTCGTTCAGACAAGAGTGAATTCTTTCCTTTTTTTGTTAACCACATGATCCAGAGAGTCCTAATGTCAAATTACAAGAATGAGCTAATTCATAATTACACGCATTCAAATAGACCTCACTGCTTACCAAATGCTTATAGGTCAAGATACATTATTGCTGTTACTAATTATGAACGTTCAGGAAAAGAATAATGTTTATTAATCACAGAGTAAAACAAATCAAGTTACTAAACATAGGAGGAAAAAAGACAAAACACCTATGTACTGAAATGAATTACACAGGAAAAACATTTAACTCTATAATGTACATATTTATATCTCCGGGTACCCAACTGGACACAATTGGCTCAGTTTGGCGTGGCATCCTAAACAGAATCAAAGCTAATGCTGCTATACCAAGATAGAGCTCTTTATTGGTAGGGAGGTTGTTGACCCTGCTGATGACAGGAAGCTGATTGGACAGCTCAGTTTGAAGGACAAAACGCTGATTACAGCCAAGCTGACCCAGGTGAGTGCCAAAATGCCTTCAAGCCCAGACAGCTCGTCTGACTCATCCAAGAATTAACAAGACTGAATTTTAGAAGATGGGGTTCCATCGGGCGAGACACATGATGTTTACATGCACAAACTCCAAATTGAGACAGGAACACATTGGTTGTGATGAACATGACAGATTAAGGCCAATTGTGCTATTTTAAAGAAGTCCTCTTTCACATACCACTGTTTTCTGTCATTGTAAACCCTTTCAACGGAATGTGTGGAGACAGATTTCATGACATCTTAGTAAGTACTTTTCCCGGCTTTTTGCCCTTAAAGGTTGTAAATGCAGCAAAAATTGAGCATTGATGATCCTCCTCCTGTCACTTGAAGAAGCCACCTGAAATGTATGTAAATATTGGTGATGGGGAACAGACGTATTGGCTCCAAAGTGTCTGGGGATCTCGGGTCACATTCTCACCAACTCCAGGGAGAAGACGTCCTTTGGCAGGCATGAAGATAAACATGAAGCGGAGAGGTTGATTTTCACAGCTCTTAGGATCATGCAAGATATCTGTCTTAAAGGCTTTTTTCCTGGAAAACATGGGTTGTTTATCCCTGTGATCATCATCTCATCATCTATGCAGCTGTTTTCTTTGTGCTTCACAAACATAACTCCTGTTTTGAGCTCTTTAAAGCTTGCAATGAAAGCTAGGTGTACAACGTATGACTGCTTTTGCCTGCTGTATCACTTGTTTTGCCCATGACCCCAGTACTCTCAATAAAAGGTGTACATACTTGAACGGAAATAATAAGTTCATTTTTGCCTGACATCATGAATGTATTTCATTAACAGCACACTCTGGACATGTAGCGTCTCCATGTATCTCTTGGTTATCAAACCTGTCTGTGTCTGTGTTTGCACAAAAAGCTTGCAGTGTGGTGACAAAGTCCTGGCAAAGTTTGCTGGCAGGGTCCATAATGTCAACAGTAAAGCTCACATACATTATCTGATATTTGTTTGTCATCGGTTTGTCATTCCCAACAATATACAAGGGAGTAAAATGATTATGTATGTTTGAGTGTGTTTTTTGTCACATGAGGAGGAGGTTTGGAAAGACAAGCAGCAAAAGTAAAAAAAACAATTATGTACACATCACTGCTGTCGTCATTTTGGGTTTAAAAGACAGTCTCGGCTGCCCGAGCTGCAATTTGGTGGAAGACGCCATGGGGAGGGCTGTGGTGCAAGTCACCCTCTTTGGGCTGCTGCTGGCTTTGACTACCACACTACCAGTCAAGGTAAGCCCACTGGACAGAACACCACTTGGTAGGGAAATTAAATATGTTTGACATAGTTTATATCCTAGACTTGTTCTAGGATCAGAGAAAGTATCTCTGTCACCTGGAACACAGTGAACATTGGTAAACATGAACGGATCCTCTGGCTCTCTTCATTTCTTGTTCAATGTTATTCACACATATATACATATGTCTATTTTTTGTACTTAGATTATTCTTGTTGTGGAGAGAACATCATAAAGCTGAGTCACTCCATTTTCAGGTTACGTCTTGAAAGCTCGGTTATTTGAAGTCAATAATGCAATGTCCTTTTAAGTCACAAAAATATACAAATCAGTATGCATTTTTACATTAATTGAATCTGATTGTTATGAAGCACATGTAAATAATATATGTAAAATTACTTGTACTTGTACTCGAGGCTTAAATAAGTTTACAAAAAAAAAATTGCTTTAATATCAGAAGCACATCTAATTTTGGACACCTTAAGAGTACTCCTTACTCAAGTAGTATTCATACAGATTTTACTTTTAACAAAGTGTTTTTTCAAAACCATATCTTTATCTTTTCAACACTGTTACTAATTTTATAATAGACAATAAAATGTTGCATGGTCACAAAAAAAAAAAGGTTGCTATGCTGTTAATCATTAAATGGATAGGTTAAGTCTTGTGGGAGTGTGCCATTTTTTCAGCCACGTGAAATTAGGGCTAGAGATTGAAAAAATACTCAAAAAAGAGCAAGTGTAATGGGGTGTTTCTGCAGGTAGACGAATGAGATTTCACTGATGCCACCCACCAAAACTTTTTTATCCACTATCAGTTGATCTTTGCTCAGCTGGTTGTCAGCCAGAAAAAAACGAGTCAATTTTCTCCTTCTGTGAAATGTGCCCACTGTATTTTCGCAGGACGACTGGGACATCTACAGCTTTCATATCAACTCAACGGTGTCCAGTCGTTATGCCATCACTGTCATCACAAGCCGTGTGGCAAATCGCATGGACGAGTCAAAGGAAATAGAATTCCACGTCCGGATTCCCAAAAATGCCTTCATCAGTAAATTTAAAATGTATGTGAACCAAAAGTGCTCTGTTGATATTTGCAGGAATATATTAAAAAATCCTGAAAATAAATCACGACTTACTTACCAGTACATATAAAACAAATGAAGATTTTTCTTTTGTGTGCTTTAGGCTGATAGATGGCCAGGTGTATGATGGTGTTGTTAAAGCTAAGGAGCAGGCTAAGCAGGAGTACACCCAGGCTGTAAGCCGTGGACAAAGCGCCGGGCTCATCAGGTACATCATCAAGTGATCAACCTCTTGCTATGTTTTGTTGTATTTTGTGTGGTGGAATTAGAGGGAAGACCTTTTTCTAAATTCCTGGACACTATTTATAGATAAAAATCCTTCTGTTGAACAGCCCACATCTACATATCAACAAAGCCGTAACTTGCGAAGAAGGCTCATATAGTATGTAGAGCATGGGAACCACTGTGTTCATTGTCATGTCTGCCCTGCAGTTCTGTGGGGAGGACCCTCGAAGAATTCAAGACCTCTGTGACGGTGGCTGCTTACAAAAAAGTCACCTTTGAACTCACATACGAGGAACTGCTGCAACGCAAGCTTGGCAAGTACGAGCTGCAAATCTACGCTCGACCCATGCAGCTTGTTACAGACTTCAAGGTGTATCTTTTCTTCTGTCAGCATGTGAACATCCAGGCAGTCGATGTTGATAACGTCCTCTGTGGTCTAACCTGTTCTATTTTCATTTTCAATGGCAGGTTGATGTTTACATTAATGAGAAAGCCAGCATCAATTTCATTGAGGTTAAAGGAGGTCTAAGCACCAAAGCCCTGGCTAATGCCATCACCAAAACACATGCAGACAAAGAGGTACAGCATGCATACAGCATTTTTTAAACTGGCACACTTTAAAAACAAAGTCGTGTTTTAACTTGTAGTGTCTGGGCTACCTTAAATGTTCATCAGATTGCACAAAGTAACCCTTGCTCTATAAGTACAGGCAGGACCTCTCTGCTGGACTCTAAGGGTACTCCTCATCCAATCAGTGTCACGTTATTGTCCACTGAACAGTTGCATGAGTGTAGCATTGTCTACTAGACAGCCTGCGGTGTACAACCGCCACCAGACATCCTGACACCCCTTCAATGATCAGTGTTTTGTGCTCCAGAACAAGGGTTACAGTATGCAAGACAACATTTTAGCTCACACAGGCTCTGCCCTCTACTGGATTCTATGAATACTACTTTCCTCCAGGCATGTCCGGTCACTATTTCCCTCTTGGTTGTTGTTGAATGTCCTCTGAATGCTTGTTAGTGGGGATGACAGTATACTAGACAGAGGAGTCTTTATTGGGCTGGGGAGACCTTCCCGGGGAGGAGTGGCAAATCCTCTCTGAGAGAACTTCAAAAGTTGATACAATTAAGAATCTACCTCAACCTCAAAATTACCTCAACTTGTGCTCTTTCAGTGAACTTAAAAGCTGAAGGCATCTCAAACTTTTTTTCAGCTTGAAACATTTACTTTGTTTACACTGTGGGGCTGCATTTTGTGCACAACACTGTGCAGACACAATAAAGTTATATAAACATAATACACTGAAGGGAATTAGTCATATTTTCGATCATCAAAATCAATGCATTTTCTTCTGTGAGTATCAGGAGCCTATAAAAATTATTTTTCCTGTGTTTTCAGGCGTGGGTGCATTTCTACCCCACTGAGGACCAACAGAAATCATGTGACAGCTGTAACGATCAGGGTATGAACGGAGACCTGGTTGTTGTTTATGACGTCAGCAGAGACACTAATCTCGGAGAAATCAAGGTACAGCAAGAGTTAATTTCCTGACTGAATTGTAGCATAAAATAATCCGTAGGAACAAAAAAAAAAAACAAAAACAAAACTTCCTTACTGAAATGTTTTTTTCTCTGACCTTCAGCTTTTCTTACCAATCTAACTTTCTTCTTACTTCCCCCCAAAGAGATCAGGAGATGGGTATTTTGTTCATCACTTTTGCCCATCTAGTCTCATTCGCATATCAAAAAATGTGGTGTTTGTTATTGATCAAAGTGGCTCAATGCATGGCAGAAAAATAATACAGGTACAGTAATATTACATCAATATTATAATTGATCCAAAATTTTAGGAACTCACATCAAGACAGTAAAATTTTATGTTGTCAGAATGAACAATCTAACATGTGAATGATGTGTTTGGTTAGATCCGCACCGCATTAATCCATATCTTGAATGACCTGGTGAAAGATGACTTCTTTGGTATTATCACTTTTGATAGTTTCATATATGAATGGAAACGTGAACTTGTTCAGGCCACCAAAGAGAACATTAGAAGTGCCAAAGCATTTGCAAGGAATATTAAAGATAATGGAGGTGAGGCTTTTAATGAACTTTTCATTTGAGGAGTGGTGAAACATGTATGTGCAAAATAATGGAACATTTATCTTTTTTATCTTATCGTTCATTTCAGCCACTGACATTAACGGAGCATTGCTAAAAGGAGCAAAAATGCTGAATGCACAGCCCAGAAAGGGCTCAGCATCCATCCTTATTCTGCTCACTGATGGAGACCCAACCACAGGTCACAAAAAGCACACAAACATGTGCACAAATATCTTCACAGTCAATCATATCCAGTCAGCAAGCAATAACCTACCCTATAAGTTGTTTTACTGTAATTTCTACAAATTATAACATAGGCACGTTGTGTCTTCGCAGGGGAGAGAAATTTTGAAGTAATACAGTCAAATGTGAGAAGGGCGATCGCGGGCAAATTTCCTCTCTACTGTCTTGGTTTTGGCTTTGACGTCAATTTCGAGTTCCTTGAAAAGATGTCACTACAGAACAATGGTGTGGCACGACGCATTTATGAAGACTCAGATGCTGATTTACAACTGCAGGTATTGTAAAACACTTCCGTACTCCCTTCACAGTGGAAAAACTGACAGGACTGATTGATTTGCTACGTTTCCATGAATAAATTCCATCATGGTTAGCTGTGCAGAACTTAAATAAGCATTAAACACGCCATTTCCATATTGTATATGAACAGGATTTCTATGAGGAGGTGGCCGTTCCTCTGTTGACAGATGTGACAATGACCTATGTCGGTGGAACGAATCTAACCCAGACAAACTTCAGCCAATATTACAATGGGTCTGAGATTGTGGTGGCAGGAATGATCTCTGACAATGACATTGGAACCTTCATTCCAAAAGTTGTGGGCATTTCAGTAAGGCTCAATCGACACTGCTCATTAGTTGTAATCTCCTGAAAATATTGCGCACTTGTATAACAATTCATTTGGACAATGACAGAACAGTAGAACGATGGTGTTTTTGGACCCAAATGCCACCGTGGAGTCCACTGGAGGAGAGTCTGACAGCCGTGTCCAGAGGGTATGGGCCTACCTCACAGTCAAACAGCTCCTGGAGAAAGGGTGAGTGACATCTGCATTTATTCATATTTGTCAGAACTGTCAAATTCAATCAATCACCTCTTGAGACTATAAGATCTACTGCCAAGGAAATAGTTACAAAAATATGCAGGAAACCTCTCATAACAATTGTCAAAAAAAAAAAAAAAAAAAAAAAAAAAAAAAAAAATAATAATAATAAAAATCATTTACAATCAGACAAGAGAGGAAATTTTCGCACTTGACAAGTTTAGACAGATATTACACTGCAGTTTCAAAATTATGCTCATCTTTAAAGAATAAATTGTGTGTAGATGCTAGATTAATTGTACAGAAGCAGATGATACAACAACAACAAAAAATATTACATTAGCGTACATACTCATGCTGTTTAGTCATAACGGCATGCCATGTCAGCTGTAAACATATGTACACAATTTGTGAGGCAGGTTGCTGTTATCTGGGTCTGAGAAGAAGGATGTGACGAAAGAGGCCTTGAGACTGTCACTGAAGTACAAATTTGTGACTCCACTTACATCCATGGTGGTCACAAAGCCACAGGGGGAGACCACAGATGTGCTCAATAAACCAAAAGAAGGTGCAACACAGTCGGAATGGAACCCCCCTCTAGTTCCATCAATTGTGCCCGGTGTTCGTGGTGTAGGGTATAGTCCACATACCGGGACTTACAGTGCCTTGCTCCCGCAATTACAATCTAGGAGACACCAAGGTAGAGCTGGACCTCCAGGAGGTAAGCAGAACAAATGGGAACTAAATAAACACAATGCATTTTTTCTTTCATTTATTTTGAAGCACATTATTTCCATTTTCTTAGTTTTCCACCATAACATTATAATAATGACCAACCATAAAAAAAAAAACCAAGGAGAACAAAACAAGAAAGCGAATAAAAACGGGGGATACTTCAAGAATATACCAGCTGCAGAAATATAAAATATTGGGATTTTTCAGTGTTATTTAAGAAAGTGAACATTTTTAGTATCATTGCATGTAAACTATAATGTTGCAAGCATTTTACTATATTCATTTTGATAATTGTGAGATATTAGACTATTTTACTTTAACTCTATATGCCATAAACAAGTGAATTTCAAAAAAACTTTACTATTTCAATGTTTAATATTTTACCTTACATGCAATGATTGTAGAAGATATGAAAGTTTAACTTTTTGCATTAAATTACCCCCAAAATATTCTTTTTTCACAAAATTGTATCTTTTTGAGATGCACTAGTACATTTCTAGCCATTATTTAGTTGTTGGGTTGGCAGCCCCGACAGGAATTGGCCCTGATTTTATACATCCCTTGCCGTGATATTGTACTGTCCTTATGCATGATGTAGATGATCTTGGGCAAATCCAAATATAAGGATATTGTTAACAGGTTTCCTATCCCTTTATACACTGGCAAAAAATGCATACGATACAACAGAACTATGTAATACATTCATTTTTTATTAAACTTATTCTACCAATCCTTGAAATTGGCAGATTCTATTATTAAGATCACATCTAATATCTTACAGTAGACTACTGCATGAACATCTTTTCTCAATAAGTTCTGAAGGTTATGAATGAATGGTACCTAAGGAAAAATTTCCAACAAGAGAATGGAGAGTTGGGCAAATTAGACATATTAAAGTGTATTTTATATCCTGATAGAGACCAAAAAGTTTGTGTAGCTGACATCAAAGCTGTTATGGACTCCTCCGTGTCAGTAATAAAAATCATGACAATCATCGGCAAACAACACAGACTTATATACTTATGTAATGTACAGTAGTTAATTAAAAACTCTGTCCCAAATCATCGCCTCTGTAGAATTCCTAATGATACACTCAGTAGTTTTTGAGTTAGTTCACACATACACAAAGATGTATACATGGACAGATGGACAGGAACAAAAACAAAATTATTTATTATTTATTAATTATTA